>PPNM03000022.1:0-196581 GCA_003707275.3 Kregervanrija fluxuum
TGTAAGGATTCGGAATTTCAGTGTTTATCTTTTACCTAATTTGTAAAGAGATTGATCTTCGAGAAAGTTCCAAGAGATGTCTTACCAGTTGGCAATATGCAACAGGTTGGAATATTTAAAGACTGGAATTTTCCCACAAGATCAATTATAGAAATTTATAATTTTATAAAAAAATAACTTTAACTTTTATCAAATCTTTACGATAAAATTATATAAGAATTTATCAATTCAACAACTAAAGTACGAAACTTTATAGTAACATGAAAGGTCCCTTGGCCCAGTTGGTTAAGGCATCGTGCTAATAACGCGGGGATCAGCAGTTCGATCCTGCTAGGGACCATTTCTTTATCGGGCGTGTGGCGTAGTTGGTAGCGCGTTCGCTTAGCATGCGAAAGGTCTTGGGTTCGACTCCCAACTCGTCCAATAATAGTTATTATTATTAGTAATAGTTATGTTTTAATTTTTTTTTTTTTTTTTGCTGAAATTATTCTAATAATATTACACCATCAATTCATAAGAAAAGATAACTAAATTTTTTTTAGCTGAATATAACCGACCAATTTGGAAGAATCCTCAAATTGATTTGAATAACCAAACTTAGGCAATCCTAGCGCAAGATAAGAATCACCCCTAAATTCAAAATATTCCATAGAGTGTCCAAAATTAGTATATCCAAAATCAGAATCGCCTTCAATCAATATATCTGCTGCTATAGAAGAGGAAAGTTTGCGACCATAAAGATAATCATCTATAATACTGCCCAAAGAAATGAGATATATGGCACCTCTACCATCATTATATCCGTTACTAGATACGACAACCTTAGACTCAGTAATTTTTAGAGCTGAAATACCAAACATTCCATTCAAAAATTTTGAGTCTGAAATTTTTCCTGAGGGTTTAACTGGTACCAACTTCACAAGAAAATAGGGATCATTATTTTGCATAACGTATAATAGTACAGAGCCACAAAGGGGACAACTATCCGAGAGGGAATCTGCAGAATTGGAAACCATGACCCATTCAACACCTTTATAAGAACCGGTTAAAATAAAATTAAATCCGAATAGTTGGGTATCTTTTGAGGAATATCTATCATTATCTTGATAATTAAAAAACCTAGATTCAAAAGTTGAAGAAAGAGGTGATATTCTTCCCTGGTATTCGCATGTATGTCTATTGAAAAGAAGTACAGACCCAAGTGAGTTAACACCAATAAGTGCATAATCTGTAGAAAATGCAATACTGCAGCCAAATTGCTCGTAATGATTCTTAAGAATTATTTCTCTAGGTATAATATATTCGCCAAGAGAAATTGTCTCCATTTTTAAGTCTATAGGCACTGAATTAATAAGATTAGAGTTCACCACCATATTTTCAATAAGATTAAAGAACAATCGGCCACTTAAAGTAAAAACTTTACCTAATTGAAATGCTTTACCATCATCCGCAAAACATGATCCTACGATTAAATCCTGCCATCCATCATTATTGACGTCATACTCTTCTTTAGTTAACAAATTTAACTGCTTTAATCCCTTCGATCCTAATTTAGTAGTTACATCACCATGATTAATCACTGCAATTAGAGATCCATGAAAAAATATTTTAAAATTGGATAATCCAGGTTCTGAAATCACCAAAAATTCATATGCAGAAAGCTTCCATGTAGACATTTCCAATCCAAATCTTGGAGGAAATGTGAGAGGAGGAACACCAGGCAAACTAGAAACATATGAAGGGGTTAATTTCTTTGATTTGTGAACTTTAATTTGATACTTGGGAGATGGAATAATTTCAGATAATGGAATCAAATAGACTGAACCGAGACCTTCATCAAAAGGAGAGCCAACAGCTAAACTCGATTCGCCAAGATAATTGCCAACTTTTATGGATGTACCAAATTGAGAATTTGAAATCAAAGGTGACAAATATAGTTTATCATCACACTGAATCTTATAGCTGGAATAGATGTTTATTTTATTATAAGAAATTGATTTTGAAACAATATTTTTAAAGGTACCAGCTTTAATGTCATGTTCTTTAAAAATTGTTGGGCATATATCCCATGGATTTTCGCTGATATTGCCATTAAACCAATCATCTAAATTTTTAAAACATGTTTTAACAGTATTTACAATTTCATCAATGCCGCCATAAAAGTAATCATCTAGCAACTGGACTGTTAAAGGAGATTTCTGTAGGTCAATATTGAATCGATGTCCACCAGAACGTGCAGTTAAGACAGCGGCTATTTCAGTTTGTAAACCGGCGTAACCCCTTTGCATACAAAATTGTAATCCTGGCATTGAAATACCTAAATGTCCCATAATATGATAAATGTTAAGGATATCATCAATTGGATATTCCCAATCTAATCTGTAGAATTTAAGTAGCTCATCTTTCTTATCCTTGGATAAATTCTGAAATTGCCTATTCAACAAAATAAAATCACCTGCAGTATCTAAAAAATTATGTGCGGTTTGAAAATCCCCATTAAATTCAACTTTTGATATCATTTCCATTAATCCTTGATTTGATTGTAAAGAATGCCAAGCAACATCAGTAATTTGATGAGTAAAAATACCATATAAAAAAACTTTTAAATCTGTATTTTTTATATTGTTTGCCGCATATCTCTGATTATAGTATTCAACAGCAATTTTCATAAAAGGAGGCCAATGTGCATCTTCTGCAGCTTCTGATGATCCTAAACAATTATAAAACGCATCAGGATGAAAAGCTCCAGCAAGATAAGTATTATAAGTGGATCTGATAGAATCAGGCAAATATTCATTTAATCTCGATGCTATTGATAAATGAACTGCGATACCCGCTGCATCGGTAAACAAACAATTAATAAGAAATAAATTGAGTGTCAATATTAATAAAATAAACATAATTATTTTTTAGAATGAGGTTTAGGGAACAATTTAAACTTGGTCAATGATGATGATATTAGATTTATGTATAACAAAAAGAATATATCTTTAACTTTTAAAATGATAGGCAAAATTTCATTACTTTAATTTCAATAGAAAAAAATGTTTTGGTTCAAATGGCGTATGTATTAATTAGAGAAATGAAATAGTAGATAAAATTTGATTTGAAATATAACATACACAACAAAAGCGTACTTTTATAGTGGCGCGGTTCCCATCCATGTTTTCTTTCAAGTGGTTTCTGATATATCAGTTGAAATTGATTATTTATATTTGTTCATCTATTGAGACTATATCCTGTTTTTCAACAAGAAGTTTTTATTATGAAAGCACAGGAATTACCAGGATGGATAATTTTATTATGCGGATTTACGAGTTTAATTGCTATAATAATATCTGGAATAGCCATATATTTACAATTGTGCAATTATAGAAAACCATTTGAGCAACGGCTTATTGTTAGAATTTTAATTATTGTTCCAATATTTTCAATAAGTTGTTATACAACATTGGTTAAATATAAAATTGGTATTATAATTGAACCCATTAGAGAAATATATGAGGCGTTTGTTATATATACATTTTATAAATTACTAGTTTTAATGCTTGGAGGTGAAAAAGAAATTATTCAAATGACGGTAGATAAGCCTCCAACATTACTGCCATTCCCAGTCAATATTTTTATCAAAAAAATAAATATTTCTGATCCAAGGCATTTTTTGGCGATAAAAAGATGTATTTTACAGTATGTTTGGGTAAAGCCATTACTTTATATTTTAATATTCATTACATCTACACTTGGTTGGTATGACGTTAATGATGTATCGAAGGATAGCGTTTTTGTTTGGATCGGAATTTTTTACAACATTAGTGTGACAATGTCATTATTTTGTTTGGCAATGTTCTGGAAATGTTTATATAACGAATTAAAAGTTTTCAATCCATGGAGAAAGTTTTTATGTGTTAAATTAATTATATTTGCCTCATATTGGCAAGGGTTAATAATTGGTTTGTTGAACTGGTTAGGGGTTTTTGATGAATATAAGGATATTAATGTTGGTAGTGATGACCGTGAAGGCAATTTGGGGATCCAAATTCAAAACGGCCTGTTATGTTTTGAAATGATTTTTTTTGCTTGGTTACACTGGAATTCATTCCCATATAGTGATTTTACCGCAGATAAACTTCCAGACAGTGCAAGGTTTAAAACTTGGATTGCATTCAAGGATTGTATTAACGTTAAGGATCTAATCTATGACTTAAGAATTACGACTATATACGGGGATAGTTATAATTTAAGAAAATTTGATTCAGTGGATGATTCAAGAATATTTAACAGTTCCGAAACTTTTAATAAAAAAATATATCAGGGACTAAGAATTTCAGGTGACGGAAAAAAATACTGGATAGGAGGGGTAGGAGGTGTAGCGAAAGATGGATATAATAATGGTAGTTTCAATGATGATCATAATAATGTCACTAATAATGCCAATAATGACAATAATAATAACAATGATGATGGTTATAATGATGATCATAATAATAATAACAGCAGCAATAGCAACAGTGGCATTAATTCAATGTACGGAAGAAGATTTTCTACGGATAGATTAAGCTACAGTCACAATCCAACAGTTGACCAACATACGCCATTGTTAAAAAATGATAAAGCCAATCCCAAGAAGAAATATTTGAATAGTCTTGAGGATTTAATTGATAACAGAGATGCTGAAGGGGCTAGCAATGACAATAGTAGAGAAATGGAGAGTTCAAGTTTAGTATCGAATAATACCAATAATACCAATAATACCAATAATACCAATACCAATACCAATACCAATACCAATACTAATACTAGTAACAACAACAATAGCTTCGCCTCCGCCTCAGATAGCGATACTATTTTACTTGCAAATGAGGATTTGGCAAAGGACGAAAAACTCTATAGATATGTTAAAAATCATTTCATCACTGAAGCACAGATTAATTATCCTGTGGAATATGAATACAGTTCAACTTTGTATTCCAGTCGAATAACGAAAATGAGGAAGAAGCTGAGTGAGCACCGGAATGATTCTTATGTATGATACCTTGATGTATGATATGTAGATACATGATACATTGAAAGGTGTTGATTGTAACATTGTTTTAAATTTAGACAGGTATAGTATGTAATATTATAACATAATAAGATATACTGCAATGATACATAGTAGAATGGTAGAATAACGCTGAGTACAAACAAAATATCCACCGGACTCCGAACCAGAGACTACATAACAAAATAGCTAATAACAATCTTCATTACAATACCAATTACTATTGTATTTTGTATTTCATCTATAGACACTGTGCCGTAAGCGGAATCCTTTGTATATAAATGGCTATATCTACAGGGATATGTGCCTATAGGTATAGCTATATATCTGGAAGAATCTGAACGTATCTGTGTCTGCCTAAGAGTGTTTATAAGCATCTATTTAAACCCATCTATATCCACCTACCCGTCTACCCGTCTGCCCCGTCTGCCCCGTCTACCCGTCTACTCCGTCTGAACCCATCTATGCCATCTATACCGTCTATATCACCTATGCCATCTACACTAAACCAATCTATCCCTATATGTCCATAACTATCTGAACCATCTATACCTATGCATCCACATGTCAAAAACTGGGTGGTGGAAAATCTGACATCATAGCTATCATTTGACACGATCAGTGCATGAAAAAACTTCTGGACTGTGGCGTTAAAAACATCTCTGAGATTTGAGAGTCTAGGCACAACTATTTGGTAGACCGCAAAGTGTATCTTACGTAACCGAAGCACAAATACTATCAGCTGTTTGAATGTATTGCTTGTGGTAAAGTAATAGTAATAGTAACAGTAATAGTAACAGTATCGGTACAGTAACCGTAGCAGTGACAATATCAGTTCAGTAATGTAATACTATATATATTAGTACTAGCGTCAGTATTAGTAACAGTAATATCGTTATTGTTCCAACATATACGACCAATGAATCTCAATGATCTACCGAGCCCCTTCTTTTGATCGCTTATCTTATCTGCACTATCATAGTTGATTTATCGATAAGTTATCTTATACACACATACATACAGATACACATACACATAGATAACATACGTAAGTGGGCATTTGGTGACACAATGCACATCAGAAAATTAGTTATACGGGGCAAGCCCCCATTGTAATATATAGATACCATATAAAAACAAATTACCCTAATAGGTAATGAACCTATGACAGTCTCCTCTGGATACTTCCCCAAACCTTATTGCGCCCAGTTGTGTACCATCATATCTGATAGTAGCAGCATCGTGTAGGAATTAAATTATAAGAGTATGGTTCAGGAAAGTCAGCTTAATCTACTCTGAGTCCCTAATTGTATCCGCATTTCTTTCCTTTTATATATAAATATCATATTGTATTCGCATATAAATATCCAGTAGCATTGATATATATACACACGCATACACGTAGGCTCAGATATCACACAAACAAAAATATACCCATATCATATACACTAGTTACTAATATAAAAGCCAATGTGGACAGATTTATCTAACAATAACTCAAATAACACATACCACTTATCCACTGCTAACAATATCTCGGAACCATCACCATCTCACCACAGGCGTTTATCCTTATCTCCACATGAACCAAGAATGCTGAATTCGTTCTTCAATCACAACGATTCAGAATATCCAAACAGAGTTGCATCGCCGCCTCTATTGAGGTCGATAACTCCTGCCATATCAGCCAATGTACCAAACGCATCCACTATTTCTTCAACAAGCCCAAGATCAACATTGGTCCCGCTACATATTCCTATCCAGTCAAACAACCCCGTGCCGGCTGCTATCATGCCAGCCAGATCTAGAAATGCCTCCTGCTCTTCCACTTCTACCTCTTCAAACGTTACAAGATCAAGAAATTCGTCCTTTGGCGCCTCAAACATTTCACTAAACAACCCTGAAAACGTTTTGGATTCAATGGAAAAAGAACAGGAGGGAATAGTTTTAAAGTTGATGAAGGAAATTAAATCGTTAAAAGAAGAAAACAGCTTATTAAAACAACAATTATTGAAAATTTCCAACTCAAGCGGTACAAATTTAAACTCAAACTCGACGCCTTCTCCTTTATCAACTCCCTCCACGACATCGATCAGAAGTCAAAGAAGGGCAACACTTTCAGATGCCAGCTTAAAGAGAGTCCCCACAACAAGCAGCTCAATCATCGGAACAGGTATAGTGAGTCCAATTTCTGGATGTACTGACACCTTCATGGATTCAACCGACCCTTATGATTTTTCGTTGAAAAATTCCAGAAGAAATAGTTTATACAGCCAACATTCAAGCAGGAAAAGTCACCAATTATTCGGCGATTATACACTAAAAGTACCAAGCTCGAATTCTTTGGTTAAATGCAATAATAACAAGCGTCCTGGCTTCGAATCAAACGAAAATGCTGTTGACTCAAATGCAGAAAACGAAGGCGACGATGAAGACAATTACGATGACGATACAGAAACTGAATACAGTGGGCAAGCTAAACCTATTTATAAAGATGGATTTTCTCCTAGATCTTCACATCATCCAACCTTCGGGTAAACACTACTAGACTGAACTAAACTACAACTACGCAAATCATCATCTCTTCTAATATATTTGAGCTTATCTGATTTTTACTTGATTTTCTCATTTTTTTGAATTTTCAGATGATAAGTTTACTTAACATTGGATTTTTTTTTTCCCGTTTTTTTTTTATAAAGTTAGATCTAATTGTTTGCAGACAATTCTTTTCTCTATAAAATATACACTAATTAATAAAGAAATAAATAATTGATTAACTAACTCAATAGGTAGCTAGTAATAGATTAATGATCTCATAATAAGGCATCCACGAAAGGGCAACGAACATTCAATATCAACATGAATCAATCTTGATGGCTATGCCCCGTTGTCCCCCATATAACTACATTTCAGCAAATGTTGCCCACTTTACTTTGGCACATTAAGCGTTCCATGATCTCATATTATCTTTCCATTAACTACTTAATTGCTTACTTTTCCTTCTTGTGTCCTCTTTTACTGCTTTCCCATTTTCTTTTTCTATCTTCGTATTTCTGAGATTAAAGAAAACTTACATTATCTTTGCTGTTATACATATACGTATCTATTAGTCAATAAGGATGATTTATAAAAACATTGTTTTATTTGCATTATCCTTGCCAAATCTATTAAATGCAATTGCAATTTCAGATCAAAAAACAGAATCAACCAAAGATGCTGTTGATTCAATTAGTAAACTCCATACATTTAATATTTCAATGAATGCAATAACTCCAGTTCCTGATTGGTTAACCTCATTCACCGGTTTCTCGACGTGGCCTGGTACAGAACCTCCTTATATTCCATTGGATTTCATTGATTTTAACAAAATTCCAGACTATCCAATTAGGCAACCTGGCGAATGCCCACCAAGGGATACTTGTTCATTCGATTGTTATAAATGCATTGGTTTCGATGATGTTCATACTTGCAAACAGTTGTCTCAAACTTTTGATGATGGTCCATCAACTTTTACAGCTAAACTACTAGAAAGTTTACAAAATAAAGCCACATTTTTCACCCTTGGCATGAACGTTGTTAGGCATCCCCAAGTTTATCATGAAATGATGAGACAAGGTCATTTGTTAGGTAGTCACACTTGGTCACATAAGTTTTTACCATCACTAACAAATGAACAAATTATAGCTCAATTTGAATGGTCAATTTGGGCAATGAATGCAACGGGAAATCATTTGCCAAAATGGTATAGACCTCCTTATGGTGGCATTGATGATAGAGTCAGGGCAATTGCAAGAATGTTTGGTATGCAAGCTGTTGTTTGGGATCATGATTCTTTTGATTGGCAAATGGAAACCATTCCTCCAAGTAGAACTAAAGAAGAAATTTTGGATGATATCACTAGATGGAAAGAACATGGTAGAGGCGGGTTAATTTTGGAACATGATGTTTATGCTTCTACTATTGATACTGCAATTGAAGCAAATAAAATTTTGGGCCCTGACCAGCTAACCGTTGCTCAATGTATCAATGGTATCGATTATATTCAAGAATTCCCAGAGTTAATAAAGTCCTAATGATAAATTGGTATAATAATATTAAAAATATAGAAATCTTCCCGAAATTATGAAGTGATATTATGATATTATAGCGTCATCATCTCGTTTCTTTCTTTTACAAACTTAGTACATTCTTATATATTATATTAACAAATCTTTAACATAAAACCTATTATTAGTACTATTAAACGCTTTGGTTTCATTCAACGTAGCATGAATTTTTTTCTCTAAGCTTTTTGTTTGAATATTAAATTAAATCAGCCGAAAAATACGAATCGTCATTATCTATATTTTGAGTTTGATGTGTACTACTTACTGATTCTTCCAGGTTAAATTAAATCTACCAGTAGGAACTTCATAATTTTCTAATTTTTCGACAACTTCTTCGGCAGTTGTAGCAACAGAAATAATTTTACCATTATTTTCTGAGATAAAACCTTCTTTAATACAATGGTCAAGGAATTTGATAAATTCATCATAAAAACCATCCATGTTAAATAAAACCACTGGCTTCTTATGAATACCTAATTGAGACCAAGTTGTAATCTCCATAATTTCTTCCAGGGTACCAAATCCACCAGGCATTGCAACGAATCCATCAGCTTCTTGAGCCATCATTCTTTTTCTAGTATGCATATCATTAACAATTGTGGTTTTACCATAACTATCATCCAATGGAGTGGAACCTTTGTGATTACCAACGGATTTTTTCATCTTATCATTCATTTCTTTAATTTCAGCTTCAGTTTTACGCTCTTTTGAAACTAAGGCTTCAGGAATGATACCATGAACATAACCCCCATTAGAACTAACAGATTTAGCAATTGCACCCATTAAACCGGTAGTACCGCCACCATAAACTAAGCCATAATTTTTACTGGCCATTACTTCACCAAGTTTGGTGGCACTGCTAGCATATCCTTCGCTGTTACCAAAAGAAGAGCCACAAAAGACGCAAAAGGTTTTATTTGGTGTTGGAGTAGTAGTATCAGTGACAGACATTTTTTCAGTTATTTTATTTACTTGTATTTATGATTTAGTCTGAAAACAACAAAGAGAAAACAAAATACTTAAACTGCAGAAAACGATAGCTGTGAACAGAGCAGCATACGCTCTCTACAAAATGAGAGTCGCAGAAGAGCGGACAAATTACCTCGGTAGAAATTATTACAATCTCCCAGATCACGTGACTGAAATTTTGTATATATATTTTCTTTTTTGAGGCACAATGTTACCCGCCCAAATCTGAAAAATAAAATTTTTTTTATGTATGTAAAAAAGTTTTTTACTTTTGAATTTTTATCTTATTAACCTTCCGTTTATCCACGTTCAGCTACTTCAATTTAACAACCATGGATATATCTAAGCCAGTGGGTTCTGAAATCTCATATGTTGATTTCAGCGTTCTTTCTGCTGAAGAAATTAGAAGACTATCAGCCAAACAGATCACAAACCCATCTGTTTTTGATAATTTGGGTCATCCTATATCGGGTGGTTTATATGATCCATGTTTGGGTGCTTTCTTGAAGAACCTTTGTGCCACATGTGGTTTAGATGATAAATTCTGTCCTGGTCATCAAGGTCATATTGAATTACCAATACCTGTTTATAATCCATTATTTTTCAATCAATTATATATCTTTTTAAGATCATCTTGTTTATACTGTCATCATTTTAAATTGAAATCCATAGAAGTCCATAGATATGAATGTAAATTGAAACTGTTACAATATGGTTTAATTTTAGAGGCCGCTTCAATTGATAGAATTCATGCTAATAATGAAATTCCAGTTACAGATGATGATGGAGAAGAATCCGCATTATCTTCATCTGCTGATAAAGACTTACGTGAAAGAAGAGAACTATTTGTTTTTGAGTCTGTCAACAATGCTTTGAAAGAGGGTAAAACTACCCAACATGGTGTTCTAACTGCAACTGTTGCTGAAGCTAGAAAAAATTTAATTCTAGAATTTTACAAAAAATTATTAAGTAGAAAGAAGTGTGAAAATTGTTCGATGTTCTCTCCAATATACCGTAAAGATGGATTTTCCAAAATTTTTGAAAATGGATTGAAGGAAAAAGAAATCGCAAACAATAGAATAAGAGGTTTAAAGAGAAAAGATGTTTTCAATGGAAATTCAAATGGCTCATCAAACACAAACTCAAACTCAAGTGGTTCCAAATATATTTTATCAACTGAAGTTAGAAATATTTTAAGATCTGTTTTTGAAGTTGAGCAAAATGTTATTGACTATTTGTTCCATTCAAAACCCTTATCACCTCAAGAAATTTCATCTGATATGTTCTTTATCCATGCCCTAGTGGTCCCTGCAACTAGGTTCAGATTACCATCTAAATTAGGTGATCAGGTCCATGAAAGTTCTCAAAATGAATTGCTGTCTCAAGTTTTGAATACTGCTTTACTTATAAGGGATTTAAATGAGCAATTTTCATCTTTACAAAAAGATCTTTCAGCCGAAGAAAAGAAAATTATTTTTAATAGATTGATGAACGCTTTTGTCACTTTACAAAATGATGTTAATGGTTTCATCGACTCATCTAAAAATCAAAACCCTAATGCTTCAAGAACTCCTACTCCCGGCATTAAACAAGCTTTAGAAAAGAAGGAAGGGTTATTCAGAAAACATATGATGGGTAAGAGAGTCAATTATGCTGCTCGTTCTGTCATTTCTCCCGATCCAATGTTGGAAACTAATCAGATCGGTGTTCCTCCAGTTTTTGCCGTCAAATTGACATATCCAGAACCAGTTACTGCTTATAATGTTGCTGAATTAAGACAAGCTGTTACTAATGGTCCAGATAAATGGCCAGGGGCAACCCAAGTTCAAAATGAAGATGGTACTTTAATTTCTCTTATTGGTATGTCTCTAGAACAAAGAAAATCACTTGCCAATCAGTTGATGACACCAACTAACGGACATTCTGTTGTTAACAAGAAAGTTTACAGACATATTAAAAATAACGATGTTGTTCTTATGAACCGTCAACCAACTTTACATAAAGCTTCTATGATGGGTCATAAGGTTAGAGTTTTACCCGGCGAGAAAACATTACGTTTACATTATGCTAATACCGGTGCTTATAATGCTGACTTTGATGGTGATGAAATGAACATGCATTTTCCACAAAATGAAAATGCTAGATCTGAAGCTTTTAATTTGGCGAACACTGACTCTCAATATTTAACTCCGACCTCAGGTTCTCCAGTTAGAGGTTTAATTCAAGATCACATTTCTGCAGGTGTTTGGTTAACCAGTAAAGATACTTTTTTCACAAGAGAAAGATATCAAGAATTAGTTTATTCGTGTATTCGTCCAGAAGACGGTCATTCTGCTACCGCTAGATTGATTACTATTCCACCTACTATTTTCAAGCCAAAACCGTTATGGACAGGTAAACAAGTCATTACCACAATCCTATTAAACATCAAACCTCAAGGTATGCCAGGTATCAACTTGAAATCAAAAAATAAGATTAAAAATGAATACTGGGGAGCTGGTTCTAAAGAAAATGAAGTTTTATTCCAAGATGGTGAATTGTTATGTGGTATTCTAGATAAATCTCAATATGGTGCTTCTAAGTATGGTATTATTCATTCTTTACATGAAGTCTATGGCCCTGATGTTGCAGGTAAAGCATTGTCTGTTTTAGGTAGATTATTCACAAATTATATCATGATGATTGGATTCACCTGTGGTATGGATGATTTAAGATTGACTAAAGAGGGTAATGATTGGAGAAATGAAATTTTATCCGAATCTGTTGATATTGGTAGAATTGCTGCGACTGAAGTTACCAATTTAGATAAATCTGTTAAAACTACTGATCCAGAATTCAAGAAAAGATTAGAAGAAATCTTAAGAGATGATGGTAAATTGGCAATTTTGGATGCAGTGACCATGTCTAAAGTTAATGGTATTACTACCAAAGTTGTTTCTAAATGTGTTCCAGGGGGTACTATGAAGAGATTCCCATATAATTCTATGCAAGCGATGGCATTATCTGGTGCCAAAGGTTCTAATGTTAATGTTTCTCAAATTATGTGTTTATTAGGCCAGCAAGCTTTAGAAGGTAGAAGAGTTCCAGTCATGGTTTCGGGTAAAACCTTACCATGTTTTAAACCATATGAGACTGATGCTCGGGCTGGTGGTTATGTGAAGAATAGATTCTACTCTGGTATTAGACCACAAGAATATTATTTCCATTGTATGGCCGGTAGAGAAGGTTTAATTGATACTGCTGTTAAAACTGCTAATTCCGGTTACTTGCAACGTTGTTTGACGAAACAATTGGAAGGTGTGACTGTTAATTACGACAACACTGTTAGAAATTCGGATGGTACCCTGGTGCAATTTATGTATGGAGGTGATTCCATTGACGTCATTAAAGAATCCCACATGTATCAATTCAAATTCTTCATCGATAACTATAACTCGTTGTTACAAAAATACAGTCCTTCTAGCATTGACAATTTGGATGCGGAAACCGCCATTCATTATACCAAAAAAGCTAAGAAACATCTTAAAAAACAAGGAAATGTTCCACATTATGCGGAAAGTGATAAATATGATCCTACAATATCTATTTACAACCCTGCTAGATACTTAGGTTCTGTTTCTGATAAATTTGAAGAGACATTGGATGATTTCATCGATAAAAATGAGGAATTATTTGTTTCCAGTAAGGAAGCTAAAAATAATGGTGGTTTAACTTCTAAAAAGTTTAAAGCTCTAATGCAATTGAAATACATGAGATCGTTAATTAGTCCTGGTGAGGCTGTTGGTATTATTGCATCTCAATCTGTTGGTGAACCATCTACTCAAATGACCTTGAACACTTTCCATTTTGCCGGTCATGGTGCTGCTAATGTTACTTTAGGTATCCCACGTTTAAGAGAAATTGTTATGACTGCTTCTGCTTCAATTAAAACTCCACAAATGACGCTTCCAATTCTGGATGATGTTGATAATGCTTCTGCTGATGCTTTCTGTAAATCGATTACTAAAATTAGATTTTCAGAATTTATTGATGATATTACCGTCATTGAAACTACCGCGGATGCTTCTTCTGGTATTAATGCCACTAGATCTTATGAAATCAAGATCAAATTTTTTGATAGCGAGGATTATCAATCTGAATATGATGTTACGAAGGAAGAGTTGGAAAACGTTGTTAGAGGTGAATTTATTTCTCAACTTGAACGTACCATTATTAAAGAGCTTAGAAAACAAAGTAAAATTAACACGGAATTACCTGATATTGGAGTTGCAGTTGCTAAGTCGCAAGCTCAGTTATCATCTGCTAAGAAATCCGCCGGTGACGAAGATGCTGATGATGATAGACTCAAGAGTAATACCAAACAATCGGTTTCTTATGATGGTCCAGACGAAGAAGAACTAGAAGCTATGAGAAAGGCGGAAAAATCTGATGATGAATTAATTGATGATAGTGCATCAGAAGCTTCAGATTCAGATTCAGATTCAGAAGCTGAAATCGATGATGAAAAAAATAATAGCTCGAAGAAAAATGGTGCTCATAGTAAAGAAATATCTAAATTAGCTAAAGTTAGACAGCAGGAAGTTATCATTTCAAACTCTTTTGTTACCCAATATGATTTTGATGATGAACACGGTTCATGGTGTAATTTCAAATTGGAACTTTCTGCTGAAACTCAAAAGTTGCTTATGGTTAATATTGTTGCCGATGTTTGTAAAAATTGTGTTGTTAGAGAAGTTAAAAATATTGGTAGATGTTTACATCCAGCTGATGAACAAGGTAACCGTCTTTTGGTTACTGAAGGTGTTAATTTCCAATCTATGTGGGAGCATGATTCATTTATTGATGTTAACAACATCAGAGCCAATGATATTGCTGTGGTTTTAAAAACTTATGGTGTGGAAGCTGCAAGAAACACCATTGTCAATGAAATCAATAGAGTTTTTGGTACTTATGCTATTTCCGTTTCTTCGAGACATTTGGATTTAATTGCTGATTACATGACCAGAGAAGGTACTTATTTGGCGTTTAATAGACAAGGTATTGATTCTTGTACTTCATCATTCATGAAGATGTCATATGAAACAACTTGTCAATTTTTGACGAAGGCAGTTTTGGACAGTGATAGGGAAGAATTACAATCACCATCTGCTAGAATTGTTATGGGAAAGTTAAATAAGGCGGGTACAAGTAGTTTCGACGTTTTGGCCACAATGCCAAACGCTTAGAATTACCTAGAAATTGTTTACTTTATATAGAAAGAAAAAAAAATTGTATATTTGATTTAACCGCAAAATTACTCGTATTTGTGTTATTGAATTTTGAAGACTGTCATAAAGAGGTCGTGCGCATCAGGTAAATGTTTACCTCAAATTTTTTTGACTATTTCATTTCAGAATAACGTTTGGATCTTTTCATATTCATTAGTTGACAGTGTATAAACAAGATAGTCCAATGTTTGGTTCAGCAGCTCAAAAACCCACTGGATTTTCATTTGGATCTACAAACAGTTTGACTTCTCAAAATAACCTGGGACTTTCATCTGGAAATGGATCCAAACCTGGACTTTTTGGAAATTCACAAACAAATGGCCAGACAACATCCAATGCATTAGCGGGAGGGTTCAGTTTTGGTAACAATGCAGCCAGCAGTAAAAGTACGTCCACTGCTCCCTCTTCAAACTTTTCATTTTCGAGTAAGCCAGCAGCACCTGCAACGGGTGCAGCACTGGGTGCTGGATCCTCTTTATTTGGCAATAATGGCACTTCATCACTCTTTGGTAGTAGTGCTTCCAATCAAACATTTGGATCCACACAACCTACAATGAATTCTGGATCCTATCAACAACAGCAATCCCAACAAACTTTTAATAATTCTCCTTACGGAGTCAGTTTTTCTCTGTCGAAAAGCAATGTCGCAGAAATGCCAAACTCTCTGACTTCCAACCAAGAAACACAAGCGGACTACAAACTGAAACGTAAAAGGTCAAATTCAAGTTTAGAAACAAAACCAAATAATGAAAAAATTTCGTTGATTGGTAGATTAGTTGATACTTTCAAAAAACCAAGTTCATATTCTATTGAAGGTGTCAATGGCTTATTTTCTAGCACAAAATCCATCATCGATCAAAAAAATAATGAAAGCAATACAATTACTAATAATGATATCCAAATGAACAATGGTTTAAGCTTGAACCAAATTCCGGCTGTCAAATCTGAATATAGAAGACTGGTTATTAGAAATCCTCGTGATGCATTTTCTAATTTCAAAGAGATTGATCCAAATCAAGTGATCTTGAATAGATTCAATATTAAGGCACAGTCAGGTCCGAGTAAATCAATTGAGAATTTTCAACCATCTTTGAAAAGAGGAAAGATGACTACTTCTAATATTAATCATTCCTCTAGATCAACTCTAACATCAAATTATGCGGCCACGCCAAATTCAAACTACAATCAAGATGAAATTAAACCGCAGGACTACCAAATAGCTGAAAATTCTAAAAGTTCTAAATTGGATAATGGCTACTGGTGTACTCCGTCAATTGAAGAACTATCACAACTTTCAACATCCGATTTGGCTCATGTTGAAAATTTTACAGCAGGCCGTAAAGGAAGTGGTCAGGTTATGTTTAAATATCCTGTTGATTTATCCGAATTTGAAGGTAGATGGGATACATTACTGGGTAAAACAATTATTTTCAATGGTAAGATTCTGGAAATTTATGCAAACAATGCCGAGAAGCCCTCTCAAGGTAATGGATTAAACGTTCCTTCAGTGATTATCATCGAGAATTGCTATCCTAAAAATTTTGATCCAACCAATCCAAACGGTGCTGTACTATCTTCATTTATAGATCAATTAAAATCAAGGTTAGGCATGACTTTTATTAATTATAATCCAGATAATGGTTCTTATACATTCAGTGTTGAACATTTTAGTATTTGGGGTGTTATTGATGAAGAAACAGATGACCCAGAAATCGTGGAGAGATTCAGAAAGCAACAAGAGTTGGAAGCATTAAATGAGAAAAAAAAGAAGGATTTACAAATTAATGTTCTAGAGAAAATTAGAAAGTATAATAATGAAGCTATTAAAGAGAATTATAAGAAACAAAAGCCTGATTTTGGTCTTGTCGTTCCAGGTAGTTGGAACTTCCAGAATCAAAATCAAAACCAGAATCAGAGTTCAAATATAATTAATAATACTGAGGCTGACAATGCTCTTAAACATTCAAATATAGCTACAAATATGGTTGAGAATTCATCTGCGCCCGATGAAAATGATGCTGATGTGAGCATTTCTGAAGATATCATCGAAGATGATTCTGAATCACCGAACAATCCTTTTTTTGGCGTTGTTCAAGTTAGAGCATATGAACCAGATGTCGAAGACGTTGATATGCTAGCACTTAAGCCAAAAACGGAGTTTCCAGTTAGCGAAGACTGGGATGAACAATTGAATCTTGCAGATGGTTTTTATTCTGTTTTTAATAAAGAATTGAATCAAAATAAAAATATGAAACTAGATCCGGATAATGTCAATAAGTTTTTGTTCGGCAAATCTGATGGTTCTAATTTACCAATGGAAGTTATTGAACCACCAATTAATTTTGAAAATTCTGGTTCATACAAAAGCTTTTTACAAGAAGAAATTGAAAATAGTGTTTTCGAAAAAAGGAACAACGATTTTCCAAGAGTAGAATTGGATGATGATGTTTCATTAGCGATATCACTTAAAAGCTTTTCTAATAGCCCAGACTTTGATTGTTGGGAATTGATATCAATTTTATACGATGACCATTATTGTTCGTCATTATTTAATAAGAAATTAGTCCATTATTGTTCTAATAATCCAGAAAAAGTTTTAAGAATTCTAGATTTGAAAAGAAGGGAATTATTGTGCAATTGGCTGCAGAACTTAATTAACGTTAACGTTAAAAGAGGTTTAGAAAATCAAAGGGATCCATTAAATAATATTTTTCATTTCATTTGCACAGATAAACTAGATGATGCGGTTCAATATGCCATTAATACCAAGAATAATCACTTATCCATTTTATTAACATTAGCAGACTCTAATGATCCATCAGTTTGCGTACTTGCCAAAAATCAATTACAAGAATGGTTTAATACTTCAAGTTTGGAATTAATTCCAGTTCCAATTTTGAAAATATACAAGCTTTTGTCTGGTGATATATTATCTAATAACTACGTCTCTCATTTGAAAGATTTGCCATGGCCAGTTGTTTTACTTTTATTATTGAAATATAGTGATTCCAATAAACCGTTAGCATCTTTAATAAAAGAATTTATTGATTATGAGAATCAATTAGTCATAGACCAGGAGGAAAATATCTTTATTTATTATCAAATTATGAAAATGATTAATAGCCCAGGTGAAGTGATACCAAAATTTCCAGTTGAATTTCAATTTTTATTGGGTAAGAAACTTGGAAAGTTTATTAAAATTTCGAATTCAGAATTTGATGATATTACTTTAAAATTTTCAAACAAATTGGTAAAAAAGCAATTATATGAAGAAGCCATCTATGTTTTGTCTCATTTAAATGACGATCTTAATTGTAAGAATTTTATTACGGATTTAATCAATAATCATATTAATGCGTTGGGCTTCTTAACTAATAATAATAAATTATCGTTATTGCACCAAAAGTTACATTTGCAGCTATCATTGTTAAATGATTGCAGATCCATAGAATTTGTTAAGAGAGGTAAATATTACAATGCCGCTCTTTCATTAATCGATGCAGGTATGATTAGCAAGAGCCATAGATTATTGCTAGATAAAGTGGCACCAGAGTTTATTATTTCTAATAAAGATTTTGATAAGTTGGAAAAATTATTAGTTGAATTTAAAACTTTAAGTGATTACAGTCTCGGTGGTGGGTTATATTATAATTATTTACAAGCTCTAAAGATTTCTAAAGAAAGTAAGTTTGATCAATCCGATGAATTGAAAGAGCTGATTGAGGAATTACTAAACAATTTACAATTATTGGAAGAAACGAGTTTCAATGTTAAAGTTGTAAAGACCATCATGGCGAAAAAATTGATTGGATTAATTTTCGAAAAGCATTTAGAATATAATCCAACTCAATTACTTGGATTGACTTTGCCAGAAAGTGAAAAAAACTACCTAAAAGCTAAAATTTCTTGTAACTCAATAGAAATGAAATGATAATTAGAATTTTGTAAGTTAAACTAAACATGTTTTATTTTTTTCAAGAATTTAATTAATTAATGTATCAATCTATAAATGTAGCAAAGTGTCCTATAGTCTAACGTAAATATTTATGGCTATGTCTGTTGTTCTCCTTCAATCTGATCTCTTAAAGCATCAACCACGTCCAAAATAGCATCTGAAGCAGGAGAATCCGGATATAAATCAAAAAAACATTCACCACTATCGCAGGATTTGCCAATTCTTGGATCCAAGGGAACACTACCCAAAAATTTGATACCCATATCTTTAGCTAATTTTTCGCCACCACCTGTCGTTGGTTTGAATATTTTAGATTCATTACCACAACCAGGACAAACAAAACCGGACATATTTTCAACCAAACCTAAAATTTGAATATTTGCCTTCTTACAGAAATCAATTTCTTTCCTAACATCCAATAAGGCCACTTCCTGTGGAGTTGTCACTATTAAAGCACCATCAATACCCACCTCTTTCATATAGCTCGTAACTGATAAGTGTTCATCGGTTGTACCAGGAGGGGTATCAATAACCAAATAATCTAAAACTCCCCAATCAACATCCTTTAAAAATTGTTTGATCAAACCATTTTTTTTACTACCTCTCCATATAATTGCAGAATCTTCATCTGGTAACATAAATTGAATAGACATCATACCAAGATTATCAGCAACATAAACCGGACTCCATCCAGAATTTGAAGAATGAACACTCTCCTTTTCACAGCCTAACATCTTCGGTAATGATGGCCCACAAATATCCAAATCCATGGCACCAACTTCTAATGATTCATCAGAAGCTAAAGCCCAAGATAGCATCGACGTAAAAGTTGATTTACCAACACCACCTTTACCCGATAAAACCAGTAATTTATGTTTAATGGTAGATAGTCTTTCATTTATTAATGGTAAGTCAGGATCAGGTCCCCTAGGCAATGAAGAGCATATGTCCTTATTTGCACAGGTTTGGCAGGCGTCAGCTTTACCGGCAGATTCGTTTTCTGGACCGGGACAATGCTCAGGTTGAGGAGCTTTCAAATCATTTGCTGACTGTTCAGGTGGCGGCGTCTGTATATAATCTGTCATATTTATTATAATCTCGGTTATTAATAAACCAAATTGTGGAAGGGGAAAGAAAATGAAGATTGATTTTAATTTTAAATTTAATTTTTCCTAGTTAATGAGGCAGAAATATTATAGATTACTAAGATATAGTGAAAATAAACATAGAATCTTTGCTATGATTACAATAATACAAAAATTGAATGTTAATAATTCACCCTAATCAGTCTCACTACCTCGATGGGCAAGTATTCAGAGATATTAATAGTATTAATAAAAGATGAAAAGTATTACAAGACCATGAAAACAACTTCCACCAGTAGTGAAAATGAAAAACGAGAAAACAAGTGCAAATGAGTTCGTGTTTTTTTTTCTTCTTCCCTTCGAACTATCTCCAAATATATTCTCCTAAGTGTATTTTATTGTAATAATGACGGAGGAAGACAAGCCTAAAGAGATTGTTGTTGAAGTCATTAAGACATCTGATGATTCTTTATATGAAAAACAATTGCTTAATTATCCAGGTTCAAAACTTGAATCGAGTCAAACTGAAAAACAATTAAAGTATTTTGTTCAAGATGAGAAGAAAACATTTGATGTGACTGCAACTGCTAATAGATTCAAATATTTATTTGAATTAACTCATTTATTCAAACATTTTTTAACTTCTAAAGCTGAAAAGGATCCAAAATTTAGACAGGTTCTTGATATTCTTAGAAAGCAAAAAGAACTTGATACAATCAACGAACAAGAACATCGCAGGAGAAGAACCGAAAAGGAAGAAGATGCGGAATTATTGAAAGAAGAAGAAGATGAGGAAGATGGTCAAGATGGCGAAACAACCGTTGGTGGTGGCTATGAGTTTACGGATAGTCCAAAATTTGTTAATGGTCAACTGAGACCATATCAAATCCAGGGTCTAAATTGGTTAGTTTCACTAAATACTAATGACTTGTCCGGTATTTTAGCGGATGAAATGGGTTTAGGTAAAACTTTACAAACGATCTCATTTTTGGGTTATTTAAGATATATCAAAAAAAATCCTGGTCCTCATTTAGTTATTGTTCCTAAATCAACATTGGAAAATTGGCAAAGGGAATTTGCTAAGTGGACTCCTGAAGTCAGTACAGTTGTTTTAACAGGTGATCAACAAACCAGAAACGAGATTATCAAGGAAAGAATTATGAAATGTGATTATGACGTGATAATCTCATCTTATGAAATTGTTATTAGAGAAAAATCAACTCTTAAAAAAATTAATTGGCAGTATATTATTGTCGACGAAGCTCATAGACTAAAAAATGAGGATTCGTTATTATCTCAAATTATTAGAATGTTTCATTCACAAAACCGGCTTTTAATTACTGGTACACCATTACAAAATAATTTGCACGAATTATGGGCATTATTAAATTTTTTATTGCCAGATATTTTTGCAGATTCTGTTACATTTGATGAATGGTTTTCGAGTACAGATGAAAACCAAGATAATGAGGAAGGTCATGGAATTGAAGAACTTAATAAAGAAGATGAGCGTAAACAAGAATTGATCGTCCAGCAGTTACATAAAGTTTTGCAGCCGTTTTTGTTAAGACGTATTAAATCTGACGTTGAAAAATCATTATTGCCAAAGCAAGAATTAAACGTTTATGTTGGTATGACAGATATGCAAAGAAACTGGTATCAAAAAATCCTTGAAAAAGATATTGATGCAGTTAATGGGGCTCAAGGTAAAAAGGAATCCAAAACTAGATTATTGAATATAGTTATGCAATTAAGAAAATGTTGTAATCACCCTTATCTTTTTGAAGGTGCAGAACCTGGCCCACCATATACAACGGATGAACATTTGATTTATAATTCTCAAAAAATGTTGGTTTTAGATAAATTATTGAGGAAATTAGAAGAACAGGGTTCGAGAGTTTTAATTTTTTCGCAAATGAGTAGAATGTTAGATATTTTAGAAGATTACTGTGTCTTCCGTGAATTTGGTTATTGTAGAATTGATGGACAAACTGACCACACTGATAGAATTAAAGCAATCGATGATTATAATAAACCTGGATCCGATAAATTTGTGTTTTTGTTAACAACAAGGGCTGGTGGTTTAGGTATTAATTTAACAAGTGCAGATGTCGTTGTTTTATATGATTCAGATTGGAATCCACAAGCAGATTTACAAGCGATGGATAGAGCGCATAGAATTGGGCAAACAAAGCAAGTTAAAGTTTTCAGATTTGTAACTGAAAATGCCATAGAGGAAAAGGTTTTAGAAAGAGCATCGCAGAAACTAAGATTGGATCAATTAGTTATTCAACAAGGTAGAGTTGGAATTCAAAAGCAAGAAAAAAACAAAGGAAATTCAAAAGATGAGTTATTAAATATGATTCAACATGGAGCTGCTGATGTTTTAGCACAAAGTGGTAATATTGATAGTATTGATGGTGAAAGTAATGGAAAAAACGTAAAACGTGAATTAAGCGATGATGATATTGAAAAAATCTTGATGCTAAGTGAGAAAAAGACTGGAGAATTAAAATCTAGATATTCAAAACTTGGATTAGATGACTTGCAGAATTTTGCATCATCAGAATCAGTCTATGAATGGGATGGTAAAAACTTTCAAAAAAAAGACATGAGTAAATCAAAACTGGGTAACACCGGGTTTTCGTGGATTTCTTTAGCAAAAAGAGAAAGAAAGAATAATTATTCAATTGATGGATATTACAGAGAAGTTTTACATACTGGTGGTAGACCACCTTCAACATCGGCCAATAATAATAATGGACCAAGGGCACCAAAACATTTAAATTTATATGACCATCAATTTTATGCTGACCAATTATACGATTTGCATGATTTGGAATGGCATTATTATAAGAAAATTACCAAACAACGTGCAGAATTACCAAAAGGATCAAAGGACACTTTGAAACAGAGAGAAATTGAACGAAATCTAGAACAAGAATTGATTGATCATAGTAGAGGTTTAACCGAAGAAGAAGAAGAATTAAGGAATGAACTATTAAATGAGGGTTTTTATAATTGGTCAAGAAGAGACTTTTTTGCATTTATTTCAGCCAATGCAAAATTCGGTAGACAAAACATTAGAGATATTTCTAATGAAATAGAAGATAAAGTTTATGAAGAAGTTAAAGAATATGCCGAAGTATTTTGGCTAAACTATAGAAATATTGACAATTACGAAAGATATGTCACACAAATTGAACAGGGAGAAGAGAAATTAAGGAAGATGAAAATTCAAAAAGAGATGTTACGTAGAAAGATAAGCCAGTACGATTTTCCACTGAGAGATTTAACAATAAAGTTGCCTCATGCAGCAACCACAAAGAAGACATTTAGTGAAGATGAGGATAGATTCCTGATGGTGCAAATGTATCGTATTGGATTGGATAGTATTGATTTGTATGACGTTATTAAGAATTCGATCAAAGAGAGCAAAATGTTTGCTTTTGATTACTTTTTTCAAAGCCGAAATTCTGCCGAAATCAATAGAAGATGTACAACCTTATTACAGGCACTAGGCAAAGAATTTGACACCATTAACAAAAAGCGCAAAGCGATGACTAATAAGTCTAAAAAGCGTGGTACAAAAAGGCGCAAGTTATAGTTATGTAATGTTGATGACAGTGAAGATGACAGTGATATTGTTGGAGGTCTATAAAGTGTAATATTATTTGTAATACAATATTCTCCGACTAAATCCACAGAGCGCAAGATTGAAAACAAAGGCGAGGCCGACCGATTGCTTAGGTAAGGCTTATTTTCTGGCACTTTTATGGGCTTTATAAAGAGGTTTAAAGAGAACAAAGCTTGCTATTTACTTCTGCTTTTATATAACATATACTATTTTGTTCAATTAAACGATATTCAAGTCAATTAACTAACAAATTATGTCGAAATTTTACTCTTTCACTCCAAAGGACAATAAAGGTCAAGACTTTCCCTTAGATCAACTCAAGGGCAAGGTAGTGTTGATTGTTAATACTGCCTCTAAATGTGGCTTTACAAAACAATATGCTGAATTAGAACAAATCTATGAAAAATATAAAGAAAAAGGATTTGTCGTTATTGGTTTCCCATGTAACCAATTTGGTCATCAAGAACCAGGAACAGAAGAAGAAATTGCAAGCTTTTGTAAATTGAATTATGGTGTCAGTTTCCCAATTATGAAGAAGATCGATGTTAATGGTGCTAATGCTGATCCACTCTATGAGTGGTTGAAAAGTGAAAAAACTGGTTTGCTAGGTTTTAAAGGTATTAAATGGAATTTTGAAAAATTTTTAGTTGACAAAGACGGTAAAGTTATTCAAAGATACTCAAGTATAAAAACACCAACTGCTTTAACTGGTGATATCGAAAATTTATTAAAGTAGTTTTAGTAATTGTTAAGTATAGTAGCTGATTTGTTCCTTTTATAAATTTGTGTTTTCTGTTTTCTTTAATGAGCTTTTTGTAATAATAATTATTCTCAATATATTAACAATTAACAATGCTACTATAATGTTTGGTAACTTACTATTATTTTTAATCTTATTATGGTTATTATTGTTAATTTTGTTAATATTATTATTGTTAATACTATTATTATTATTATTATTATTATTATTATTATTATTATTATTATTATTATTATTATTATTATTATTATTATTAATATTATTATATACATTAAAAAATTCTATTTAGGCTTTGATAATAAATGTCCCATTCTTTCAATCTTAGTCCTTAGATATCCTTCGACTTCCTTTGATTTAATGCCTTGGTCACCCGATTGCCATGCCAAAGGAACCATAGGAACTCTTTCAATAACTTTAACTAGTTGATTTTTACCTTCCACTGCAATTATCTTGTCTGGATTATTAGTTAACAATTTGATTTCAAGTAAACCTAAATCTAGTAAAATTGCAGTCGCCATTGAAAAACTTCTTTTGTCAGCCGGGTGTCGGAGTATTAAATTAGCCTGAACTGTATCTGCACCTAAATCCTGTAAATTATATGCTTTTAACTTTTCACCTAATCCAATACCTCTACCTTCTTGTCTTAAATAAACAATGCATCCATGACCATTTAAACCCATTAATCTACCTGCTTCATCAAATTGTTCACCACAATCACATCTTGCAGACCACGCGGTTTCTCCAGTATAGCATTCCGAATGAATTCTAACTAAAGTCGGTTCGTTATATGTCGTTTCATTTTCTGGTATCAAGTCCCCTGTAACACTATCAAAATTTAACCTAGCATCATGACGCTCATCTATATCAGCTAATTTACGTCCTGGATATAATTTCCCAACATAAGCACCACGAGTCATTCTATCAGATTGAGTTTCATTTGGTCTTTCCTTATATAATGATCTAGATCTAATATCTTCACCGAAAACAATGGCAAGGTGCTCTTTTGTATCTTCGTCATTTGAATATAAATGTAGAAATATTTCAGGACCTTGTGTCGTTGGAATACGAGCACGAGCTATACATTGAACATTTGGTAATTTCGATGGCAGTTGTTGTCTCTTCAACCCAGCATCAACTATTTCAATCTTTTTGTTGTTACTGATGTCATTTTCAATGTCTTGATTATTCGTCGGTGTTGGTGAAATAATTGGCATTTGTTCAAAAACGTCTTCAACGATTCCATCGACAACATCATTTCCATCGTTTTCCTTTTCTATTGCACCCGCAGACATAGCTTGTTTAGTTTATAAATAGTATCTAAGTATATATTTATATATATATATATGTTCGATACAATATTTATACTCTAACGAAAAAAAAAAGAAAGAAAGATCTCATGATAAATATACTAAACATCAAATTGAAAAATCGAAGCGCTTAGAAATGAAAACTGCCCGCTTACTAAGATGACTGAATATCCGTACAATTACACTTCAAGTCATTTCTTATCAATAGTATGACCCTTACAGACAAACAAAAATATATATTGGCAGGTACAATTGCAGTTGGCGCAATTGCCGTGTACATCCAGTCTTCCAAGAGACCATTCATCAAGCCAACCAATGTTGTGTATCCACCAAAGGCGACAGCAAACGGTAATAGGATCTTTAATATAATCAGATCACCTTCAGAGTTAAATGATATCATTATTCAACATCCTCCATTATTATTGAATTTTGTCAGATTAGGAGAGCCAGCTTCAAATAAACTTACAATCGCTTTACAGGATATCGTCGGTAACGAGTTATCCAATAAACAGTTGATTAATATGGCAAGCGTTGAATGTGATAATCCTGAAAATTTAAGTTTAATGCTTAAATATACTGTCAATGATGTTCCTTCTATTGTTTGTTTAACAAAGCAATTACCTGGTGAATCTTATGTGGATAAAAAATTGAATAAGAGCCAAGGGACCATGGAAGTTGATAAAGATGCATTACAGAAATGGGTAGAATCACAAATTGATTCTAAACAAGTTAAAGGTTAATATTAGGACACGGTTTTATGCTTGGGTTAAGTTATTTTGTTTATATTTTTTTTCACTGTTAATTTTATGTTTATATTATGTTTATGTTCATATATATGTTTATGCTATGCTATTTGTATCATGATTTCCAAATTTGAACAATGTTATCGTAAAAACTACATGTGACAAGCTTATTGCCAACCCAATCACCACCATAACATATGCTTTCATGGTCGCCCTTAAAGCTTTTATCAACTACTATATTACCCGATGTTTCCTTATCATAGCTTAATATTCTGCCTCCATCGTACATATTACAACTTAAAACTCTGTTGTCATTCCTGTCAGGTGAAGGAATTAACTTCCAAACACCACCTCCTAATTCTAAACTTTCTTTGCATCTTGGCGGCATACCATTTATTAATTCCGTTGGTTTACCAACCCTTAAATCTATATTTTTAACGGTATCATCGTAACTACCTGTCCACATTGCATACGGTGAGACATTCTTACACCAGTCATCAGAAGCCGTCAAAATAGAGACTATACCTGCTGCATGTAATCTATCTGTTTCAAATATTGGAACCTCCATTCTCATATCATGTGCAATCAATTTCCTATCATCTCCACCAGAAAAAACAACCTTTTCTAACCCATCAACTCCGCCAAATTCAGAATACCAACATTCTAACGAATGTTCTGCATCAAAATCAACTTTAGTTTTAAAATCTTTCAGATTAACTGTGCTGCAAATACCGGTTGTGGTTGATAATGTAATCAACCCTTCTTCTAATTTATGAAAATTAGCAGCAGTAATTAGTGTATCTTCATCATAAATCAATTCTTCATGACATAATGAGATATTTAGCCCATCTCGTGAGTCAATTTCCCAGATCATAATATTTCCCTTAGAATGTACACTAATCAACCTCAATTTTTCACTTGAATAGGAAAAAGGATCAAATTTTAAATCCAAAATTGCACTCTCAGTTGGAATATCTTTCAATTTGCTAACTGTGTTGTCATTTTCATTATGTTTCCAAACCTCAATTGATCCAAATCTATTACTTCCTTCCACCAATTTGTAAGTACCCAAGTAGATCATACTGGGATCATGTGGATTAATACGTAGTGAACATGGTGGCAAATCTGTTTTGAAAACCAACTTTCTTTCTAAATCATTTGTCATTACATATATGCATACAATTGGGTATCAAGATTAGGGAATTTAGAAATCAAATTTAAAATCTGATCTTTTCATGAAAAACTTTTTTCGGTCATTTTTTCTCTGCATCTTCACTTTCCAGCCTTTTTAAATATAGTTTTCTATACAAGCAAAAATGTCTGAAATAAATGAAATACCATTTACAAAAACTTACTTATTTAATATTAATGATGATATTTTGAAATCATTAAAACTAATGTATTTTGATTCTTTAACTTTAGAGCCTAAGACCGAAGAAGAATTTATAGCAAGACGCAAAGATGATAATGACTCAACATTAGCAACACCATTTACATCCCCAACGATAGTGAAACCTAAACCGAGAACAACAAATAATTTCCAGCCCAAAGTGAAGATAGAAGAAAAAGAAGATGATTTGGCAAAATATAATAGAAAAAGAAGAGAAAATGGATTAAGCACTTTGACAGAAGAAGAATTTGATAATGCCATGGATCAATTAAGTATTTCAGGTTCCGAGACTGAAAGTGAAAGCGAAATGGAAGCGATCAGTGAAACTGCAACTAAAGATAATAAAAGTTTACAAAAACCTTCGTTAATCGACAATGAAGAAGAAGAATCATCAATTAGTTTCATGTATACTAAGTCACCATTAATCTTATTTAAGTCGATTTTATTACCGAATAATAAGTGCTTTGGAATTTATAAAGCTACTATCAATGCAATAGATTCTATTAGATTTGACCCATTGAAAACAATAATTGAGATGAATAGACACCAATCAAATTTAGAAAATAAAATGTCTGCGTTATTTATGATCGGTGGTGGTCATTTTGCAGGTGCAATTATATCACATAAACCAATAGTTACCAGAGGTAATAAAGGGTCTATGGAAGAACTGCAATTACAGAGCGTTAAATTCATTGAACATAAAACCTTTCATCGTTATACAACAAGACGTAAACAAGGTGGTTCACAAAGCGCAAGTGATAATAGTAAAGGTAAAGCTAAGAGTGCAGGTTCAACTTTAAGAAGATATAACGAACAGGCATTAGGTCAAGAGGTTGGGGAATTATTGAAATCTTGGAAGGAACTGCTTGATAAATGTGACAATATTTTTATCAAAGCTAGCGGTGCAACATCACATAAATTGCTTGTTGATGACGCTAACGATTTAAATGCACCTATAAAACACGGTGATAAGAGAGTGAAATTTTTTCCGTTTACGACCAAGAGACCAACCACCAATGAATTAAAGAGAGCATGGTGTGAGTTAACATATTTAAAAATAGTCGGATTACCAGAAACCAATATGGAGTTGGTTTTGAGAAGAAAGAAACAGAAGGAAATGTTATTGAAATCCAAACAAAGTAGTGATCTGCAACATAATGAAACCATAATTGAAAAAAACGAAAATGTTATTGTTACGAATGAAATTATTGGATTATTAAAAAAATCAAAGGCACCTGCATTAATTTCTTATATTCGTAAGAAAAAACTAGATGGTAATTTCAAATTCCAACCAGTTGAACAATATAACAATACACCTACCATGCTTCATTATAGCGCCAAACATGGTATGACTCATATGTGTCAAGTTTTATTGACTAATGTTAAAGTTGATCCAACTATTTTAAATGGTCAAGGAAAAACAGCCTACGAAATTGCTTTAAATAATGACACGAAATATATTTTCCAGGTTGCAAGACATAACCTCGGGGAAGAATATTGCAACTGGAAATTATCGAAAGTTGGAGAACCGATAACTAAGGAAAGATTTGAAGAGATTAAAAACTTAGAATCAGAACAAAAAAAACTCGAATTAAAAAAATTACATCAATCAGAGCTTGATAGAATTAAACATAAACAAGAAGTTGAAATAGCCAAAAATTTTGGTGTAGGTAGGAGTATTAACGGTACTGTGCTGAATGTCTTGCCTAAACGCACGGAAGAAGAATCACTGAGTTCTTTAACTGAAGCACAAAGGTTAAGAGTTTTAAGGGAACAACGGTTCAGAGCTATTGAAGCAAGATTAAAAAAGAGCACAGAAAGTAACTGACAAGAGTATAATTAGGAATAAGTATATATGTTATAGATAGTATATAGCAAAGTAGTGGGTAATAAATTCATCAGTATCTACCAAACATATAAGAGATCAAAGGTTTATCCCTTTCTTGACTCGACATTATAGAATTTAAAATTTCATCATCTGTTTTAATCTGGGGATATTTGATTGGATCAATATGTTTGAATCCTTTTAAACATTTCTTAAGTTTTCTTTGGGTACGTTCAATTTGGTTATCATCAGCATCATATTTTTGGGTATAATCTAAAGCACTCATAAAATTCATCGCTTCAGGTTCAGTTTCAACAACATCATCATCATCATCATCATTATCGTTATCATCATTCTCATCATTCTCATTCTCATTTTCATTTTCATTTTCATTTTGGTTCTCAACTTCATCCTCAGTTTCATTTTCATCATCTTTGTCATGACCGTCAACATCGGAAATAATTGAATCACCATTACCAGCACATTTGCAATTCATTAGTTCATGAGTATTACAATTCGATGATTCGCCAACTGTAAAAATATCCTTTAAATCATTGTCATCAAAGAAATCCTGATTTAAAGAAGTACCATTTGAATTATCCAAAAATTTATTACTCAAGTTTAATTTAACTAATTGTCTTTGAAATATTTTTTCATCAATGCAAGATTTCGTTAATAAGCGATAAATTTTAACAGGTTTTTTTTGACCATCTCTGTGAATTCTGGATAAGGCTTGTAAATCAACTGATGGATTCCAATCATTGTCAAATAATATTAGCCTTGAAGCACCAATTAAGTTCAAACCACAACCACCAGATTTTGAACTTAATAAAAAAGCAAATGATGAATCACAATTTTTTTCATTAAAATTTCTAACAATTTTATCACGATCTTTTGAAGGTGTTGAGCCATCAAGTCTTAAAAATGTTAATTTTAAACTTACTAATAAATTCTCCAAAATATCTAAAGTTTTGGTAAAATTTGAAACAATGACAATTTTTTCTTTGCCTTCATTATGAATTAAACAAATTAGTTTGATTAACAATAAAATTTTACCACTCTTAATTTTTTTGGCCAACTGATTTCTGAAAGTTTGATCTTCAGTTGAAGTTGAACTTTTATTAACAATTTCTAAAAATAGACCATCTTCTTTTAATAATGAAGGAGAGTTACAAACTTTTCTAAATGTTGTGATTAAACTTAAAGAGTCGTTGGAATTACCTGTATTGTTTAAAATTGAGTTAAATTTTTTTGTCTCTATAATTGTTTGAAATAATTGAAGCTGAAGACCTGTTGGTTCAGCAAACAAAATATAGTCCGATCTTTTTGGTAAATATTTTGTTAATTGATTATTACAACGTCTCAAAATAAATTTTTTAGTTAACTCAATCAATTCTTTTGATTTTGATTTACCTTCATTTACTAAATTTCTATTCAAACAATTTGCTTCTCTTGACTTTAAAATTGGTTTCATAAAATATTTTTGAAAATTTTTAAAATCGCCTAAAATATCTGGAACTGTAAAATCGACAATATTAAAAAATTCAGTTAAATCGTTTTGGATGGGGGTTCCTGATAATAAAATTTTTCTTGGAATATTAAAACTCTGTAATGTTTGTAAAATTTTATTTGAACTGTTTTTTAATCTATGACCTTCATCACAAACTAATAAATCGAAATCAATTTTATTCAAGTCATTTGACATTGAATGCATTTTTTCATAACCAATAATTAAAACTTGATTAACATTAGTAGAGCCAAATAATTGAATATCTTGCTTTTCATTTTGATACTTATCACCAATGATTGCCAAAACGTTTAATCTATTTAATCCCAACCATTTTGAAAATTCTTTTTTCCAATTATTAACTAGTGTCACAGGACAACAAATTAAAACTTTTTTTAAAACCGGTAATTCATTAACAAATGGTGATTGCCTTAACAAAGTCCAAATCAAAGTAATTGCTTGTAAAGTTTTGCCTAATCCCATTTCATCAGCTAAGATTGCGCCATGAATGTCTTCAGATTTAAAGCCCATTATGCAATCATATAAGAATCGAACACCGTCTCTTTGATGTGGACGTAATTTATTAGAAAGTGAAGGATCAACAATAACATCTTTTAAAGCTTTATAATTTTTTAAATGATCTTCACATGGTGGTTTTTTCATAACCAAAGGATTTTCAATTTCGGATATATTATATAGAGGTTTATCCAAGGATTGTTTTTTCTTTCTAAGCAATGGTTTAAACTTATTATTTACAATCGAGTTTGGTTTAGGATCAGGAGTTGAAGTAAAAAATTGAGGTTGATTATTATTTGGTTCTGGTTGTTGTTGTTTTTGTTGTTGTTGAATAGGTTTAGACAATGGGCTAACAAAATTCGATCTTAAACCTGACAAGGAATTCCTTCTTAAAGGAGAATTAGAAGGATTGTTCAAGGTCATTTTAGGGACTTTTGAACTTATGATATCTTCATCGAGTTCACATTCAAGTGTTCCACATTTAAAGACGCCTTTAAAAATATACTTAGTAGCATCCCTAACTTTACCTAACACTACACCATCGGAATCCTTGATAATCGCAATATTTGTTGAATATAAATAAAGTGTACCATCACCTTCCCAAGTTTTGTGTTTCTTATTTGTGTATTTCCTAAATAACACGTTATATCTTCTGGTTTTTGAAGTGTTTGGCATAGCATGCTTAACATGGTTGAAGTCATCCACTGTATCGATTGGTCTCTTAACTGGTTTGGAAGAAGTGCCCAAAATAGTAGACGCTGGGGACACAGAGTTACAAGGTACAGATTTCTTGTATTTTGTGTATGGTGTATTCAGGTTCATTTGTGCTCTAATGATGACACTTCCTTCCCAAAACAGATAAATGAAAACAGAAAACAAGAAAAAAAGCCAGAAAACTGCAAAACAAAACGGAAGCGCTGGAAAGAAACAAAAAGCAGGAAATAGAAAAGTAAAACAGTGAGGCAAATTTTTATTACCTAATAATTGTTTATGTTAGCTAATTTCTGTTGGTTGTTATTCATGTTAATGCTAAATTACCTATTTACGTGCGCCTGAGAACATAGTGATTGCTTAATATAAGTTCTTTGATATTTATTTATATACATACACATTTTAATTGACCGTTTGAAACAACATGGACACGGTCTCAAAGAATATTACGGCCTCATCTGATAACGCAGCTAAATCTAATAATAGTACAAATTCAAGTACAGATACAACTTCAAGTATAAATACAAATACAAACACAACTTCAGCTACAACTACAAACACGAACGCAAACACAACTACAATTGAAAATACAGACTCACCTATAACTGCAGTAACTCCATCGACACCACCTAAATTTAATAACCGATCAAATATGGCTTCAACTAAGGAACCTTCAACTCCGTCTTTTGATTCACATCATACTTTCCCACAAACACCAGAGAGAACACCAAGACAATTACTTAATGAGGGTACTCCATTATTATCGCCATCCGTTCATAATTTAACGACTCCTCAAAAACGTAAAGGCAGTACAGATTTTTATTCGTTATTAAAATCTCCCGAAGCTAATAGAAATCATCTAACTTCGGATGAAAAATCAATCAAAAGAAGATCAATGGAATTAAACAAAATTATAAACAAGTCTCCAGAAAAATTCAATAGTTTCGTTTTCCATGATAATTATAGATCGGCTCCTCATAGTCATCAGAATCCAAGACAAGGCCAAGGTGAAAACCAAAACCAAAATCCTAAAGATGATAAGGAAATCAAAAAAATATCAGAAAATTTGAAAACAAGATTAAATTATGCAAATCTAAAGATTCAACACGGTTGGTCAGATAAGTCCATTGGAGAATTGGAGCAATCACTAGAAGAAAAAAAACATAAAAGACTATCATCAGGCGAAGAAAGCAACAAACAATATGATGAATTTTGGAACTTACAAAAAGACAAATTACCTTCCACCACACAGTATTCAAACGAGTCACCAAATTTATCATCTTTATCGCCGAAAAGGTTTCCTTCATCACCTATTTTCCACCACAGAAGACGGTCATTGACCTCCAAAATTAAGTTGGATGATATTGCAAATAAACACGGCTCCGCTGATAAAGCATTACTTAATGCTTTATCACCTGACAGACATAATCTACATATTCATACTTCACCATTAAAGAAACTAAATACAGACAAAAATTCAAATTCGCATTCAGGTAACAATAGTTCAGATAATAGACTTGAGCAGGATGCAATTATGTCCCTAATATCGCTTTCTTCACCTGTGAAATATACAGGATCGAACTCACCATCTCCTCCAATGAAATCTGCAAGTATCAATACATCACCGAGGTCTTCAATATCCACACTATTACCGCCACCACTACCCTCACCATCACATAGTAAATTTCAAATACCACCGCTATCTCCCACAAGAGGATATTCATTATCACAGCCACCATTATTACCCAGATTATCCGAAGACTCCACAAGTGCAATTGATGAGGATAGTACAGAGGATGAATATGATCCCGATGATAATATTATGATTAATAATGGGAAGAAACTACCATCCATAAGGAATTCGATAAGTGAATTAAACAGCTCAACTGAACCGATTAAATCTGTTGAAAACACTAATCATACTAAATTAGCTCCATTAAATTTACAAGGTCTGGGATTGAGTTCACGTACTGGTCCTGGTATAATTACAGATACAAATACAAATACAAATACAAATACAAATACAAATTCAAATTCAAGTTCACGAGATATTAGAAGAGAATCTGTGATAATAAATGGCAGAAATAGTTTTAGCGAAGGTAAAGAGTTTATGAGTATAATTACTGATCACCAAATTTCCGAGGAAAAAGATGACGATCAAACAGCTAGTGAGCACTCTGATGCTATGTAATATGTTGTATAGTATAATAATAATAATAATAATAATGATAATAATAAGAATAATAAATTTTAAAACATCGTCTTGTGTTGATCGGATTTTCCCTTTTAAACAATATCGGAGTTTCCTTTTTAAGCAGCTAAAATTAAGATTGCGAGAAAAAACACTAATGGTTTTGTCTGTTTCTACTATATAAATTAGACAAATCCATTTCATTTAATCTTTGAATTAAATTTTAACACATTTAGTCGATTAATAATTCAATGCTTTTCCAAAATATTTTAAAAACACTGATATTCAGTTATGCAGTTAAAGCTGTTCCTGTTGCAGAAGCAGACGCTTTAAATTTTAACCTTGATTATTTGAAGAATTTAGAGCTAGATTTGAATCTGAACTTGAATGAAGAATCACCGGTCCTGTTACCATCATCATTTAAAGAAGATTCAATTTTAAATGAGAATCCTGAACTGTTTGCATTGCATCGTCAATTAGTTTCAATTACTTCGATTTCACATGATGAATATGCGGTTTCGAAATATTTACAGAAGTATTTGAAAAATCTAGGTTTGGGATTCCAATTATACGTTGATGAAAACGACTCTAGGAATATTTATGCATTTAATGGCAAAAATGCTAGTTCAAGTGTTTTATTATCTTCACATATTGACACTGTTCCACCATTTTTTGACTACTATATCATTGACTCAAAAGATTCTGATGACGTTGAAATTCATGGTAGAGGGTCATGCGACGCTAAAGGCTCGGTCGCAGCACAAATAATTGCTGCCAAGGAGTTAATTGAAGAAGGTAAAGTTGATCCCGAAGAAATTTCCTTGTTGTTTGTTCATTCTGAAGAAGTTGGCGGTTCAGGTATGCGTTCGGCCGATGAGTTTTTTATTAATGAAGATATTAACTGGGACTCAGTTATCTTTGGTGAACCAACTGAAAATAAGCTAGCCGTTGGCCACAAAGGTATCTTTTTAGCACACATAGAAGTTTTCGGTAAGGCAAGTCATTCTGGCTATCCAGAGTTAGGCGTTGATGCAAACAAAATTTTGATTGAAATAATGCATGAAATTGAAAACTATCCTTGGCCAACATCCGAAATGTTGAATCAAACAACTGTTAATATTGGCCTGATCGATGCTGGTAGAGCTGCAAATGTTATTTCCCCATATGCCCATTGTTCTATTTTATTAAGACTAGCAACAAACGTCAGCTTAGTTGAACCTGTCATTAAGGAGATTGTGTCAAAATACGAAAAACTCGCCTTGAATATTGACTTGAACGTTTCACAACCATCAGATCCAGTGTTTTTGGACTATGATGTTCCAGGTTTTGATACAATTATTGCATCTTATTCTACCGATATTCCAAACTTAACACAACGTGGTTTCTCCAGATATCTATATGGCCCAGGCACCATTCATGTTGCTCATGGTGATAATGAATTTGTTCATGCATCAAGCTTATTAAAAGCTGTAGAAGATTATAAAAAGTTGGTTTTATTTTCTCTAGGTAGATAGATAGATGTATAAATAATCTATAATTCACATTTACAATTTAAAAATTAAAAATTAAAATTTACAATTTAGAATCTGAAAAATTATTCTGTAATCCCTTTTCTATATCTGATGCAAGTATTATTATTCTTTCACATAAGACTCAAACGGGGAGTTTATCGATCTTGCAATCTCAGAAGGTTTTAAACGAGACATAGAATTAAATATCAGCTCTAATAGACAGATCCAAATTAACCCTAGTCACATAACCTCCCTACTGATGCTGTAATATGAATAATAAAAGGAAAAGAAGAAAAAGAACGGAATGGTAAAAGGGATGATAATTAAGAGAAAAATATTTCTCTTTAACGTGTTGGAAAAATAAACTGAAAATAAAATGAATTAATTATTTGCACGACCAAAATGCGATTTTCAAGTTTTCCCGTGTGCGAAAATTTTTCAATTCTTTCACTCCATGGAAAACATGATTAATTTAGTATTTAGGAAATTAAGTTAAATGAACAATAACCTTCACTTTCAAAATGGCTAAGAAAGGTAAGAAGAATAACAAGCAAAATGATTACTGGGATGAAGAATTTGAAAATGATCAAGCCCAAGGTGAAGAATTAGGTACAGCAGCAACCACGGAAACTGGAGAAAATGATAATGAAATTGCTGTTACGGATGCAGCTGACGAATTTGGTGGAGATTTCTTATCGAATTTAAAGAAAGCCAAAGACAAGAAACAAGAAAAAGTCAAAAAGGCTGAAGAAGAAAAGGCTGCTCAACAACAACAACAACAAAAGGGCCCAATTATTAAATCCAAGAAGGAGAAGGAAAGAGAAAAGAAAGAAAGAGAAAAGCAAAGAAAGAAGCAATTAGCTGAAAGAAAGAAAGCTTCTCAACCTATAAATAGTAATGACAATACTCCTGAGCCATCAGCTAGTGATGATAAATCTAAAGACGATGGGGACAAAGCTTCAACTTCAGATTCGAAGGCAAACGTTGACGATAATGACGAGAAACCTAAAAGCGAATCAAAACCAAAGAAAACGAAAAAAGTTCCTGCTGGTCTTGCTGCTTTAAAGAAACAATTAGAATTACAAAAACAAGCCGAAGAAGAAGAGAAACGTTTAGAAGAAGAAGAAAAGCTTAAAGAACAAGAAGCAGAAAACCAAAGATTAGAACAAGAAAAATCCAAGGAAGAAGCTAGAAGATTAAAGAAAGAAAAGGAAAAGGCCAAAAAGGAACAACTGAAGAAGGAAGGTAAATATTTGACCAAGAAACAAAAACAAGAAAAACAATTGTTAGAAAGAAGAAGAGAAGCATTATTACAATCTGGTAACATCACAGTTGCCGGTTTAGCAAGTGACTCAAATGAATCTTTGAAACCTAAAAAAGTTGTTTACGGTTCGAAGAAGAAAAATAATAAAAAAACTGAATCTTCGGAATCAACTCCAGCACCATCAACTCCAAATACTAAAAAACCTGAACAAGAAGAAGATGATGATGCGTTAATTGATGATTGGGAAAAGATGGCCTTAGATGACGATGAAGGTATTGCTGAAAGTTGGGAGGCGGAAGGAGATGAGCCTGAAGATGAAGAAGAAAGAGAAGAACAAGAAGAACAAGAAATGACTGCAAAAGATTGGGACGATGATGATGCAGATGAATCTAATGAAACCTCTAAGGAACCAACTTCATCTCAGACAAAGAAAGTGGAAGAAAAAGAAAATAAACAAGCTCCATCAATTGTTGAATCTTCTAAACTTTTACCAAACACCACATCTGTTGGCAAAGACGGTAAAGAATTACGTTCTCCAATTTGTTGTATTTTAGGTCATGTTGATACTGGTAAAACCAAATTATTGGACAAAATTAGACAAACGAACGTTCAAGGTGGTGAAGCTGGTGGTATTACCCAACAAATTGGTGCAACATATTTCCCAATTGATGCTATTCAGCAAAAGACAAAAGTTATGGAACAATTTGAAAAAGTTTCTTACGATGTTCCGGGTTTATTAGTTATTGATACTCCTGGTCACGAGTCTTTCTCCAATTTAAGAACTAGAGGTTCATCATTATGTAATATTGCCATTTTGGTCATCGATATTATGCATGGTTTGGAGCAGCAAACTATTGAATCCATTAGATTATTAAGAGATAGAAAAGCTCCTTTTGTCGTTGCTCTTAATAAAATTGATAGACTATATGATTGGCAAACAATTCCAAACAATTCTTTCCGTGATTCTTTTGCCAAACAAAAGGCATCAGTTCAAGCTGAATTTGATACTAGATTTACTGCAATTAAGGTTGCATTAGCAGAACAAGGTTTAAATAGTGAATTATACTTCAAAAATTCAAATATGGCTAAATATGTTTCCATTGTTCCAACTTCTGCTGTTACCGGAGAAGGTGTTCCAGATTTGTTATGGTTATTATTAGAATTAACGCAAAAGAGAATGAGTAAGCAATTAAGATACTTAACTGGTGTTGAAGCAACTATTTTAGAAGTCAAAGTCATTGAAGGTCTAGGTACTACCATTGATGTTATTTTATCTAACGGTATTTTACATGAGGGTGATAGAATTGTTTTATGTGGTCTAAATGGTCCAATTGCAACCAATATCAGAGCTTTATTAACTCCACCTCCATCAAGAGAATTACGTGTCAAATCAGAATATGTCCATCATAAAGAAGTTAAAGCAGCCTTAGGTGTTAAAATTGCGGCCAATGACTTGGAAAAAGCCGTTGCCGGTTCCAGATTATTGGTTGTTAAAGAAGGTGATGATGAAGAAGAAATGATGGATGATGTTATGGAAGATCTAACAACATTATTAGATTCTGTTGATCCAACTGGTAAAGGTGTTGTTGTTCAAGCATCCACTTTAGGTTCTTTAGAAGCTTTATTAGATTTCTTAAAAGATATGAAAATTCCTGTTATGTCTATCGGTTTAGGTCCAGTTTATAAAAGAGATGTTATGAAAGCTACAGCCATGCTAGATAAAGCTAAAGAATATGCTGTCATGTTATGTTTTGATGTTAAAGTTGATAAAGAAGCTGAACAGTATGCAACCGAACAAGGTGTTAAAATTTTTAATGCTGATATTATTTATCATTTATTTGATGAATTTACTGCATATCAAGAAAAGTTATTAGAAGAAAAGAGAAAAGAAAATCAAGGTAGTGCTATTTTCCCTTGTGTTTTAAAAACACTGCAAATTATCAATAAAAGAAATCCAATGATTATTGGTGTTGACGTTGCCGACGGTGTTGTTAAAATTGGTACGCCTATTTGTGCTGTTAAACCAGATCCAGTTACAGGTAAGAAAACTGCAATGTTATTAGGTAAGGTTGTCTCCCTGGAAGTTAATCATATTTCTAGAAATGAAGTTAGGAAAGGTGAAACGAGTGCTGGTGTTGCTATGAGATTGGAAGCTCCATCTGGTCAACAGCCAACATGGGGTAGACATGTCGATGAAAAAGATGGTTTGTATTCCCTGATAACCAGAAAATCTATTGATACGTTAAAGGATCCTGCTTTTAGAAGTACTGTGCCAAGAGATGATTGGGTTTTAATTAAAAAATTAAAAGCATTACTTGAAATAGATTGATTCACGATCATTTTTCTTCTGTTTATATTTGTTTTGTTTGTATTTTTGTATTTTCTTTCATTCTTTTCCATTCAAATGTAAATATTATATTATTTGTTTTGATAAACTTTAATTTATTTTTCAGGCTATATTATTAAAGTAGAACACAACAGAAGAAACAGAATTAAAAATAAACTAAAAGTAATCTATAAAACAAGCTTAATCAAGCTTCATCGTCACTGATTTGCTCTTCAGCAATAGGTGGCGGAGGTGGAGGCTTAAAATATTCTTGATCTGCAACAACAGCAGCTTTAAAAGCATCTTGATTTTCCGTGAATGCCATAATATAATCTAATTCTAACTCATGAACCTGTCTACCTAACATAACAACAGAATGTAGTGGTTCACCAGCGTCATAGTCCGCTAATTCTTTCAAAGTTGCAGCTTTAAATGTTTGGGTTGGTGATCCTAATCTAGAGACAGCAATACAGGGAGTATTAGGAGTATAAGCTTCTTCTTTTCTATTTTCTTCAATTTCTAAAAGCTGTTGACAACATGTTGCAACAGACATATATCTTGGGGGGTCATAAACAAATTTACCTTTCATTAATTCCTTAAAATTTGGTTCTTTAACCTTGATATCTAAAAGTAATAAAGTATGTAAACCTATTCTTCTATTTTCTTTGACTTTATCGTAAAATGAATCAGGTCTCCAGTCTTCAGTAAAAAAGACAATCGAAACGGCTTGACCAAAATTATATAACTGTAAACCACAAGCACCAACAGCATTCATGACAGATGCATTATGAATTGATTCGACTGGTATATTTAATTCTCTAGCTCTGATAACAAGGTCCGTATGAGTTGTAGCACCGAAAACGTCACCAACAACTAAAAATGCGATATCCTCTTCTTGAGCATTTTCTAAAATTTTATCAGATTCAGATTCAACCATTTCTCTATCGGCCAAAATAACTTCTCTACCATAAAATTTTTCAAGTGATTCTTTATTTGATGCCATTAATATAGAAGTATATGCTTCTAAATAAACTCTTTTACATTTCTTAACAACTTCCAAACCTCTAACTGTAATATCTGTCTCGTAAGCAAGACCTAAACCAACCATGTACAACATATTGAGAATTTGTTGTCAATTTAATCTTTTGAAGTGAAAAAATAACTAATTTTTCATTGATTTATGAATCAAAAAAAAAAAAAAAAAAAAAAACAAAAAAAAGATTGAGATTTTTTAATATTTTTCTTCTGTTTCACGACGGCAAAATGTAACTACAACTTTTATCAGTTCAAGTATTAATTGTTCTTTAATAGTTATTAAATAACTGGAAAAATAACAATTAAAGGTATAAATATGAGTAATAATTCAGAGTTTTCACCATTATTAGGAACTTCTGCTTCTAATCATTTAAGTTCCCTACTTACTGGAAAGAAATCAGAGAGCTGGAAAGTCTGGATCAAAAGGAACAGATTGCATGTCTATGTTCCAATTTTTTTATTATCAACATTGTTAGTTACATTTATTACAATATTCTTCTATCATGTTGAACCAAATCTTGGTATTTCTATTTCCCAAGGTACATCTTTCGATACCGATAATATTGAAGTGATAGGGTTAGGATCCGAGGGTGGTATTGATTTGAAAATTACAGGTACAAATTTTAATAATTACACAAACATTGAAGATGGCTTATCAAGAAATTATTTTAAAGCAGGTGGATTTTTCCTGAGATCACTAAATTTAAAAATTGATGAACTAGATCTCGTTGTTTTTGATGAAGAAAAGAACGATAATAAACGCTTGGGTAAAGTTGCAATTGCACCATTTTACGTTCGAATTGTTGATAAAAATACTACACCAATGGATTTGTATGCCACTGTTTTCCCTAATAAAAGTGGTGTTATGGGTATCATCAAAAAGATTTTAACTGATCCAAAAGCAAAATTAAGACTGAGAGGTGATGCAAGTGTTAAAGTTTTAATTTTTAATGGATATATTCCAATTACAAATATTGTGATTCCATTAGATTTAGAGTTTTCAAATTCTTTGATGGTGTGATAAGACTGATATGATAGAATATGACATGGCACGATATGTCATGATAGGGTAAGATATGATATGATATGATATGATTTGATTTTATAATTTTAGTTTTCTTATGAATATATGGGATAAACGTATAGGTATTTTTGTTTAGGTTAGGAAAGATTTCAATTTTTCATTTTATAATAAATAGAAGGTTTATTGGTTTGATTCTGATGGATAATTGTAGTGGTAAATTTAATTATAATAAATCGTGGTAATTATGTTGAAATATTGAAATAAAAATGTTTATAAAAAGGATACAGATCCTAGATTTTAAAATTTTTAACAGTTTTCAGACTAACCAGGTGGAAGCTGAGAAACATCAACAACATCAGCAGCATCCTTTGTTGGGTCCGTTCCATCGTCAACACCTTCAACTGGAGTTCTTGGTAATGCCATCATACCTGATCTGGCCAATTCTAAAATACCAAAAGGTTGAATCAACGCAATGAATGCACTAATTCTACTTGGTTTAGCAGATAATTCGACAATACAGTTTCTATCCGAAACATCAACAATTCTACCACCAAACTCACGAGTTAATTTACTAATTGCATCCAAATGTTCGTATTTTTGTCTTAAAGCTTGGGAAGGTGGCAGGTTATTTGGATGATAGGTTGATGATCTGAATCTTTCACCCACTTCTTCACTTGATTCATTATGGTGAGCAATTAATTCTTGGAAATATTCCGGTCCTAAAAGTGAAACTCTAGCTAATAATAGTTCTCTTTTAATGATCTCAGAATGGGTGTAGTCTAAAACTGCATAAACAGGAACTAAATCTTCAATCTGTTTTCTAGCCTGTTCAATCACACCGTCTTGACCACCTAAAACAATGGTCATTCTAGATAAATCTTTAACTTCGGTATTACAAACAACCAGAGAATCAATATTAAAACCTCTTGCGGCAAGAGTTCCTGAAACCAACGATAAAACACCTGGTTCATTTTGAACCAAGCAATTTAAGACGTGTTGAGTTTGAGGAGATTTTGATGGCATTGGTGTTTCATAAATAATAGAGCTGACTGCAGAATTTGCAGATAATGTTGGAGTGTCTAATGTTGGTAATGATGGTCTCTTTTTATTTCTGTGAAGACTCTTGTAGGCCATCGCAGACGTTGAAGAAGAATTTCTAACAAGAGGTCTGACCATGGTCGATCTTAAACCAGCTGTGGATCTTAACATCATTGTATGTGATAACTTGTTGATTTACGGTCTAGTAAAAAAGAATAAAACCAAAACCTAAAGTAGTAATATTTCTCAGTTATGAGTCTTTCTGTCTTTTTCAAATTCTCAAATTTTTCAGGAATGTCAAATTCTCGACTCCTATGGCGGCGTCAACATTGGGAACGAGACACCGGCAACGGAGAAAAGCTGTCATGAATCAATCAATTTATAACTGCTATTAGGTATTATTAAATCATTTATAAACTTATAAAACTATAAAACGACGAAATTATGCATTGATACCAGATCTTCTCCAATCTAATAACTCTTTCTCGAGACCAATTGCACGCTCTCTATACGTTTCAATTTCTCTTTCTGTTCTCTTCAGTTTTAACGCTTTTTCGGCATCTTTTTTACTTAAACTATCAACTTGATGATTAAGTTTATTAAGAACACTTTCCAAGGAAGTTATTTCCTCTTTGTATCTTTTATTGCCATGAGCTAGTGCCTCATTTCTTTGCTCAAGATCTCTGATATTTCTTTCCAGGTTAAAGAATTTATGATCCTCATCTCTCTTTGATGCTGAATTTAAGAACAGTTTATCGTCTAATTCTTGCATTCTTTTAGTCCAATGTTCATTTTGGGCCCTAAATTCAACATCGAAATTATTTTGCATTTCCTTTACTCTATTTGAAATGTTTTCATTGAACTTAGTTAGCTTTTTGTTATCTTCGATTGTGATTAAATATTTCTGGTTTATATCTTCATAGCTATCTTCAAGGTTTTTACATTTTGATTGGTATTCCATTAGCTTATTTTTGAGTAATTTCAACCTATTACTTGAGTCTTTTAGCTTCTCTTCCAGTTGAACAACATTAATCGCATTGGTGGCATCATTTTGAACTTTTTTCAAATGTTCTTCAAATTCAATGGATATTTCAGAAAGTTTGGATTCCAGTGATCTTTTAGACACCAATAAATCGTTCCTTTCTCTATCTAAATCTTCATTGGTAGCTTTCAGGGTTTTAACTTGCGATGTCAAGTTATTAACTTTCATTACGTTCTCTTTAACATCAAACAATAATTTTTCATTCTTAGTCATTGTTTCCGATAATAGTTTTTGTAATTGAGATTTCTCCTTTGTTAATTCTAGGCTTGTAAATTTCAATTGCTTTGACTCTCTTTTAGACGTTTCTAATTGCAGTGAAATATTTCTAACTTGTTTATTTAATTCAGTTTCTTTATTAATGGATTTTATTAAATCTTCATTCAACAATTTAACTTCATTATCCTTTTGTGTTGATTGGATTACATTTGTAGATTTTCTTAGTTCTTCTGAATTCTCAAGTTTATCCTTTAGTACATCGTATTGTTCCTTTAATTGTCGGATCTCGAAAATTTTATCAGATAAGTCTCTTTCTAAGTTTCTGATTTTGTTATGTAAATCCATGTTTTGCGAATCAGATTCTCTAAATTCCAATTCGGATTTATTTAATTTTTCCTTAAGTTGATTCAACTCACTTTCAATTAGTTTTTTATCTCTTGAAGATCTTTGAACATCAATATCTGCACTTGATAATTTACTATAATAGTCTTCAGATCTTTCACGATACAAATTAACAGATTCTTGTAATGAAGAATTTTTATTTTCAATAACGTTTAATCTATTCTTTAATTGGACCAATTCTTCTTCTTGTTCAAATTTGGTATTATTGGAAACCTGTAGCCTTTTCAATTTTGTTTGCATCTCGTTCAATTTAGAGCTTAATCTTAAATTTTCTTGCTTCATACTAATTGATTCTTTATTCATAAAGGAAGGGTTTATACCGCCTAATCCACTGACAATATTCTCTTGATTTAAAATATCTTTGGTTGAATCTGTTAACGGTTTAATCCTGGAGGTTTTAACTTCATTCTTCAATTCTTTAATTTGATCTTTTAGGTCATTCATCTGAATTTCTGCCATTTGATATTTACCTTTATAATCAATATCATTACTTTCCCAATTACTAGGATCACGAACATTATTTTTGTACTGCAATAAATCTTTTTGTAGATTTATATATCTATTTTGTAATCTTTTATTTGACTCTCTTTCCATTTCCAAACTTTGATTTAATGAATCAGAGTAAATAATGTTACTATTATTACTATCAACATTATTTGTAAGAATATTATCCTTATTTTTATTAATGTTTTCAATTCCAATTACAGAATAACATTTCTTTAATTGTGCACGTAATTGCCTATTTTCATAGGATTCCGATGCTAATCTAGTTTTGACTAGTTGTAACTCATCCTGCAATTTAAAAATATCTGGAGAAATTAACAAATTGGATTTGTTTTTAAATTCTTGTTCTTCTTTAACAAGTTCAGGTTTTTGTGATAATTTCAAATTTAGTTCAGCCAGCTTCATATCGGAACTTTTCTTATAATTATTTAATTTCTCAATTTCCAAATTTGCATGTTTTAATTTTAATTCTAAATCGACATTTGATCTTTTTTCAACATCCAACTGTTTTTTAATTTCTTCAATCAATTTTTTCAATTCAGAAATTTCTTTATCATAACTTTGTCTACCTTTATCAAACTCAATCTCATCATTAATCTTTTCATTCAGAAGATTTTTAACTTCCTTTAATTCATGCTTTAATTGTTTGAATTTAATTTTCAGTCTATCCGCCTGTTCATATGCTGTTCTCATACTTTCTAGATCCTTTGAATGATTTTTTGCAAAATTTAATTCCTCCTCCTTCTTGGCATTAATTTCTTTTTGTTGTCTCAGTTGATTATTTAAATTTTCTAACTCCACGTGCTTTTCTTCAAGAGTTTTTTCAAGTTCATTAATTGATTTGGTTTTTGATAGCATTAAATCATTTAACTTTTTATTTTCCGATAATAACACATTAAGACGGCCCTCCTATTGGAAAAGAATTTTTGATATTGTTAGTAAAACGTTGCCAAATGGAAAAATAAATATATGGGAATAAAAATAATACATACGATTTCTTTGACTTTTTTCTCCAATCTTGAATTATTTAAGTTTTTATCCTTCTCAAGATTTTTGAATTCAAGCTCCTTTAATTCGGTTGACTTTTTTAATGAATCGAGTTCCTCCCTTAAATTATTTAATTCATTACTTTCAATTCTATGTTTTGATTCAATTTCTTTAATCTTTTCGTTTAGTTGAATTTTTTCATTTTCAAAATTTTCAATAATGGAATCTTTTACATTTAAATCTAATAATTCCGTATTTTTTAATTCTAAATCATTTTCCAAACTTAAAATCTTCTCGTTTGAAGCTTTTAGTAACAAATCCTTTTCATTAATCAGTTGTTTATCACCAGCAATTGAATTTTCTAATAAAGATAACTTATTACTTAGGTCCATTTTGGAATTAATTTCATTTTTTAATTCATTTTGTAAGTCCTTAATTTGAGCTTCAAAAATTTTAATTTTGTTATTATACTGCATTTCAATTAAGTTTGAATCATCCAACGAAGGTTTTAATTTTGAAATCAATTTAAACCATGGGTCATGACTAACATCATTAAATCTTTTAAAATTTAAGTTAATCAATTTTGATGATCTTAATTGTAAAAATCTTTTCTTAAAATTTTTTCTGATTAGATTACCCTTTACAATTGAGTTGAATTTAGTGAAAATAATACTTAGCTTTTCATCTCTCTGCTTCTCTAATGAAGCCAAGACACCATTTCTGAAAAATAATTTGGTTAAACCAACTTTATAAACTTCTTTATCTAATTTTAATTCATTCAAAATTAATTCCGAAGTCTGCTTAAAATTTTTATTGGATTTATCATTATTTGAAAAAAAATTGTTTGCAAGTATACCATAGTAGGAAACGAATTCCTTAAATTCAATTCTATTTGGATAACCAGATCTAGCAATTCTAATACCTTCTAAAACACCATTACATCTCAATTGATCTAAAACCAATTTATTATCAAAAATACCTGGAGATTTTTCATTATTTGGCAAAATACATCTAACGAAATGTGGATGGGTTTGTGACAATTGGGTCATTAAATTAGTCAATTGTTCCTTATGAAGTTGAGTAACAGTACGAAATATACCCGATTTCTTTCTAGTTGAATCTGTTGAATTATGTTCATTATTTGAAAGATTTAAGTTTTCAAATAACTTTGAAATAAATGCATTGGAAGATTGTGATAAAACTTCAATTATTGTATTACTTAATGGATCTTTATTTTTATCTAACCAGCCATCAACAGAGTAATCAACTTCACCAGCATAATGCTTAATTATAAATCCATCTCTTAATCGATTTGGTTTAAAAATTAATTTCGAATCATTTTCTTTATTTTTAACTTCTAATTCTTTGTACAATTTTTCCATAAAAGAATGATCATTACCTTTCGGAACAACACATTCTTCATCTAAAATTGAGAAAATTCCAATTTTATTTTTACCTTTGTTCTTATTTAAACCTTCAATTAATTCAATTGTTGGTTTTAGTTCATTACCAAAGTCAATATATTTCCAAGAAATTCCTTCTTTCAAATATTCACTTTGTTCGAGTACAAACATATGATGATTAAAGAACTGCTGTAATTTTTCATTGGTATAATTAATACATAGTTGTTCAAAAGAATTTTTTTCAAAAATTTCAAAACCAGCAATATCTAGAATACCAATATAATTTGAAGATCCGTTTTCATTTCCCTCATGATCGTCGTTGAAAGAATTTAAATCAAAATTTTTGTTAATTTTATTAACTAAGTATCCAAATAGCTTTTCATATAATATTTTTGATAGAGCATCAATTAAAAATTTTGATTGGGCTGAATTTCTTTCTTGGATAACGGTTTCTTTACCGATCTTGATTTTTAAAGTTAAAATTGATTTTTTAAAAACCTCTATCGGGATTTCTAGCATTTCTGCAATGTCAGCAATTTCAGATTCTGATTCATCAGAGATGACTGCTTGCCTATTTTCATTCGACTGGTATTTAAAAGTAATATTACCAAGATGTAAAATAATTGATAAGATTTTAAAAATATTAGTTATATCCGTTTCATCAAAATTCATAATTTTGAAGGAGTTTTTAAGATTTTTGAAATGAGTTGCATCATCAATGTTTTCTATTGTTGAAGTAATCGAGTTTTTCAAGTAGTTATAATTTTTAATTGATCTTTTCAATTTTAGAGTTTCTAATAAGCTATCTGAAGAGCCTCTTAATAGTTGATAGAAGACGTGATAGTTTCTTTCATTTTTATCCTGCAGGACGACTCTTGATTTTTCTAACAAATACCATTCAATATTTGAACCAATTATTTGCTTGTTTAAGTTATTATTTTGAATTTTAATTTTAATGAATTTACCAAATCTGGATGAATTTAAATTTTTAACAGTTGTCGCATTACCGAAACTTTCTAGAATTGGATTTGCATTAATAATTTGATCTTGCAAATTGATTAAAGTCTTTTCATTTGAATTATTTGTTGAAACGTTCAAGATAAACTTAATTATTTTCTTAGTGTTTTCTGTTTTACCGGCACCTGATTCACCAGTAACCAAAATACTTTGATTTTTTTTATCATTGATCAGATTTTCAAATGCTTCCTGAGCGATGCTAAAAATATGTGGAGTTTTGTTTTTTAAATTATTTTCGTTATCGTCAAGGTTTTCAACTGATTGTTTGTAAAAATTTATAAAATCTTTATTATAAATATTCAATTTTTTGTATGGATTGATTGCAACTAAAAACAATCCAGAGTACGTATAAATTTTATCATCAAAATATCTGAGTTTTAAATTATTTATAACTGATGGTTCATTTAGAAACGTCAATGATGCCATGTCATTACATTTTTCGAATTGGGCAGGGTTACATTTTTGAATATCCTTAATACCAACTGTTTTAGTACTCGAACTACTATTATCGATTGATTTGACCTTAAACTCATTGGCATTTAACTGTTCCACTATTTCGACTTTTTCAAAAACCAGGTCATTATTTGGAATCCAAACTGGTCCATCAAATTGTGTTGAAGATTGATCTTCATCCATACTGTAGATATCTGTGACTGATCAAAAGGATATGAAAGGTGATACAGAAAAAAAACTATGTAAAAGAATTCAATGTGTAACAAACAAAAAATAACCAGTATAAAAAAATAATGTGAGATTTTGTTTACATTTTTTAATATTTAATATTTATGTTTTTCCATATGCAGTAACTGGTTTTTCAGAACACAATCTAAAGATGATTGTATGGGTGATACTTATAATGTCGTGTATAATATTGTATAGTACAAGACAACAACGGACACACGCTACAAATGAGAAAATCACTGGTTTATAAACTTAAAAGATTTTATAAATTTGTTTAAAAATAATTAAAAATAAATAATAAGAAAAAGAATTAATCAATAACAAATATAAAGGGAAGTAAAAAAAGAGAAATGGAAATGAAGAGGAAATGGAGATAGAAATAGAAATAGAAATAAAAATATATGAAATTTAGTATGAATTCATCAAATTTTTATGATTTTATAATTTATAATTGTAAATTTGTAGATATATTTTTTTTAATGTTTGTTTTTTTTTTATACATTTAATAGATTTAAACAAATAATTCTTCCTTTAAGTCAATACCTAATTCTTGTCTAACAGCTTTTAATTCGTTTAAGTAAGCGGAATATTGTTCTTTGTTTTCAACCTTGTGCTTTAAACCTTCGAAAACTCTGACGGCAGTGGCGTAGTCGTTGACTCTTCTACAAGCTCTTAATGCTCTTTCGATGACAGCTGGTGATGGGACTAAATCGTAGGAGAAACAGTTATTTAAAACTCTCTAAAGTAGGAAAAACGGCGTATGTTAGTAAAATGGTTAAAAAATGTACAATAGCAAGATACTTCTTTTGTTTGCATTTTAGATTATTCCAATTCAAGCATTTTCATTTCATTTCTATTGCAGACATTCCAACTTCATGGTCAAGAGTCAAATTATCCCAATAGCGAATAGAAAATGCGTAAAAAAAATCAATAATAACTATCTATACTATAGCGTAACAATTCAGTATCACAAAACATAACCTGATACATACTTGGACTTCGAATAAATCGTAAGCTTCGTCGAATTCTTTCTCGTATCTAATTGAGAATTCTTCAAAGGTTTCTTCATGGTGGTCAGAGTATTTTCTAATTGATGATAAATTTGTTGTTGCTAATCTAATATTGTTATTGATTAATTGAGATCTGACAGGGGATGCCAATAATCTGGAGTTTTGTCTTAAAGCAGATCTAATGGTTTTTGAAAACATTGTTATATGATATGATATATGTTAAAATAATTTGATATAAATAACGAAGGAAGTATAACAAAATAAATAAGTTTAACTAAACGTAGTAAAAGTGAAAAAATCGGTTTATTACAATTGCAAATTCAATTTCAATTTGTTGCGTGTTAATTTCTCAACTCAAATACAGGAAAAATTTGCTTTTTTTATGGATCAATGAAATTTAAACGATTTTTATTGGACAGTGGCATCCGGCACCAGCCACACAGATTCAAGGAAAGGATGTCGGCCGCATGCGCCACATACCACGTGACTTTCTCTGTCCAATAAAAATTGGTTTATTATTAAGTGTAAGGATGTGTAAACCAGCATTTTTATATATTATATATTATATATTATTCATTAGATTACACTATATAGCACAGATATCATTTAATAACTCCATAAACACATCCTTATGGCAGGCATCCATTTCAAAACTCTGTATCAGGTCAGCACCGTGCTGTCTAAATGAGATAATCTTGTCTTTGCAGTATTCCAATCCATTATTTCTGACTATGATCTCTAAACAGAATTTTTTAAGATTGGTATCGTCAGTTTTCAATTTTAAAATGTTTTTTAACTGAAATTTGTCCTCTTCGGTGGTATGTTCACTGTTGAATACATGAACCACCGGAAACGAATACTTGCCCTCGGTTATGTCTTCTGCAAATCCTTTCTTTTCACTGTACTTGGTGTCTGTTAGATTCAAATAATCGTCTTTGATCTGGTAAATAACACCCATCAAATTGCAGAATTCCACCAGCTTATCTAGCTGAACGAGATCTTTCTCTCCTTTTCCTTCTCCATCAGCATCGTTGCGTTTGTGTAGGTGTAGGTGTATTAGACTCATTAGCTTAACCGATAGTCTGAACAAGCCGCCGGTTTTGTTCATAACCATCCAGAAGTAGTCCTCTTCGTTTGGAACGATGTAGTTGTCCCTCCAATATAAATCCAAGCCTTGGCCACGATGCAGATTAATTATCTCCTTCATGAGAATTGTATTAGCCTTGTTCAAGGCTATCAAATCATCACCAAATATATCTTTTAGATACCTGAATGATGTAAGGCATTCCAAAGTCGAACAGTTTATGCTTGTTGGAGTACCAAAAATCAAGTGTGCACATGGCTTGCCCCTTCTTAGTTTCGAGTTGTCTTCAATATCATCGATAATCAAAGAAGAAACATGCAATTGGTTGATTAGGTCGTTTAGTATGGCCAAATGAATTAAGGAAATGTTGAAAAAGGCGTTAAATTTCGACATGAAAAACTGCCTCTTATCCTTGCCATAAGTTCTACTAGTCAAGTAATCAAATGGTTTTGATATTAGTAAATCCGTTTCCAAATAGCGATCATAATCAGGGCTTTCTTTGAATATATTATAGTTCATTGTTGCTGATGATATAAGTGGCGATTTGGCATGAAAAATTGTTGACGCGATGGTTATTTTATTTCGAGATTTAGTTCACTTGTTCATTGTTATTTGTAGAACTGGTATTGATTTATATTCTTGTCGGCGTAATTCAATTCGGTTTCTACTGTTATTACCGTCACTGTTACTGTTACTATTACTACTACTATTGCTAATACTATTGCTGTTGTCAATATTGTCCCATAGCTCTCTAATACTCGAAATTCCTTTCTATCATTGATTTTTTATCGCTTTCCTAGGTTCGTTCTTTCATTCTTGCACACATAAACACACTTAGATTTCATAGTTCATAGCTCAACGTCAAAATGGAGGCAATACCGGTTCAGTGGATAATGGATATACCACCCGTTACAAGATTTTATTTATTAATTTCAATTTCCTTATCGATTTTTGAATTACTGGGGATTCTAAAAGTACAGGATTGTTTCTATTCTTACCATTTAATCTTTGAAGAATTCCAGTTTTGGAGGTTGATTTTTTCTTTCTTTTATCTGGGCAAAATTTCAATTAACTTTTTCATTAAATTATATGTTTTCTCAAGGAATTCAAAACTGATTGAAAGTACATTCAGCAAAAAAATCGATTACCTATGGTTTTTATTTGTTATAAATGTGTTTTTAATTTTATACTCAAGTATAGTTAAAAACTTAGTCTTACCCAGTTTTTTCCTAAAAGATATTCTAATTTACTATTGGTCCAGAAAGAATCCATTGATTGAAATAAACTTTTTTAATGTAATTGCTTTTAAAAGTTCTTACATACCATTCATTTCCATCTTTTTTAATAAGCTATTGAATGAAAGATTGGGATTTGATTGGAAAATCGAGTTCGTTGGTATAATTTTAGGCCATTTTTACTATTTTTTGAATGATGAGCTACCAAAGCTAAGCGGTCATAGATCGATTTTAACTCCGATATGGTACTGGTTTAAGAAAGAGGACGAAGACGAAAATGAACTTGATCTTCCGGTTGAAAACAACCACGAGATCGAAGTTCAGGAAGAACTAGTGATTGAAGAACTAGCAAACGAAGGTCAGGCCGATGATCAAGCAGATGACCAAGCTGATCACCAAGCTGATCATCCAAACAACCAGGCTAATGATCAAGCAATTGAAGACATCGAGGTAATTCAAGATAATGAAATCAATAATTTCCAATTACATAACAACCAATTTGAGCTAAATCAAAGAAACGTTTAATTATTATATTTAATACCACTACTATACAGAGACTACTAAACTCTTTTCAGAAAATCGAATTTCCGAATCGAAGCAAAATCAGTCAGCTTCAAACCCTCAAATGCATTTTCCTCATCGATGTTTTTGAAAAAATTCGGATTTTTATTAATTCTGTCAATCATGTTCCATAATTCAAAATCTTTTGACTCATTTTCAACGTCAATGAAACTCAAGTTATTGATTTTATTTAATTTATCGAATAAAATTACCTTATTATCACCATTGTTATCATTCTTTAAATATTTATAGATTAACTTATCATATGTATAAAAATTCATCTTTTTTAAATTTAATTCATTTTTTAATAATAAATTATCACTATAATTGTTATCATTATTGTTATTATTACTACCATCAATATCCTTCTCCCAGTCATTTTTGATGTCCATTAAAATCTGTTTTAACATATCATCCTTATCCAAATTTGGTATTTTATTATTGGAATTTCTATCAATTTGTTCATATTTCAACTTCAGCTTTTCAATCTCTAAACTATCCAACTCATTTTTCAAAAAGTTCAACCTCACCGGATTATAATTTGTTATGTTACTAATTTTCTTTTTATTATCTTTTGATAATTTAATCTTCATTGAACTATCATTTCTACGATTATTATTCAAATTGAATTTCGGTTTTGCTATATTTGACATTTCAATCAACTTCTTCAACCTCTGCAGCTGTTCAACTTTATATGCGGGTAATTTCTTATTAAGTTTACTTCTGCTATTACCACTAATGCTTAACTTTTTTCTAAAATTTTTTTGCATTGATTTATTTATTTTTTCGTTATCAGTATAGTTATCATCGTCCTCGTTATTATCATTATCGTTATTGTCGTTATTACTTGTACTTGAAGGTATTGTTCGTGATCTAGTTATTGCCATTATTTGGTTTATATCTTTAAAAGAACACTACTGTGAAAAAAAAATATAAAAGTTTTTTAGTGAGTAAAAAATAAAATTTTTGTGTCAATATATTTCACTACAACATAGAATTAACAGGTTATAATGTCTTGTTACAATTTACAGTCCCAGTTTTGATATCATGATACATTATAATATAGAGTAACTTAATAGAAAGCCATTCAAATATGAAAAAACAGGATGATTTTCTATTTAAGTTGATAATTTCAATGTTTGAAACAGCCAACACGTGTAATAATTAATTTGCATGTGATTTTTGCCATCAATTTTGTAATTAATTTCACAATTGGTTTCATTTGTTATTCTTGTTTTGCTTTAATTTACTTTGTTTTACTTTATTCTTTTATTCATACTAAATCATTTTTTTCTTTTACAAACTTGCAGTATGGAATCAGAATCAGAGAAATCAAGCTCAATTTCAACACCACTTTTACACTCTTTAGATAATGCATCGTTATCTTCAAAGAAACTAAATAGATCAAATTCAACTTCGAATTCAATTTCATCGAATAATTCATCCCTTCTACAAACACCGAAGAATTACTTTCTTAAATCACCGACTTTCGAGAATTTGACTCTGTTAGACTTACTGGATCCATCAAATCTGAACTTAAATTTAAATTTACAGAAAAAAAAAAATGAGACTTATAATTGGGTCAAGAAGTTAAATAAAAGAAGGAAAAGCTTTAATTTTAATGATAATAATGATTTTAAACAGGTGAAGCAATATCTAATTCAAAAAATAGATAAGATTTATGATAAAATTGAAAAAACAGAAAAAAATTCACAAACTGAAAAGCTTTTTTTTGCTATATCAACATATTCCATATTCTTGATGGGTTATATGATCGGCCATTGTCCTGAAAAATTTCACATTTTTTACTCGATTATTTTTCTAATTTTAATGCCAATTAGATTGATAACCTACTACAAAATTGGATTTGGTTATTACCTAGCGGATTTATGTTACTATATTAATTTTCTATTGGTCATCTATATTTGGATTCTACCAAATTCGAAAATGCTATTCATTACCTGTTGCAGCTTTTCTTGGGGCACATTGTCATTTGCGGTTATCACTTGGAAAAATAAGCTAGTTTTACATTCAATTGAAAAAATCACCTCAACTTTTATACACGTTTTACCAGGCATTGTAATGCATGTTATAAACCATGAGTTGGATTATGATTTCAAAAAGGAAAGATTCCCTGGATCGGTTAAATTAAAACAATGGGATATCATGTACGGTATTTTTTACACTTCCATTGTTTATTTTTTCTGGCAACTGAATTACCATTATTTTATTACAATTAAAAGAGCTGAAAAAATTAAAAATGGTAAAGTCACTTCTTTTGAGTACCTAAGAAAAGCATTTTCAAAGAATTTCATAGGGAAAATTGTTAATTCATTACCTGAACCATTCCCAGTAATTGCATTTACGTTTATTCAATATGCCTATCAATTGTCAACAATGTCTTTATGCCCACTCTTATACAATTATAAAATTTTTTCTTCAATTTTTGTTTCCTTCATATTTTTAAATTCTTGTTATAATGGTGCCACTTATTATGTTGATTTTTACGGTAAAAAATTCCAGAAGGAGGTTATTAGGTTACAAAATGAAATCGAACAACTTCAAATAAATTTCAAAGAAAAGGATACCGATGAGCATAATGATCAGGAAAATGAAGGTAGCGATCAAAAGGAAAAAAACAATGAGCAAGAGGCTGACCAAAATCACGAAGTTAAATTAAGAAAACCGGTAACTGTTGAAACAATTATCGAAAATTTTTGATCTTTCTCCATTTGTTCTTACTTTTCACACGTTTTAAAACTTGACCATTTCGCTTACCTTCAAATGTCAAACTTGAATTTTAAAAATTTCAATACATTCGCTTTCAATTCTTTATTCATTTTAAATTAATTAAAAATAGTCAAAAAAGAATTTGGCATTGATAATCTGATTTATTTAATGACAAAAACCATGTAATCCGTTCAAATTTACGCTCATTTATAGAAGATAATTCAGCCTAGAATTAAAACGTCGGACATTTTTGAAATCACTTTAAAAATTTGGATAATAACGCCAACTTTAAGAAAGCTTGGAGTATCAAATGAACATCTTTACTATATCTATATATAATTATTCAGTATGTTTTCATGGGTGAAATGCAATCAACTCGCTAAACACATCAACGATAACGGTAGTTTTTTTGAAAAAAAAATCACCGAATCTACTTGACCATTTTACAATTGATTAATACGATAATTTAATTTTTATTATCATATTTATGTTACCAGAAAATGGAATAAAAATAGTCATTCTAAATGATTTTTTAACTTTTCTTTGAAACTCTGAATTTTCTTTCAATTTCTTGAAGCTGGTATTTATTTAAATTTAATTAATATATTTTTACTTATGGTAAATTGGCCGTTGTTGTTCTATTCTCCTTAGAGAGGCTGATTGCAAAACGTTTAAATTTATTGCTATGACTATGCTATTAAATCTTCTTAAGTGTAGTGTAAACCACAAAATGCGTGAAGTAAAAAAAAAATTTGAAAAAAAAATTCTATCATGAATTGGCATTTAATTTTTTTTCTTTATAATAACGGAAACATGTTCGCTAAAAGATTTGATCCTAATTCTGTGGTAAAAAAAAATGGAAGTAAGAAGATAGATTTACTGAAAAAAATTAAGAAATCAAAGAATCAAACAATTGCAAAGGAAAAGGAAAAGGAAAAGAAAAAGGAAGGGATAAGAGATGAACAAGAAGAAGAAGAAAAACAAGAACCTGAAGAAGCTAAAGTACTAGAATCAGAACCTGAATCAAAATCTGAATCTGAATCATCCTCAGAATCAGAATCATCTTCAGAATCTGAATCTACTTCTGGATCAGATTCTGATTCTGATGCTGATAGTGAAGGTGATGATGAGAATAAATCAGAAGAACTTAATCTTTTAAAAAGAAAACGTGATAATGATAACGATAGTGAAAGTGACAGTGATAATGAAAGTGAAAGTGATAACGAATATAAAAATTCACATTCGGTGGTTCTCTCACGTTTTAAGCAAACTATGTCGTTACAACCACAGCTAGAATCAGCAGGTATGACAGTAAATCCTAATGATAGTTTAATAGAGGAAGACAATATTCCGAAACAGGACGTTGAACCATTGCCACAACCCAAATTACCAAAAGACAAAAAACTACAATCACACTCAGATAAAAACAAATCACTAGACTGGTTAACAACCCCAAATTTTTATGACACAAATCTAACAAAACCATTTAGAGATTTAAATCCAAAAATTAATGAAATCTTAATTAAAAATTTAAAGAATCAGTTTGAAATTGAAAATGCATTTTCTGTTCAGGTCACACTAATTGAATCATTAATTAAAGATTTAAATAGACAAAAATTAGATCCAACACCTCGTGGAGATTATTTGGTAAATGCAGCCACTGGTTCAGGTAAAACCCTAGCTTATTTAATACCTATTATCCAAAGTATAATCGGACGTCGAGTTCATCTTGGGATTAAATGTATAATCCTTCTTCCAACGAAGCCTTTAGTCACACAAGTGTATAGCGATTCATTAAAATTATCCAAAGGAATTGATATTAATATTGTTCCATTGAAGGGAGACTTGAGTATTAATGAAGAAAGAGAAAAATTATGTGGTTCTAACAACGAAAATATTCCTGATATAGTTATTTCAACACCCGGTAGATTAGTTGAACATTTAAATTCTTTAAACTTAAATGATTTAAGGTGGTTAATTGTTGACGAGGCCGACAGATTACTAAATCAATCATTTCAAGGTTGGTGTGATTTATTAATAGATAAAATTGACAATGATAATAAAAATAATGAGCTTATAGAATCCAAATTAGGCTTTAGTTTGATTAGTAAGTTCAAACTAAAATGCATCAAAGTCATTTTAAGTGCAACATTGACAACAAATTCAGAAAAATTATCACATTTAAAATTATTCAAACCAAAATTGGTTGTTGTCAATGATTCAGAAAGTTTAGTTAATGAATTGTATCAGCTACCCCCAACGTTAGATGAATTTTTCATCAAGGTTCCAGAATCTTTAGCATTTTTCAAACCATTAATTTTATTGAAATTTTTTGAAATAAATAAGGAATTTAATTCACATGGTATCATTTTCACAAAAAGTAATGAATCTGCAATCAGATTAGGTAGATTATTAAATTTAATTTATGCGAAAGAAAATAACAGTGACAACAACTTGATTATTAAGTGTATTAATTCTACAATGAATAATCAAGATAGATTAAAAATCTTGAAAAATTTTGATCAAAATGGTGGATTGTTAATCTGTACAGATTTACTTAGTAGAGGCCTAAATTTCAATTCCATTAAATTTGTTATTAATTATGATTTGCCGCTCTCGACAAAAGAGTATATTCATAGAGTTGGTAGAACTTCAAGAGCAGGTAATGATGGTAAATCTGTCACGTTCTGTTTTGGTGACGGAGATTTCAAATGGTTTAAAAATTTGGTTTACTCCGGTGGAGTTATAAATAGAAATAAGAAAGAAATTAATGAAATCAAATTCATTAAGGAAGAACAAAAAACTGGTGAAGGATTCGAATTCCCAGTGGATTTAACTGATGAGGACAAAAGCATGTACGAAGGTTGTTTGAAAGAGTTACAGCATGAAGTCTATAACAAATAAGTAAATGAATAATGTAATATAATATTAACGTAGTATATACAAGTTTAAATAACTGATTAACTAAATTATTCCTTAGCTTGTGGTTTTTTAGCACCATATTTCGATCTTGAAGTTGCTCTGTTTGCAACACCAGCCAAATCCATGGCACCTCTAACTAAGTGGTATTTAACACCAGGTAAATCTTGAGATCTACCACCTCTGACATAGACAACTGAATGTTCTTGGCAGTTATGTCCAATACCTGGAATATAAGCAGAAACAACTTCTCCGTTTGATAATCTAACTCTCGCAGCTTTTCTTTGAGCTGAATTTGGCTTTTTAGGCTTTAGAATCATAACTCTTAAGATAACACCTTTTTTAATTGGACAATTTTCCAAATGTGGAGATTTTGTTAATCTCTTTTTTTGGGTGATCATACCTCTACCTTTTCTTATTTGATTCAATGTTGCATTTCTCTGTTGTGTAAGTTGGAAAATTGTATTTGAAATTGGTTTTGTTAAGTTATTTTCGTGCTTAATATTAATGAATTGAGAACCAAGAGACACCTTTGGAGACATCAAAGTTGATCTTGCAGTTATAAGACCTGCTTTAGCTCTTGATAGTATGTTTCTGAACATTATTTGAAGACACTAACAATGATATGTGATGAATGTTAATGTTAAAATTATTGACTATTCATGGCGACTAAAACCGCCAATTTCCATTAAGAAAAAGCGAAAATTTGAAAAACAAAAAAAAAAAATATCATAGATCACGTGAGGGATTGTTACCCGGTCGATGTTTTTGCCAAATTTTTTTACCTTACGGTGCTTCTTCCCCTCTTCAGATTCAGTTTTCCCTTCTTCAATGTGCGAACCACAAGTAGTTGATATCAAATATATTATTATATTATAAGACAAACACAGAATCATCTAATCATATAATAGCACAATGTTAAGATCCATCATTGCTTCTTCTAGAGTTGCCGCTACAGGCCTAAGACCATACCAAACCAATTTCTTAAGATCAACAATTATTTCTGGTCAAAATAATACAATTGCACAATTTCAACAAGTTAAATTTTACAGTCATGCACCAGAATTAACCAAGGAAATTATCTCTGAAAGAATTATAGAATTATTAGAATCTTATAGTAAAACTAAAAAAGATGTTGAAATTAATTCAAAAACATCATTTTCAAAAGATTTAGGTTTAGATTCGTTTGATATTGTTGAAGTTGTTATGGAAATTGAGTACGAATTCTCAGTTCTAATACCAGATAAAGAAGCTGATGAAATTAAAACCGTTGGTCAAGCTGTTGAATATATTTCCAAACAATCCGATGCTTGTTAGATTATATATTTAGTTGTTTGTTTATTGATTTACCAATTCAGAACCCAAAAAAAAACTCCCATATTTATAAATTCATCAATATAAATGATTAATTTGTTTATTTATTCCTCCTTTATTTATTCTTAGATTTTACATTTAACATTTAACATTTAACATTTAACATTTAAAATATTATTTATTTTCCAAAACTTCTTTTGTAAATAAAATTCAAGAACAATCATAGAAAAAAAATTATTAGTTTTATCAGTTATATTAATTATACATATTTCATATCTATTAAACGTTAACATTTCCAAACATTAAACCCCAAAATTTGACCTTCCAAAGATACTAGTTACAAATATCATAATGCCATTCCCACCTTACTTAAATAATTTACTTAACTTTTTAAATGCGTTTGAATTTTCAGCACTTTTCTGATCATCGCTATCACTGCCAATTTCATGTTCAGCTTCATGTTCATAGTCATGCTCTTCTTTATTTTCATTTCTTTCCGCAACTGTACTTGAATTTGAAAATTCGTAATTTAGTTCATTGTTCTTTTTGATACCAGAACCGTCATTAACTTTTGTAATTTCCATCGATAAAGAATATTTATCACTCTCGTTGTTGGTGTCATCCTTGGCGTTGTTATCATTATCATTATCATGATCATTATCGTCCTCATCAAATTTATTTTCCACATCTTCGGCCAATTCATCTGATTTATTTTTAAATAGCCTGAACCTCAGCAGCCAAATCAATTGTGAAACAAATATGCCAAATTCTAGACTGGCACAAATTGTGTATAAAACCAGACCCATTATATCTAGATCTGCAGGGTCAACAGCTAACGAGGCCAATGAAAAAACTGCACCTGAAAAGTCCGTTAATAAAAAGATAAAATTGATGCCAATAACTCTGCCCTGTCTTTTGGCCAATTCAAAATATGGTGGAATTAGACCTAGGGCTAAAATAATCGATGCAAGTATACCGAAAACCAATGACGGCCAAGTCGTGCCATTTTTATAAACTTTTCTTAATGGAATAACAAAACCAATTTCAATAATAATCCAGAACACTAAGAATCCGCCTCCTCTTAAAAGAATTTGCTTTTTCGGTCTTGAAACTGGTGGATAAAACATAACTTGCATATAAACAATCCAGCAGAAAAAGCCAAATAAATGTGGTTGAATCATGATTGGTATTGATGAATCTTCGGACACAACGAAAACCGCAAAAAATGGTGCACATAGACACCAGAGTAGTACCATGCTTTCTGGTAAACCTTCAGTATTTTTTTTCTTATAATTAACAATCATCTGTGGTATCATTTGAATACACCAACAAACTGTACCGATTGTGGCTAAAACATTTGCTGTAGTTGAAACCATGATTTACAATTTAATGTTTTATGTTTTAATTAATAATCATTCTAATCTACTCAATATCCAAAAGGATTTCAATCAATTTAAATACTTATAAGTAACTGCAAATTCCGAAGCAGATATACCATAAAATGACTGAAAATATTTTCACGTGTATACAACTAGTCGTTTGAGTTGCCCAATTAAGTAAGTTATTCCTAACCGAGAAAATTTTTCAAGATCTCAAACAAGAAATCCATTGCTGTCAAAAACTTTGACAATTTCTGATGTTTTACTGTTTACATTGTCTATGGATGGTCCAGATATAGTCCTGATATTAGGCTACTCCACATAATACGAATTATTTTGAGCATAAACCTACTACTTCGAGTAAATTATCCGCAATATATGATCTCATGAGTCTCATGATCCTTTCTGTTGCTGCTGCGAATTTTCTGTGACTGAGCAGAATCGAACCCTTTAATTTACTTTCGAAGATCACAGAAAATGTATGTCAAGCTCATGGAGCTACTGTAATAGGTAATATAAGCGTCACATGCCGTGCAAATATCGGTAGTAGCATTGTTGCGGCGGCCAAAACTTCCTAATACAGTTGAACCCTCGACGCTTGATCTGGTTGTTCTGGAGCGTTTAAGTCTTGCTATTAGAAAATATAAAGAATCCGAAGGAAATAAAGTCAGTCATAATATCCAGCAAGGTGACTGACTTTTGCTGGATATTAGTAACATAATTGACCTTTAATAGTGGGAACAAATTGTCGTTGGTACCGTGAAAATACCTAATTAGTAAGACAAAAAAATAACCACGTTTATTTTTCACGCTAGACATTTCATGACAAGGACCAAGTTGTCTATTAGCTTTTAAAGTTCAAGTACTGAAACAAATAATTTAGAAAACTGAGTACGTTTGCTGGCTATTATTTAATCAAGCTACCTGCTTTGATTATTAATATTCTTAAAAAATATTAATTTTACTTATTTTGGATAACCTATGTATAAAATAAATGCATGTCTAAAAAAATGTCTTGCAATTTGAGAAAATTCATGAATTTGTCGAAATAGATATGTATAATTTACTCTTTGAATAATAAATATAATAAATATAATTTAATTTATTTAACAGTTTTGAAATCTCTATAAAAAATCTTTACAATAAACATACTATATAATTTCTTCTACTTCTACTTCTACTTTTACTTTTGCTTTTGTTTTTATTTTTACTTTTTTATTTAATTTCCAAGTAATCTTTCGTCAATCCCAAAATCGCCTTTAGTTTCATAATTCTCGACATATCCATCATAAGAAGTTTGATTTTGGTTTTGGTTTTGTGAATTAATTTGGTTTTGAGCCTGTGCTTGAGCTTGCGCTTGAGCTGCAGCGGCAACAACAGCGGCCGTTTCTGTATCTTTTAAAGCAGCTGCAACAGCAGCTGCTGCTTCATTTGTCATATCCTTTTTATTATCATCCAAATTGGGCCATAGAGAATCCGCAACCTGTTGTTGTTGTTGATCTTGCTGAAGAAACTGATGATGATGTTGTTGCTGAAGTTGGAGTTGATGTTGATGTTGCTGATGATTATGAATATGTTGATGTTGTTGATGAGCATGGATATGTTGCTGTTGTTGATGTTGATGCTGCTGCTGCTGCTGCTGTTGCTGCTGAAATTGTTCCTGCAAGTTTGTAGCTATATTTATTTCATTACTGTTTGTAACCGACTTACGAGCACGCAGTTCATTTGATGGTGGCACTAAACCCTTTTTCTTTAAAATTCTAATTTCGTTATAAATATCTTCACGTTTTATAACCAAATCGGGGAACATTGAAGATAATTTCTGATGAATGACAGAGGGCTTATCGCCAGTCAAATATAGGTTTTTGATTGTATTATTTACTTGATTTGATCTTTTTCTAAGCATTGGAAAATTTATTAATGGATCAAGTTTTGGATGGTTGTGTCTATTCTGCGTAATTCTTAGGGTCCAAAACTTCTTCTTTTTTGAAAAATGAGCAACCATTGCAAATGGGCATTTGATTTTTTTAGTACCTATTTGTTTTTGATCAAATTCATCAAGAACCTTTTTGTTTTTCTTTTTTCTGTAAGATCCACCCAATTCACAAGTAAAATAGATTGCTTTGCTATTTGAATGTGCAATTGCAATTCCAAATTCATTTTTCTTACCGAATTCTTTAACAAATTCTTTCAAAACGTCAACATTATTAAATTCCTGTTCTTCAATCATTGGGGTAATCAGGTATTCGCTTGGATCCCCCATTCCATTTGTAATATCATTTGACTTAATATTTTTTAGATTATTTGCTAATTCATCATTTGTTAATTGTAATTGATCATTTTTTGATCGTAGAATATTAGTTGCTGGTTGAATGGGTATTGGGGATCGGTTATCGTATTGATCGCTATAATTCTGTTGCGATGATTGTCTATGTAAATTTTGTAGGTGTTGATGATGGTGTTGCTGTTGATGTAAATGCTGTTGCTGTTGCTGCTGCTGCTGAATCTGCTGTAAGTGATATTGCTGTTGAATCAGTTGTTGTTGTTGTTGTTGTATGTTTTGATTTCGATTCTGTTGCTGACCCTGATTTTGATCCTGATCTTGAGTTGAAATTTGACCCGATTGATTATTCAAGCCATAATGAGCAGCAACCGAAGCAGCAGCGGCAGCAGCAGCGGCAGCTGCTGCAACTGCAGCACTGGCAGCAGCGTTGGCTGCATTGTGAGCATTGATCTGTTCCTGAACAAGAGCAGACTCGTCCGCGTGATTTGGATTATCATGGCCATGCGCCAACTGCTCATGATTGATGTGGCTCTGATTATGAATGTGATTTAACAGCGACTTATTCGAGCTATTCATTAGCGTCGGAATATGGATTGGTGACAGATCATTGTTGTACTTTGCCATTAGCGAGTTATCAGAATTCGAATCAAACTGATTTTCAGTCAATTGGTTCAAATCATGTTGACTTTGATTTAACAGATCATCATCCAATAACGAATTGTCCAATTTAGATTTTTTTGTTCGATGTGACATGATAATCAACAATAGTGACTGTAATTGACAATTGGCGATTAGTTTCTGCTTAGCTTAATTTTATAATCTTGTGGTGCTTTTTTTTATAATAAATATAGGCTTAGTGACAATGAAAAATTATGATTCTGATGTTGTATTAGCTCGGAAAAAGATGAAAGATTATTGACCTTAAAATACTGATTTTATTAATTATAAATAAAACAAAATAAATCAAGCATAGATTATTTCGTTATATGAGAAATAAACGAAAAGACTGAAAAGGTGAAAAGTCATGTTGCACTTAAAAGGGAGTGTCCCAACAACAAAAATTCCGTTACCAGAAAAATCAAAAAAAATTTTTTATAGAAGAAAAAAAAAAAAGGAAAAGAATCCGGTATTGACACATAAAAAAGAAATGGCAGTTGATCACGTGCATTTACACAAATTTCGGCGGACTCTGGTCCGAGTCACGTGTATTTTTTATTCCACTGAATTCAGTGGAATTTAATCGAAGTCCGAGAAGGGTAATTTTTATAGTTAACGGCGGAATAATCACTTGTTTTTCTTTGGAAAGATTTCCGTTGTCGAAATTAATGATTCCCCAAAAATTGATATAAATTTCATGGTGCAAGAATTCTCATTCTCCACTTATTATAACCTTTTTTCTTCTTTCTTTTATCCTTAGGTAATCAGAAATATATAATATATATCGATATTATATTAGTTTAGTATATCTATAAACTTATCCGATAATATCAAATAGTAAAGATGGCTTTTGAAAAAATTGAAGTTAAAACACCAGTTGTTGAAATGGATGGTGATGAAATGACCAGAATCATTTGGCAAATGATTAAAGACAAGCTAATTTTACCATTCTTAGACATTAAATTAGATTACTACGATTTAGGTATTGAATACAGAGATAAAACTGATGATAAAGTTACCACCGATTCTGCAATTGCAACCAAGAAATACGGTGTTGCAGTTAAATGTGCCACAATTACCCCAGATGAAGCTAGAGTCAAGGAATTCAACTTGAAGAAAATGTGGCTATCACCAAACGGTACAATTAGAAACATCTTAGGCGGTACCGTTTTCAGAGAACCAATTATCATTGAAAATATTCCAAGAATCATTTCTCACTGGGAAAAGCCAATTGTCATTGGTAGACACGCATTTGGTGATCAATATAAATGTCAAAATATCGTCACACCAGAAGTTGGTGGTGATTTGAAGATTGTTTTCACACCAAGCGACGGATCAGAAGTCATTGAAGTTCCAGTTTACCACTACAACGGTAAGGGTTGTGCATTAGCAATGTACAACACCGAAGAATCCATTATTGGTTTTGCAACTGCATCCTTTGAACTAGCTTTAAACAGAAAGATGCCATTATACATGTCAACCAAAAACACCATTTTAAAGCAATATGATGGTTTATTCAAAGACACATTTGAAAGAATCTATAACGAAAGTTATAAAGAAAAATTCGAAGCCTTAAACATATGGTACGAACATAGATTAATTGACGATATGGTTGCACAAATGGTCAAATCCAAGGGTGGATATATTATTGCCATGAAGAACTACGATGGTGATGTTGAATCCGATATCGTTGCCCAAGGTTTCGGCTCTCTAGGTTTAATGACCTCAGTTTTAGTTTCTTCTGACGGTAAGTCTTTCGAAGCCGAAGCAGCTCACGGAACTGTCACCAGACATTACAGACAACACCAACAAGGTAAGGAAACCTCAACAAATTCCATTGCATCTATTTTTGCATGGTCAAGAGGTTTAATTAAGAGAGGTGAATTAGATGAAACTCCAGCTGTCGTTAAATTCGGTGAAATCTTAGAAAAGGCCACCATTGAAACTGTCAGCAAGGACGGTATCATGACCAAAGATTTAGCTTTAGCTAGAGGTGAAACTGATAGATCAGCATATGTTACAACTGGTGAATTTATCGAAGCTGTTGGAAAGAGATTAACAAAGGAATTAGGTGCTTAATTTTAATAGCTTAATTTTTTAAATCTGTTTATTTTTATATTGTAATTTGATATTTTAATATAATAATATGAGGATATAATTACTAATCTACTTGAAAAAAGTAAAAAATGAAATCGAAGAAAATGGACTTTTCGGAGAACCAGTTTTCTCCGTTACCGGAGCTGGATTTTTTTTTTAGTTGATAAAAAACTGGACAATAAACCGGCCCTTGAATATAATAAAATTCAGATTGTTCTAATTCTCCGGTAAATCAATAAAATCTTGGAACTATTTATTACATGTGTTACAATTCCGATGGTTAATATTCAAAATAAAATTTATACTTGAATATAAAATTTCAATAAACTAATATACACTTAAAAAAACATGATATGATTTTAGAAACAATTTAAAAAATAAAATATAGCAATTTTAACTTTTAAATAAATTAACCACCAAAACCATACAAAGTTCTACCTTGTCTCTTCAAAGCATAAACAACATCTAATGAAGTGACAGTCTTTCTCTTTGCGTGTTCAGTATAAGTAACAGCATCTCTGATAACGTTTTCTAAAAAGGATTTTAAAACAGCTCTAACTTCTTCATAGATTAAAGCGGAAATTCTCTTAACACCACCTCTTCTAGCTAATCTTCTAATAGCTGGCTTTGTAATACCTTGAATGTTATCTCTAAGAATCTTTCTGTGTCTTTTGGCACCACCTTTACCTAGACCTTTACCACCTTTTCCTCTACCGGACATTTTTTATATTGTAATATTAAAATTTATTTGATTGAAATGTTTAATGAAACAACTCCTAAAGAAAGAAAAAAGGAAATAATTTAATCTTTATCTATTATGTGTTGTATTGGGGGAGAACTGTTAGTTTATATACTTAGGTACATCCTTCAACAGACCGTGTCTGTATTCACAAAACTATGAACAATTAACACGCTGAGAAAACAAAAACAAAACCAACAGAACAAGACTCACTTTTACGCACCTGCTATGGTAAACAACGGTCCGTTTTGTTAGGTCTGACATTTACGCAGCACAGAGTGTAAATACTGAACCGGACCACGGTTTACCATCTTGACTCTGAAGGCTGTGCAGATTTTTCCCCTAGTTTTTTGTTTTTTAATCTCTTGGATCGTTTTCATTATCAGAAAACAAAAATTGTATTTAAAATGAAAGTTTTCCTGTTGATAGTTGAATAGATTGTACATTATTTTTTCTTATATATATTCTTATCATCAATAAATATTTACAATGGCTAGAACCAAGCAAACAGCAAGAAAATCTACCGGTGGTAAAGCACCAAGAAAACAATTAGCTTCCAAAGCTGCCAGAAAATCTGCTCCAACAACTGGTGGTGTTAAGAAACCTCACAGATATAAGCCAGGTACCGTTGCTTTAAGAGAAATCAGAAGATTCCAAAAATCCACTGAATTATTAATTAGAAAATTGCCATTTCAAAGATTAGTCAGAGAAATTGCCCAAGATTTCAAAACCGATTTAAGATTTCAATCTTCTGCCATTGGTGCTTTACAAGAATCTGTTGAAGCTTACTTAGTTTCATTATTCGAAGACACAAACTTGTGCGCCATCCACGCTAAGAGAGTTACCATTCAAAAGAAAGATATCCAATTAGCTAGAAGATTAAGAGGTGAAAGATCTTAAGTATAATTTTGTTTGAAGTTCTTTAACAATTTGTATTATGTTTAAGTAATTTATTGTATATTAGTTTTAATTGAATTATCAATTATAAGATTATCTTAACTTAGTTTAAAGTAGATTTGTAGATATCTCATCATCTCATAATCTCATAGCAATCTTGGAATGGATTTTGTTCGCTGTTAAATCTCATCATGTTTTTCACTTCTCTTTATTTTACAGTCATGTGGCAAGCTATTTACTGCATTCCTTCGCTTTATCCTACCTAAAATGTCTCAATCAACAATCAGTGATATCCAAGTCAATGAGAAATTTCCCCTGTTGCGTCAATGGTCCTTGTCTCCCATACCTGCATGGGCTTTCTCAGCAAGTTTATTGATTTCCCCACTATTACGCCCTACGGCCATCCCAGTTTCAGCAAATCCAAGTGGTACTCAACCACCTCCTTCGTCTACGTTCTCAAATGTTCTGAAATCTTATAAAAAATTCCCAACTGCATACCCATCAAATGTTCATGTTTTAGTTTTCGCCAATTTTGTAGGATTAGGTGGGTTTATGTGTTTCGATAACGATCCGAAAAACGGTTCCGCTGTTATTGGTAGTTGGAGTTTACTATATTTTATGGCAAATCTTAAAAAAAGTGTTTGGAATCTGAAACTCTATCCAAAGGGTTTGACCGCTTTCGCATTGTGTAATGCTGCAATTTATGGTGGTGGCTATTTAAACATCTTCTAAATAAAACGGGTCTTACTTAATACCAATACATATATAAATTAATAAATATCTTTATTTTACCTTTCACCACGGTATTGGTAGTAGCTTATTTTCAATTGCAAATAATTCAATCATGGAATCGTCGAACATTTCAATAAATTGCTGGTCTAATGGTCTCTCCTTCGGATAAGCAAATTTCCTGTACTCATCAAAAATCATACTTAACGACCACTGTTGTAATTTCCTAATACAACCAACAATACATCCTGTTCTGTGTTTACCTCTATTACAGTGAATTAAAATTGGCTGATTTTCCGGATTAATTAAAATTTTCAATGCTTCGTTAACTAATTCTGGCTTAATCTTAACGAAAGGCTCTTTATTACCACTCAATCCAATTTGGAAAAATTTAATTTGGCTTTCATTATTAAACTCAATATTTTCAATCGGGTACTCTTCCGGGATTAAACATAAAATTGATTTTAGTTTCAAGTTCTTCAAAAACTCAAAATTTTCAATTCTTGGGAATGACGACCTATAAATTCCATCCGAAACTCTTGAAAAATTCTCAGGTGGTGTATAAATACCAACAACATTCCTGTTGAACCGTATTTTTAATGAATCTGCATCTGATTTTATTATGAATTCTGATTTTTTTGTTCTATTTTTCTTTGATAGATACTCTTCAACCTTTGACCTGTTGGTTGGTATAAATTTATCATACAAATCCTCTTCGTCCAATTGTTCGTCTTCCTTATCTTTGTTTTTTATGGACATGCGTTCATCATTTTCTGCATCATTAAGTAATATATTGTAAGCATTTTGTTCATTTAACAGTTGTGCATCGTGATCATCTAGATCATCTCTTTCTTGCTGTTCAATTTGCGATTCAATAGTATCCAAAATTGTATATTGTTTAGTTAATTTACTCCCATTTTGATCCCCACCATTGTCATCATTATTATCATTACCAATATTATGATTATTATCGTTTTTGTTATTGTTATCACTAAAATCAGCGTCTTCAATAGGATCGAAATCAAATATAGTATCTGTTTGTTCATCCATAATTAATTCTTGTCTATATAATAAGCATAATCCTCTAGTAAATTGGTATTTTTAGTTTTATTTACTGCAAAATAATCTTAAGATTGTATTAATTTGACAGTTAAACAAAATTCGGCGCTTCATTTTCATTTTTTTTTAATTTTCACTAATTTGACTTGAATTAAGCTATTGTTTTCTCTTTGACTATAAACAAAATAAACAAAATTAACTGACAAATGGTATGTCTTGGTAATATATATCACGTTTATAGCCTGCAAGAAACTAACATGATTTTTTTCTTATAGTCTGCATTATTTAATTTTACTTCACTTTTACAAGTTTTCATCTTAATCATTTGTACATCGACATATATTCATTCATTATATCCAGCCATTTTAGATAGAAATAAGAATGGAGTTTTAGGTACTTTCTGGAAATGTGCTCGTATTGGTGAAAGATTATCTCCATACGTTTGCATTTGTTGTATTGTTATTGCTATAAATCAATTAATAGGTTAATTCAATAATTTGATTTCCTGTACTTTGCTTTCTTTCACTGTATATTATTATTAACTTCTATTTAAATTTATTTAAGGTTATCTATTCTAATTTATAAATAATTTAATTAAACTCATTCATTTCACTCTCTCCTTTACATAGCTTGTGAGCATTTGTCAACCCAACAATTTTTTCCAACTTCATCATATCAAGTTTATCAAACATAATTCTAACCATACTTAAATTTAGATCAAATTCATCGTCCTCATCATCACCTTCTTCTTCTTCATTGTCATTATTCTCCACATTTTTGAATCCAGAATTATTTTTCATTTCGATTCTAATCTTTTCATCGGCTATAAACTCTAAAATTTGTTCATAAAAATCAGGATCAGATGGCAACTGATAAAATAAAACATTTCTAACACCTTTGATTTCATATCTTTTATAAAAATGTAATCTCTCAGTGTATAACATTAACTTTGCTTGATTTGATCTTTTTTCAAATAATGCCCTGTTTCTGGTCAACTTACTTTGATTTGAATATTCATCAATTGCGACAAATGAAATATTCGTTTCATTTTCTAAATAATTGACAGCTCTAATATAATCAATATAATTCGAGAAATAGACTAATGTACCAAAATTATATGAACTTTTATTTAAAATTTGTGGTAAAGACACATTTTTAAAAAACTCAAACCTTTTATTTGGCTCATCTTTAATCAATTTTAAATCAATTTCAAATCTCATGAAAATCTGTTTCAAAGTTGAAAACTTATTAACTAAACCCATTTTAATTAATTTCAATTTTAAATTATTAATTACTATATCATTATTTTTAACATCAATTGGTTTAAAAATTGAAATACCATTAATCAAATTTTTCGAATTTTTAATTATACTCATTAATTCTGGTGTCTGATATTTATTGAATGAAATAATTTGTGTTAAAAATTTATACTGATCATTGATTGCCCACATTCTAACCCTTGAAAAATCAATATTCAATTTTTCAAAATTTGTTGGTGGCAGATTCAATCTTTTATTCAAAATTTCAGTGACATGATCCCAATTTTGCATAAACAGACCTTCGGCTTTATCTAAAATACAGACTTCAATTGAACTTAAAAATTCATTATATTTTGAATTCTCGCAAATCATTTTGATACCTAAAGGTGATCCTATAATTACATCCGATTGTTCTAATTTTGAATATAATTTTAATGTTTTACGTGTAAATTTAATACCTAAACTAAAAAAATCATTTGAATTACCATTGAAAAACTCAACAAAATCTTTTGGCTTTTCTTTGCTTGAAATATTTCTAATATCAAATGAATCAAAAAATTGGTGTTTAAACTTGGATTTATTTTCAATAGTAGTACAGCCACAATTTTTAATTATCTTATTAACAACATTCCATGCAATATTTCTAGTAGGTAGTAAAATTAAAACTTTTGGTCTTGCATATCCTTGATCACGAAATTCTGGCTCATCATTTGGACTTAATGTACCCTCTTCAATTTGTTTTGCTATGCTTGATTTTTTTTCGTTATTATTTAAAATTCTATCACGAGTTTTCAAAATATGATTTGTTACGTGTAAGGTATAATAATCTTGATATTTATTTTTAATTTTTTCATTATGGTAGTACTGGAAATTAATAGACTGGTATTTTAACAATGATTCAATTAGTGATAGATCAAGTTCAGAATGTGGTTTCAGTTCTTTAAATGATTGCTGGACTTTTTGTTTCACGTTATGATAGTTCAATTTGGAAGTTAATGTTGAACCACTATTTATAGATTCAGCTTTATCAGTTTCATTCATTTTTTTAATTTGGGGTGAGAATGAATATTCTAACTTTATGTACTTACCTGATTCAGAATTTAACTCTTCACGTTTTATTAGTTTCGATTGTTGTTCATTTGATGGAAGCTTACTAAACTCATTAATATAGTTCTCAATTTTTTCTTCATCATTAAAATGTAAATTAAATGCATCATATTTATTATGAACATCAGAATTATCTTGCAATTTGTCTTCAGCAGTAATAATTTCATTATCATCATCATCATCATTATCATCATCATCATCATCACTAACTTCATCCCCATCTTCATCAAATTCACTTTCTCCATCTTGTTCTCCTTTGGTAGTATCTGTCTTCTTTTTCTTTTCTTCAGGATATTCCGATTTTAATAATGTAACTAGAGCCGAATAAGCTAACTTATTTTCACTATTTTTATTCCTTTTAGAAGCAATTGTCCCTTGATCAAACTCATAGTCCTCATCCGATTCTAACAATTCATTATTTTCTAGCTCATCACCTCCTCCTACTCCTTCTTCGTTATCATCATAAAATCTGTCTCTATGTGACGTTCTTGTCACGATACGCATCTGATCTCTACCATATTTTGATTTTTTCTGTTTTTTGGAAACGTCATTCTCTACAACAGTATCCTGCTGAGTTCTTCTATGTTTTCTAGCACTACTGGCAGGCATTGCGATCCTAAATAATTGATATTTTTGTAGTAAATAAAGATCAGTAAAGCATGAAAAAAAAAATTTAAAAAAATTTAAAAAAAATAATTTGATTAAATTTTCCAAAGATTACGTAATCTTGGTATCCTTCACTGTGAAAATTTTTACTCAGCAATTATTATCATTTTTTTTTATCAACTGTAATACTATTTTTAATACATTTGTTACTGGTCTGTTAAGATAACAAGTTGTTTCTGCACATTGTTACACATACATACATAGATATATATATATATATATATATTATAAGCTAGGAGCTCTTTTATTATTTTGAGCTTTTTATCAAAGTGCTGATTTTTCCACGTTTAAGGTTATTCCAGAGGAAACTTAAATAATTAATCACAAGATTAAAAAGGAAAACAAAACCAAAATTTACAAAACATCTCAATTCAGTGTGTTAATAAAGACTGAAAATTTCATTATACAATATTTTTAGAATAATGTTAGGTAGTCGATCAAATTCAATGAATTCACTAAATTCACACTTAAATTCACATTCAAATTCACCTTTATCATCACCCAGTAAATTAAAAGATAACAAGTCAAAAATAAAGCTTAAAATGGATATAAGATCGAGAATTAGGAGGCAAAAAATTAAAGATGGTTTAATAAGATTATTTAGAATTATCTTTTCGACTATATATTTAATATATATTATTTTGACAATTCCATTAAGTTTTGAAATTGGTGGATTGAATTGTGGTTTATCATACTCATTAACAATTTTAATACTTTATTTCTGTTTGGCTACATTAAGAGTCTTGAAATATCATAGAATTATTTCAAGTTTTTTGTATTACATGCAGCATTTGTTATTACCAACGTTACTATCATTTTTTTTAACAATTTTTAAATCGAATAACGAAATCATAATTGATTCGTTTTACAAGAAAATTTGGTGGACTTATATTATTAAATTTTGGAAGATCTTTCTAATAAATTCAACTCCACTATTCACCATTCTGGAAGGTTTTTGCTCCTTATTATCAATTCAGGCAATTGGTCAAACGTCAAAATACTTTATAAAGTATAAATCTGATACGTGGTCAATTATTAATTTGATTGTCAGTTCATGCATCTTATCAACAAGTTTATATTTTGTTTTCAAAATTTATGTTTCACCATTAGATTTAAACCAAGTTGGATTGATTAGTGCCTCTCTATTGGGTTCAACATTCACTTGCACAATATTAATCACAATTTTTGGAATTTATTTTAATAAATCAACAACATTAGAATCTTCCTTAATGGTTGCATATATTGTTAAATGTTGCTATGAACTATTTCCTGAGTTGTCAAAGAAGAATATTTCTTCACTGTTCAAGTTTGTTTTTAATGAATTTAAAAAAATTGATAACCAAGCTAAAAATTCCCTTCAATTAAACAATGAATTCAATTTATTAAAATTTAATCTATTAAAATTGAACAAATATTCTAATTTTTTCAACAAAAATTATTTTTTAAATGGAATTTATTTGAAATTCTTAACAAAATTTCCTACTACAACAAAAAAGATTTTAAATTTCTATGAAATTTTTAAACTAGGAGGTAACATTATAATCAAATTTATAATTGAAAATTTTCCAAATTCTTTTGAGCCATTATGGGATTTCTTAAAAATTTCAATTAATAATTTAACCTTTTCAATTTTGTTCCAGTTGGCCTATAGAATTTGCGTTTTCTTTGCTGCAACGAAGATTATACCAATCTTATCACCCATTAATAAATTATCTCCACTAAATTCTCCAACAAATGAAAAACCAGCAACTAAAAATACTAAGAATGTTAAAAAACAATCGACTTCCAGTAGATTAATATATCTTTATTCTCCATGTATTATAATTGCAGTTTATACGAATTTAATGATTCAATATAATGATGAATTTGACGAAGAAAATCATTTTTGGAATTGGTTAAAACTAAAAATTTATGATACTACAGCTGCTTCATATTCAAATTCAAACTCAGCTGCAAATTTAAATTTGACTGATGATAGTTCAGTTCATGCCTGGCAATTTTGGAATTGGATTAACATTTTTGCTGTTTTATTATTATATTTCTCAGAATTAATTAGTTACGATCCAGAAGACAGTTCATTGACTGATCATTGGAATTCCTAGTTATTAATTTCGTGCATTTTTTATTCTATTTGTTTATTAGTTTTTTTTTAAAGTGTATATTATTATAATGGGTTTAAGGTCTACTACAAATATAAATTTTACTGGAATTGCGTTACAAAGAAATGTAACCTAATTTTCACTACAGAAAACACAAAAATAAAAAGAAAGTAAAATCATGGTATTGGTAACTTTAAATCAGATATAAATTATCGTCCCCGTTTTTCTAGAAGTAAAGTGAAAAACTCTGAGCTTGACTCAAAATATAAAGGTTCTCATCATTCTAAAGCTAACAACCCCATAAAAAGGAAATTAAAAGAAAAGTTTAGTGTGTTTGTGTTTGTGTAAGTAAAGTAAAAATCTAGTCTGGCACCTTTGACAATGCAATTTATCTTTTAGAAAAAAGAGAATCATTTCAAACTATTAAAAATAAAAGGGAGTTGACGTCCATGGTAAAAGAGTAAGCTCCATTGGGTTATCAATCGGCTTTTAAAACTGAATGACAATCATCATAACTATGGTTTAAATCGCATGATCCGCTGCAGAATATTGCCGCTAGACAAATCAAGAAACATTGAGATGTAACTGAAAGTCAGATAAAACATATAAAATCATCAATAAATGTCAACCAACTTATAATAAAAGTTCACATTTACCAAAGAAAAGATAACAGAATCACAGATATTGTATGAAAATATCATATTAACACAAGTAATCCCATACAGCCAATTCAATTTATTCAATAGTATGTATCCAACTAAATTGTAAAGCTCAAATGGAGGAGCAATACATTAAAGAATAAGCAAAAATCAGCCAAGAGATACCCAATGGATAATACAAAATAAAGAAACAAAATCTTGTAAAACCCCAATCTCTAGCAAAAGAAAACATTATTACAAATCTTAATGGAAGAATCAATTGGAATGAGTTTCATTATTTATATCTGAAATGGACATATATGAGGCCCATTAGACGTTTCCGCCTGAAATTATGTGCCGGAGACTTGCCCCAAGGCCAAGTTGAGTTTTAATAAACTCCTTTAGAATGCCTCGATAGATGATTCTTCTTCCATGAACGTAAAAAAAGAAGGAAAGAGAAAAGAGAAAGAAAGAAGCAAGTAACTTAAGTAGTAAAAGAAAGTAAAAGCTGAAAATTTTTTCCATTGAGCGAAAACCAATTGGAGGGTTAATTTTACTATAATGGAAGGGTTAAACAGAGAGAGTAGCAGTAAGACACTTTCTTAGCAAAGAGTATATTTGTTAATATCATGACATCGTAATTGGTTATAAGTTTAAATACACCGTCTGTAAATATAACCTAAATTTTAGAAAGTAATCTTCTCGTTTTAAACTAATTCCTCCCATCTCCTGATATATACGAAAAATATATCCGAAATCAAAACTTGACACGATTATCACTCAATTATCTGTTTATTGGAGTTGTTCTTCTCATCGACATATCCACACACTCTTATTATGGAATTGAACTACAATAATATCTTACTGGTACTATCCACAGCTTCGGGATCTCAACGAGGTAACGATCAACAAGCAGCTGAATCACAACTTAAACAATGGGAGACTTGTAAAGGTTATCATTACCTATTACAAAGTGCTTATAATGACAATACGCAAAGCTTGCAAATCAGGTGGTTGGCTATTATCTGCTTAAAAAATGGAGTCGAGAAATATTGGAGACACACAAGAATCAATTCAATTAGTAAAGAAGAGAAAATTGAAATAAAGAAGAACTTGTTTAATCGATTAAACGAATCAAATAATCAACTAACAATTCAAAATGCCCATACCATTGCAAGAATTTGCAGACTGGATTTCCCCGTTGATTGGCCAACTCTATTTGAAGATTTAACCAATATCCTAGAATCGTGTAATAATAGTAATAATATGGATGAAATTGTTAAGATCAATAATTTATTGATAATCTTGAATCAAATATTGAAGAATCTAGCTGCCGTTAGAATCGGTAAAGCCAGAATTTCAATGCAAAATAAAATACCAATATTATTACCCCATTTAATAAAATTTTATATATTATTTTTCAATAAATGGACGTCAACTTATGATACTGCGATCATGGAGGTCGGTTATATTTGTTTAAAAACTATTAGAAGATCCATTGTTGATGGCTTCATATACCCACATCGAGAAAAATCGGTTCAAGAGTTTTTTGAATTGACTTTACAGCATTTTCAGAAATTATTAGTTCTACATGAGACAACGAAATTAGAATTATTGGAAAGATATCTTAAGTGCTATATTAAATTGTATTTTAATTTAGTCAATGACAATTCAACTTCGTTTATTTTGATGTCAAGTTCGAAAAATATTTTATTAACTTTACTTTCATTGCTAGATCAAAAGGCGTCATTAATTTATAATATTGAAGAAGAATCAAATGGCAATGATTTCTGGGAAAAGATAGCTATTAAATCATTTTTGATCTTAAAAAAATTAACAATATTTGCTTACAAAAAAGGTGCCATAGTTATTAGACAAAGAAACGATAAACAAGAAGTTGAAACTGCCACAAATATAATAACAAAAGATTTTTTTACACCAAATTTGCTAGAAAAGCTAGTTGAACTGATTATTAATTGGTATTTAAAATTAAGACCAAATGATTTGGAAAATTGGTCCGTTGAACCTGAAGAATGGGTGACTGAAGAATTACAAGTAAGTTGGGAATTTCAAATTAGACCATGTGCAGAAAATTATTTCCAAGATTTGGCATTTTTTTTCAAGGATTTCTTATCAAGTTTTATTCTAAATAAAATTGAAAACACCTTATCAAATCCGAATATTGATATTTTAACGAAAGATTCAATTTTATCAGTTTTCCAGTTAAGTGCCAATGCAATTGGCGATAAATGTGATTTCCACAATTTGTTTACAAATTACTTTTTACCTGAAGCTTTGAAAACAGACGATCCAAATTACAAGATTATTAAAAGAAGAGTTTGTTTAATTATTTCGGAATGGATTTCAATCCAATGCTTACCAGAAACTAGAATCGAGATTTACAAATTAATTTTAAATTTATTAAATTCAAATGTAGAAACAAACGATAAAGTTGTTAGATTAACTTCAATTCAAACTTTACAGCACTTGATTGATGATTGGGAATTCAGAAAATTTCAATTTAAACCATTTTTAGATGATACTATATTTCAAATGTTATCACTATTAAAACAATTAGAATTTACAGAATGCAAAATGTTTGTTCTAAAAGTTCTATCTTTAATTATTGAAAGAACAAATCCTTTAATTGATCAAAAAATGTTAATTGAAATTATGTCAATGGTACCATTAATTTGGGAATCATCAAATTCGGAAAATGAAATGATCATTAAAAATTCATTATTAAGAGTTTTAAAAGATTTGACAGTTTCATTAAATTCAAATAGTGATGTGGTTCATGAAATTGTTATACCATTGATTCCTGCATGTTGTGATCCATCCTCTGAATTTTATAGTTTATTATGTGAAGATGGCTTAGAATTATGGTCTGTTGTTTTGAAGCAACTGCCAAATAATAAACCAATTCCAGATTCACTATTAGATGAAAAACTGTTTCAATATTTGATTAATGGCTTAGTTAATTGGACAGAAATTTTACCATTAATTTTAAATTTAATTAGATCATATTCAATTTTAAACGCTGAAATATTTGAATCGGAGTTTGGATTAGAAATTTTTAAAATTATTGGTGGTTATTTAAGTACAATGAGAGATGATTCCTTATTCTTGACATGCCAAATTTTAGAAATTTTGATTATCAAAGTTGATGCAGATAATATTCAGTCTTCTAAACTAATATCAAATTTTGTTGAAAGTGGGTTATTCAACGAATTAATTAAATATATAATAAGAGACTCAGAAAATCCAAATTGTGAAATTAAGGTCTCATTACCGATTTTAAGATTGATTATACATAATTCACAATTCTTCTTATACTCCTTACAGTCAATTACCTTAAGCAACAGTAAAACATCAATTCTGTTTAATAAAGTTCTCAGCAAATTAATTTCATTCATGAGAATGATATTTGATTCAAAAGTTCGTAAACTATACTTGTTAGCACTTTTATCATTTTATGATTCTTCATTATTCACTTCCAAGCTTGCATTTGCGAATAGTAGCAATGCCGAAAATAGCAATGAAATAGAATACGAGCTTTCAAACATGTCAGAGCAAGACGGTATATCAGTTACATTAGCAACAAAATTTAATAAAATTTTGAATTTAACAGTTCATTTCTTAGAAGAAACGCAAGAATTATTAAATGGAGATTGTCTGTCATATCACAGACAAACAGCTTATGATGACGAAAGCCTTAAATTGATTCAAAGCGAAGAAGAATTAATTGAAGAAGGGGAAGATCCAAACAATGAATACGTCAAAGAATTTAAAGTTCCTGATTCAGGTGAACGTATTAGATATACCGAAATATGTCTAACACGGGATCCAATTCATACTGTTAATTTTAAAAGCTTCTTAAAAAATGTGTTAGGTGAGGTTTTAGATGGATTAAAAGATTCTGTTGATCAAACTGTTGTTGGGGAACTGGAATTAATTTGTAGCAAGTAAACAACTAGGTATTATATAAGAAAAAACAAAAATACTATTATACAAAATACTATTATACAAAATACTGTTCACTAAATTTATTTTTAGTGGTTCAAATTTGAATAAAATCGAAAACGGAAGTCGACATGAATCAGGTTTCCCTTTTCTCATATATTTTTAGACCTGCCCTATTTATTCCTCAGACTGAGCCCATACGACGGAACTAGGTATTATGCTCTTTCATTTTGTTTGGCTTTGTCACTTGTAAATTTAAAATAACGGCAAAATGCATTTTATATCAAAAGGTTGGATAAGTTTTAAGAAACCAAACCGATCAACAGATCAATCGTCTTCTTCAATTATGACAGGGGAAAGTACGACATCAAGAATGAAAAATAGTGGTAATGGCTTATTTTCACTTGCATCAACTGCAACAACAATTGGTACAACTGATATTGATTCTGGAGTAGTATCGTCTTTCACGTCAATCGAAGAAACCTTACCACCGTCTAATTTTTCTACAAATTGTTTGGAAGAATATATGAATAAAAATCTACAAGACGTTTACGGAACATTTTATCCATTTTTATTAAATTCCATTCCTCAAAAAGTTAAATTTAATAAACTTTTAGAAACTATTGCCATTATTGATAATGCTTCAAATGTAGATGACCTGAATAATTGCCGTCCTGAAATTAATGGTTTACGGATTGATTCGCTGAAGGAAAGGACAAATTGCTTATCTATTGAGGACGACTATTATGATACTTTCCCTATTGGGTTTACACCTAAAATCTCTTCAAAAATTCCTTTATCAAATGAAACAAGAAGTAAACTTGTTAAATTTTCTTGTTTTAATCAATTTACTAAGTACCATTCGAATGCACCGGTAGTCGATCTTGATTATGGAATTCAACCGAAACCAAAACTTTCACGTACAAAGAAAAGGTATAATGCGTTTAAAAAGTTAGAATTATATCACGGGGTTAAATTTATTATGAAAGTGAGTACAAATCCCAATTTGTTTGATGAATGGAATAATGTTGAGCAAACTGATTATGAAGAAAACACAAGATTACAAAAATTAAAAGAATTATTCACTCACTGGAAAAAGTATGAAATAGTGGATCCAAAATTGTTTCTTTCTACACCATATGATGAAGCTGAGAATTTTAGAAGAAGGCAAGTAAGATGCTATGGTAGAAATAATGGTTTGTATGAGCAGTCACAACTTATTAAGATAAAAAATAAATATCAATACAGTGCTTTTACAATGTATCGTCCTCCCACGCCGCTGAATCCCAGAGACTTTAATGAAGACATTTTTCTTGAAGAAGATGTACACTATATTCAATCTATTTATACCCCAGATCCAGAAAACGATATTAATACTTATACTAATAAAAGGCCAACAAAGAGCGCAGGGGATATTCAAGCCATACAAAATGAAAGACCACTAATACAGTGTCGTATATATAGTGAACCAACTTATGGTACCACAGGTGATTTGGAGTTTTTAGGAACTGATGTTGTTTGGCATAAGGAAGATTTTATTACATTAAGTAGATAGTGAAGAAATCTGTAAACTATATATAAAGTAAAAAATGAAATTAAATTATTAATCGAGATCATTCAGGAGATCATTCACAGGAAGATCAGGATGGGCATTTGAAATAGGATGAATTTCAACCTCAACATCTATAGTTCCACCTTCATTATTTTCATTATCAGATATATTATCTTCATTATTATTATCATTCACATCATTGTTATTATTTACTAAATCCGGAGAAACTCCGGTTCTCCTACCAATGGAAATACCATGACTTCTTATAGGGAAACTGACAGAAGGATCATTTAACACATAACCTGAAGAGCTTGGTCCAGTCCAGTCCACAGGAACAAACGTTTCAGTTAGTGCAGTATCATAAACAATTCTGTCAGAATTACGTCTATTGGTTTGATCAGTTTCAGTCAGTTCAGGCACGATTTCACGACGGCATAGAGGACATGAAACATTTGATTTTAACCACTCTATAATACATGATCTACCAAAAATATGATCACATTGTGGTAATTGAACAGCGTAATGTAGGTCGTTATCATCGAGATCGGGATGATGATGCTCACCATCATTGTTATGAACATGATCAGTATTTAAAGATGATGAACTCCTAGGTGGTGGAATTTGTGAAACTAATGATGGTTCAATATTTAGGGCATATGAATTTTGATAAGCAGCTGTTTCATCTAATGGAAATGAAATTGATGGGTCTTCTGGATCATAACCTTTTAAAAATCCAGGTAAATGAAGATTTGCTATCGATTCAGCATATTTGGCAGATTCTGAAATACGTGATAACGCATCATCGGAAGTAGAAGAGTTATTATTTAGAGCTTCTGGTTCATATTCCTCAAAAGGATCATAACAAATTGGACACTTTTCTTCACCCTTTGGAAGTTCCGAAAGTTTCAATGGTTTAATTAATTTCAGTGCTTCTTTTGAAAAATGTCTCTTTGGGGGACGGGTAGACAAATTTGCTGCAAAATCTTCGACGATATTTTGAATAAAATTTGTTAAACCATTCGTCAATCTCGGTCCACGGTTATTATTATCATTATTGTTATTGTTATCGTTATTAGTATTATTGTTATTGTCTCCGGCGGGATTCATTGTTGAATTAATTGCTGTACCAATTATATCCGCTAGATTTGTAAAGGTAGCTTGTGGTGCTTGATTATTATTATTATTATTGTTAGTATCACCCTCATTCCCGCTACCATTATTATCATTGTTTCCGAATAGACTCATCAACGGAAAAGAAAAAACACCACCCGTTACACCTTCCAAGTCGACATTATTCATTCGGTTATTATTTTGATTACTCATTGGATGTATTGAAACGATTAATATATCAAAGATGAATTGTTAATATGCTTTATATTACGAAAGAAAGAAAGACAACGATTTCTTTCAAGTTCGCTATTTTCTTACTTTTTTCCTGTGATTACAAATATAATTTTCCTTTACAGAAGAGACAACTATTTATCAAAGAAATTTATTCTAAAATTTATTAGGAGTTTATGAGGCTGCTATATATTTTTTGTCGATACAATTTGAATATTTGTAGTTTCATTCACCAAGGAATGATGGCGTCTGAATTTTTATTGTAGAAGATTCTAGAAATTTCCTTTTTCGGAAGCAAATTTTAACATGAAAGCGCACAATTTTCGACTTTATTAAGAAAAGATATTTATATATATATAAAGTAAAAAATTACAATAATAATATTATTAAAAAAGAGAAAAGAAATCAATTATACATAAATATTTGTAAAAATAAAATAGCTCAACAATTTCAGAAAAAAAGGTAAAGATTAATTTTCTGTAGTTTGACTTTTCAATATGATTAGAAAATATTTTCTTTTAATTATAGGCAAGCAAAATTAATAAAACGAAATATTGCTAATATATATTACGTCCATTGATATCTATAAATATTGCGCTCTAATTTGAGTAGCCATTAATTTTTCATTTTCAGGTAAGGTTTCAATCTGTTGTGGTGCTAATTTTAAAACTTGAAAAATTAAATTTGCTTCTTGGTCACTAATGTTTAACAGTTTATTAATGGTGTGTTGTGGTAAAGATAACCATTCTGGGTTAATCTGTTTCTTTTGCTGAGGGGATGGTGAAGTTGAGGTACTTGAAGAATTCGATCTCATGGAAATAATACCTGTTGGAGTTGAACTACCACTCATAACTATTGGTTTTGGTTGAACAATTGATTGCTGTTGAGATTGCGAATGTTGCGATTGTTGATGCGAAAGCGAATTGTTAAATTGATTGTACATAAATTGATTATTGGTAGAACTGTTTGCGTTCGAATTATTTGAAATATTAACTGCGTTTAGAATAGAATTTGAACTCGAATTTAAGTTCTGATTTATATTTGAACTTGGATTTGAATTTGAATTTAAATGCGAATTATTTGAATTATTAATATTATTATCAACCTGGTTACCTAAAAGTTGACCATTCATTGACTGATTAATAACGTCCAAATCAATGATGCCCATTAATAGTAAAGATTGTGCAGCTGCAACGGCTAATTTTGGATTATCATTCAAAATTTTTGCAGCTTCAGCATAATTTGGATTTGGTGAACCTAAAATCATTTTCAATTTTGCTAAAAGTTCAATCAATATGCCAGGTTGAATTGTCGATAAAGTTTCGGAAACCTTATCCTTTGCAAGTAAAGACTGATGCGATTGCTGAGGTAATGGTAAATATTGAGAAGCCATTAGCAAGTGCTGAGGTATTTGATTTGAGCCAAATGGTGGTACCAGTGGTTGCTGTTGCAATTGTGGTTGTTGTTGCGATTGAACCAAAGGATTTGACTGTGAAGTTTGTTGAGATTGCTGCTGTCTGGTAAATTGTTGAACAACCGACCCAATTTGATTCATATCCATACCATTTGCAATCATTTGGCTAACCATTTGTTGAACTTGAGGGTTTGTTGAAATTGCGCTTAAAATTTCATTTGTAGTTGGGTTTGCTGAACCTAATTTTTTTAGTTGTGTAATCCCAGATAAGGAAGTGGACGGATTTGAAGATGATGGATAATTTGCCAACATTTCTGGTGGCAATATGACATTTGAAGGTAAAAAATTTCTGTTTAAAGGTAGCTCAGGTTTTTGACCTGGTACTGGGTTTCTCAAGCCCTCTTTGGAAAGTTCAATTCTAAGTTTCTTACGACCTTCAATTTTAACTTTCGAAAGTATGTTTAAAGCATTAAAAGCAGAATCCGGTGTTGAATATTCAACAAAACAGAAACCTTTATTTTTTGAAGCATTATCCATCATACAACGAACATCGACAACAGGGCCTGATCCACAAACAACAGATTTTATAACTTCAACGTCCCAATTATAAGGAATTGCACCAAGATATAAAACACAGGATGAATTATTTGCATTCATTTTATATCAATATTGATGTGTATACGCTATTTGATGAGGACTATTTCTTAAAACAAAAATTGAAGAGGGTAGATAAAAAAAGTTGGTTAAAAACTTGTTCAATAGTTATTTGGATTCTAAACCGCTACTCTTTTTATAACGTAAGAGAATGTATATTAGAATATAGATAATAGAATAGAACCAAATATGTCTAACGATTAGTGAGGCATACAACAAAGAAAGGGAAAAAGCAGAAAACAGTGTTCAAATATTGAAAAAGTGAAGATGGAAAAATTTTTCACCTAGAAAGATCAGAAATTAAAAAATTTGATAGAAAAAAAAAAGGCGCTCATAGTAAAAAGGGTCATCATTAATCCTCATTGAGTGAATAGGTGAATACCAACATTATTTTGACAAATGCATTAACATATATATGAACATATATATTCAGATTAATCATATACTATGATCTTACATTATTATCTTATATTATTATACTATACATCTAATTAATGGAACATATTGCCGTAACGTTGCTTAATCTCACGGTATAAAGTTTGTTGTTGAATATCAGTCACACTATTCGTAATATCCTCATCACTCATCAAACATATTGCCTTTATGGCGTTCATTTGCTCTTCACTCATACCAGTATCGTTAATGCCATTGGTATTTGTATTTGCAATTGCATCTGTATTTGCATTGGTATTTGTATTTGTATTTTTACTATGATCTGTAATGTCTTGGTTTGTTTCTAAATTGGTCGCATCGTCAGCATTGGAACCTAAAATTTCTTGCCTTGATTCAGTGTCTGGTTGCTCAATTAATACCTCTTTAATGTCATCCGGCTGGGCAAGGTTTAGCAACATTGTACTTTGAATTAAAGAATAAATTAATTGCGGGTTATTCTTTAATAAAACTCTCATTAATTCTGGAAACTCTTGCGACATGGTTTTGGCATCTTTAACTAAATTTTTTAATCGGTTGGAATCTAATCCAATTAATGTATTATAGATTAAATTATTTAAGCCATCCATTGAGGAATCTTCCACTATAACACCCATTGGTAACGGAGGTATTTGTTTTTCCAAATTTGCATCTCTATCTAATTCAGACATAAAACCACCAAGTTGAATACCAGGTTTACCACTGCTATTAAGCTTAACATTACCATTACCTATTCCAATATTATTGCTACCGCCATTACCATTATTATTACCATTTTGCGACTCAATTAATCTTCTAATCGAATTTTGATCGATAAAACTACATTTTAAAGTTCTATTATTCGAACGATTATCATCTGATCCTGATAACATGTAATGGTTTAAATTTCTCACCGCAGATGCGGCCGTTTCAATATCCTGATACTCTATAATGCATAAACCTTTTGATCTACCAGTTTCTTTATCAAATAATAATTTAGATGTCACAACTGGTCCAACAGATCTTGCAATATCAACAATTTGATCCTCCGTATAATCAAACGGAATACCAGTAATAAGAATAACCTTATTAGGGGCCGTTCCTTGTGTATTATGTTTCATGAAATCCATTATAACTTGTGAAATTCATATCTACGATATAACTTAACATAATAAATTTGTAATGATTAATGAAATTTCAGTAAAACATATCAATTTTATGTGGCGCAGGTGGCAAGTGACACAATAACTTCAGGCATAACTATAATGTACAATGTGTAAGTTGCACTTAAGCCGTTAAAATTCATTGTTTAAAAAATTGTTAGCATAAATTTAACTTTTGCTTAAGATCACAAGAGGTTTAAGAGTTTTTATTAATTAATAAAAGCTATTATAGATAATAATTTATTTATAGTAAACAAATAACTTGACCCTGTACATTAATAGTTGTATAGTAATTTATCCTGACTTCAATTCAATTCAAGTTATTCAAATCTTAGCTTATTTTCTTTCATTTTTTTTTCTTTCTTAATTTTTACGCAAATTATTCTGGCATCTATTAATAATATCAGCTTTGGAAAAGAGAAAAAAAGAACCTAGAAATATGGATGCAAAGGAAGCAAAAACCGTTATTTCCAACTTGGAAAAAGCAAAAGATAGTGAAACCATAATTGAATTATTAACTTTATTAGAGAAAGAAGTTAAAGCTACAGAAAAATTTTTAAGAGAAACAAAAGTCGGAGTTTCAGTTAACAAACTTAGGTCAAATTCTGATCCAAATATTAGCTCGTTAGTTAAAAAAATAATTAAAAAATGGAAAGATGAAGTTTCAATTGAAAAGAAAAAAGTTAATAAACCTAAAGCTGATCCAATAAAAATAACAGACTCGAAAAATAATGAAGAATTTTCAAGTTTAAAACCAAGAAACCCAGCTAACGATGGAGTAAAAATTAATTATTATGACGATTCAACTCGTAATGGTTCAATAAGTGGTTTGTATACTGCATTAGCGATTGAATCGAAGAAAAGTCCAAAGGACATTGTTGACATTTCAAAAGAAATTGAACAAAACACATTTAATTTAAATAAAGGTGAAGTTTCCGATGGATACAGAAATAAAATGAGATCATTAATTATGAATTTAAGAAATAAAAAGAATCCAGAACTAAGAATTAGAATTTTGAATGGTGATATCAAACCGTTAAAGTTTGTTAAAATGTCGAACGCTGAAATGGCACCTGATGCTTTAAAAAAGGAGATGGCGGATTTACATCAAAAAAATCTATTTGATGCTCAAGGTGCAGTTGAAAAAAGAGCTGTTACTGATAGATTTGTTTGCGGTAAATGTAAAGAAAGAGAAGTTAGTTATTACCAAATGCAAACAAGATCTGCGGATGAACCACTTACAACCTTTTGTACATGTGAAAAATGTGGTAATAGATGGAAATTCTGTTAATAAAATATATCCTCCATTTACTAAACTAAAAAATGTATAATTTAATAGAATTTGTATATTTCAAGAAGAATAAAATATGAAAAATATGAAAAATATGAAAAATATGAAAAAGTATGAAAAAATGTAAGCAGTAAAGCAAAACAGCATAACGTTTATACTATAATGAAGTATATTTATATTCTTAAATATTATATACAGTCTATAAAAAATGTGCTAAAATAAATCTATTTAGGTTTAATTTCTCTAATTTCTACTAAATCAGCAAAATAATTACCAACAAGCATCATATCCGGCCAATTAATTGGTAATTTTTCACCTTCCATGTATTGAACAACGTTTGACCATGATTTCGTTAATTCAGTATCAAACATTAATTTTAAAAGAACTCTAAATTTATTCAGTGACCACGGTAAAATCTTGGATAGAGTGTCATTTTCATTTTTAACTTCACCGTAATATCGGTTTGTCTTCTTAAATAATATGTCTAAAAATTCAAGCATACGTTCTTTGAGGTTTGGATCATGTTCTAATTGTAATAATAAGTATTCTAATCTTAATTTACCCTCTTTTGATGAAGGCTCAGTTGGACCAGGACCTGGGTATGGTGAATCATTATTAAAATTTGTACTACCTGAATTATAACGGAGTTGCACACAATTAAAACTATTCAACTTAGGAGCTGATAATGGAGTGGCAAAAAACGGCAGTTTAGTTGCATGCTTTGGCGACATTAAACTAATTGGAGTACGCAATACTGGTCTCACAAATTTTCCAAAATGGGTTGGTCTAATCATTGATTTGAATAACGTAATAAGTCTGTCAATTGAGTAACCCAATAAAATGCTGGTTTGCTACTGCAGACATGAATACTAGCTGAAGATTGAAGGAATTTTTTTTGATGCGCATTCCGAGAAAAGTTCAAATGATTATGTCCTAATAAGGAGACACCATTTTATTGAAAAAAACATCCTTACTTGATCCATTTTTTATAAGCTTTTACTGTCTTATCTGCATTCTAATATAATAAAATATTTAGTTGCAAGGGTTTAAATAACGTAGTGCTTCTAGTTATTTAAAGACAACAGCTCAAAATTCTCACTATTAATCCTGAGAACAAATGTTTTGTTAGACTAAATTCTTAACAACTGGTAGCTGTTAACCAATGCTAAACATCCGATAACAGATTAACTATATTTGTAAACATGACCTAATTAAATAGTTTTAGTCATCGACTTAACTGGAGTTTTCAGAGGTAGATGTGAATTCCTTATTATTGTGAACAATTTCTTATCAATTCCCTAATAATGCTTATAAATGCCTTACACATGCCTTAACAATGCCTCATCAGTACTATCATCGATACTATCAACTATTACTATCTTATTCCGACCCGACAGACAATAAACATCATAATTATTTAAATATAATAACAGTCGAGGTCCGGATCTCAACATCCGAAAAGCTCGGCGTATATAAAAACTGCAATGATTTTTGTCGAGATCCAATAATATTTAAAGCAATTGTTTCCACTTAAGTTCTTCTTTTCGTTACATAAATTCATAAGCTATTCAACGTAAATAATGATGATAGAATCAAGGGTATTATCAAATTTAGAAGAATCTTTTCTTTGGAGAAATGAATTAAATCTTTATAATAATTTCTTAATAGCTGTTGAATATGCGCAAGATCTGACTTTATCTGACATTTCTCATTCTCTTGTTAAAATCTGTGATAAATATTCTCAATTTTGTGTGCAAATTTATCCAGCTTCAGATGGTTCCAAACATGGATTTGAATTCAAATTTCTGGAGTCAATTGAATTAAATCAAGTATTAGAAACTTTGAATGATGAGTCAATAACTGTTTCAAAATTATTTAGTAGATATACCGATTACAAATTTAAATATTCAGTTTCAAATCCACTATGGCACCTGGTTCTTTTAAACAAAAAAACGTTATTATTTATTGCTGAACACGTAGTTTTCGATGGTACTGGTGGTAAACTCTTTCACTCTGAATTTTTAAAGAACTTGCCAAATTCCACAGCATCAAAACAATCAGCAGTAGAATCAACAATTTTTTCACTTCCAACATCACTTCATATTCAGGCTTCACCAACTGAACTACAATCAAATTTTTATCCACCTCCAAATTATGTTCCACCGAAAGCATCAAATAATCCACCTTTTATTCCACCAATTTCAGCCGAATTAATGTCCAAAAGTGAACCATCAGCTCATTATTCCACAATTATTGAGTTGACAGCAGAGGAAACGGATAATTTGTTAAACCTTTCTCGTAATCATAATATTAAATTAACCTCATTACTCTACGCAATTTGTGCAAAATCAATTTTGAAACTGCCAATTCCACACTCTATAAACTCGGAATATCGTACAATGATTCCAGTTAATACGAGATCGAATATTCTCTCAACAAATGATTATCCGTTTGGCTTATTTTTTGGTAAATTTACAGACTCTAGATCAGTTACAGATTTGTTGGCTAACATTGATAGTGAATCATTTTTTTGGTCAAATGCTAAAAATTTCCAAGATTTATTAATTGAAGGTATTCCAAAAGCACTCTATGGTTTTGGTTTAGCTGAAAAGAGTGGCCATCCGAAAGAAAATATGGAAGCATTGTTAGAACGTAATGCAAATCCAACCACCACAATTGCCATCTCTAACATAGGTGTTCTTGATCTTGGGCCTAATACTGACTGTTGGTTTGATCAACCAATGGTTGATGCATCCTGGGGTTGTCATGTTATCAGTTCACATTCTGGTTTACGTGTAAATTTGACTTCCCATCGTGGTATTGCTGCAAACATCTATCAAAATTATGTAGATAATTTTAAGTCTACTACTGATGAGTTAATTAAAAACTCTTTATAAAAACTGTATATATAGTAGTATACTATTAGATCTATTTTAATTTTTCATAAATATATTTACCTCTTCTCATTTCGTTAATAAGCTTTTCCAGTTTTGGGAAAGTGTCTTCGTCTAATATATCTCTTTCGTTTGGTTTGAATTTACTTAAAACATAATCCGCAACCACTCCCGGTGTATTTTTATCACCACTATAATTTCTACCAATGCCAATTTGCACACCGGTGTATCCTTTACCAATACGTTCCTGGATCGATCTTAAGCCATTATGACCACGATGTGAGGAATTTTGCTTTCTCGTTTTAATTTTGCCCAGGTCTAAATCGAGCTCGTCAAATAAAATGACCAGAATCGGATTTAAATCATTTCTAACTGCATAATTATAAAATTGTGTGTAAAAGGGTAATAACGATTTACCCGACAAATTCATAAAACCAGGTGTATGATAAAACCAGAGTTCACATGGTGGAAAAAGACCTTTATTCTTCGGCTGCTTATTTTTTTTCTTCTTTTTTTGTGGTCGTTCTTCATCTCCAATAGGTTCAAGTTCAGGTGACGATGGTGGTGAAGGTGTGGGTGACGGTATTGGTGTAGGTGGAGGAGGATAGTTTTTGTAGAACTTAAATTTCCCTAGCTGTGCTTCTTCACAATCATGGGATCTTATATATTGCTGAAGCATATAGTGACCAACTGAATGTCTTGAACCATCATACTCTGAAGGATTACCAAGAGAAGCAATAAGAATTAACGGTTGTTGTTGTCGTTGTTGTTGTTGTTGATTTGCAATGGTCGTTGACATCTGTCTAGTAACCGGTTCGGAAACACGAGAAAAGTTTCTAGATATTAATTGAAACATACCAAAAAAAAACATTCACATAAAGTAACATAAACTGGTGAAGATAATTTTAGTATTCATGCAAGTTCCCTCTGCATAAATGATGGTGAAAAATTTCTATTCACCTAAAATTTCATAGTAAATCTAAATCTATGTGCATTAAAACACAATTCATCTAAGAGAAACATATTAGAATAACCCACATTAATACACTGTTAATTGTACTCTCCTATATCGAACTTTATACTATCTTCCCTTGCTATCAATTTGATGGTAGTACTCGTTAAATCAGTCATGTCTCTATGAACCATTGAAAAATATTACATAATTGCCTAATCAAGCAAGTGTGGAATTTAATGCTGTCCTCGCATGAAAAATTCCCAAAGCAGCGACATTTTCCTTCTTCAACTTTTAACGTTAAATTTTGCCCATGTAAAATTGATTTACTCTTATCTAACAATTGAAAATTCAATTTTTTCTTATCATTTATCATTAACAATCATTCTTTTTCTTGTCACTTAATAAATTTCTTTTGATTGACCACCTATAATAATGTTTAATCCGTTAGCTCAAATACAAATGGTTGGCTCAGAGTTGAGTAAAGGTTCACCTGTTGATCCAAATAAATTTGGAATAATTGAATCTCTGTTAATAAAATTTGCGTTTGCTTTTGTTTTGGTATTTTGTGTGTTCGTCTATCTGGAAAAAACAAGTTCTTTGAACGGTAGATCTCCAGAGGAAAATAAGAGATTATTTAAAAAGGATTATGTGGAATCTGATGAAAAGAAGGAAGAAGGAAAAAATGAAGGGAAGACATCATCATCGTCATCATCAACACAAAACATAGGATTAAAACCTAGATCTAGGAAAGTGTAAAACGTCAATCTTATATGGCACTCTTTATTTTAGTATTAATTTTAAAGTTTACAATTAAATGCGATTTACGCGTAACTAACTAATAAGATCTTTTATTGAAAGTAACATATGGATAACAAACAAACAAATAACAGATAAACAATATATGAAATAGCTATTTAAAACAAATGGTAAGAATAAAATAAAAACAATATAAAAAAGCATAAAAAGAACGGATTGTAATAATGCGAACAACAACAATGTAATTAAATAAATAAAAACACCCACCCTCAATTGAATTAGTATACAAATTAGATATTTCTTTTTCTTCCAACAGAGGGACAAGCAGGTAAAAATAAAAATAGTAAAGAAAAACATTAAAAAAAAAAGAATTCAAATAAACAGATAGTTACAGTTCATGCTTCTTTCAGATTTTTTAATTTTCTTTTTCCCACTTTATAACCATAATCATGATTATAAGATTTATTGTTGAGTTTCAGAAACATCATCAGCTGCTTGGTCGTGTTCAGCCCATTGAGCTTCTGGATCTTCTTCACCTTCAGTAATACCTTCTGGAACGGTGTAAACATCTTCAATACCTTGATGCATTGATAACATTGGTTCCTTTAAGTAGGAGTTGTCTAGAGTCCAGGAAGCTAGAGCATTTTCACAGTCAACAATGATTTGTTTAGAAGCTTCGTAACCATCGTAGGCTGGTCTAGTTTCACCAGGAGTGACTGGAGAGTCATCCAATAATTCCAACAAAGCCTTACCGTAACCAGCGATCAAAGCCATCTTTTCAGCTAATTCTCTCAAAGAATCAAATTGATATAAGAAAGCAGCCTTTAATTTTTCTCTAGTGATATTGGATAATTGGGCTTCAGCAACTAAAGATTCAGCTTCGGCTCTGACCAATTCTTGTTCTAAAACAGCGATTTTTGGAGATTGAGGATCCTTGTACTTTAAGTGAGCAATTTCATCAGTGATCTTTAATTTTCTGTCTCTTGATGGTTGGACAGATGCTTCAATATTTCTGATGGATTTCAATGTGATTCTGTATAAATCATATTTATCAATGAATTGATCTTCCAATTCACCAATTTCGTATAATAAAACACCAATTTTATCAGTGACATCAGAAACGTCGTCATCATTATCTTCACCCCATAAGGATAATTGCTTAGCAACCAATTTTCTTTCATTAGAAACCGCTTCTAATGATCTTTCCAAAGATTTGTCAATCTTGATCAATTGAGCCAATTTTCTTGACATTTCTGGTCCGAAAGATCCAGCAGCTTGCTTTCTGAAAGCATCCGCAATAGATGTTGAACCAAAGAATTTACCCCTAGAGTATTAAAATGCATTATTGTTAGTACTTTTATTACACAATTGATTAAAATTTCAGACAGAAAATCCATTTCTTCCTATTATTCTCATAAAATACTTACTTGGTGGACGATTGTGGTGGTGGAGGAGTCGCCAACTGGGCTGCAGTTGGTGCTCTTGAAGATCTCATAGAATAAGTTCTGTGCATCTTGAATTTGTTTTGTATTAATTGATGATAAGTAATAAAAAAAAGGTACTGATACTAGAAAGAAGACAATTTATCTGGAGGGAATGCTTGTCAACGAATCCATATTCCCGTCGTTGCCCATACAGCTGCTGATAACACTCAAAGCAATTTTAAAATGCCAAATTTCCCTTTTGGGCAAATAGAAATCGCCCGATCGGGAAAACCAGTAAACACCACAGGCAGATTTGAAAAATTTTAATTCAGCAGCACGTGATCTGAATTTTATTTTCATTTTTTGGCTCAATGACACGTAACTAGACGAGACGTGTTTAACTACTACTTGATATATTATAATTATACATGTTATATCGATAAAATCAATCCAGCTTTCTCTTCTTCTTATCAACTTCAGTGGCATCAACCTGATCTTTTTCGATTCGTCTTTTCTTGTCGGCGTCGAAGCTAATCTTATCAACAACTCTGTCGTAGTCTTCTCTCACCCGTTCGAAAGCTCCTTGCAATTTATCTCTTAAATCAGGGAGTTCTAGTTCATCCAAGGAATCCTTGTTTTTCAAATAAACTCTCTTTTTAATCTCCAACCTTAGTCCTTTTTCATTCAAATTACCAATCCAGTCTCCTTTTTTATTGGTAATTAACCAAACCAAACACATCTCTAAACATCTATCAAACTGCCTCTTCTGGATTTTAACAGTTTTCCTTATATCGTTTTTCCACTTATTATCAATTGGTAAAGCAGTCAGCTGATTGATTATCTCAGCATTTAGTAGTCTCTGGACATCGCACCTGTCTCTTAGATCATCGAATTCCTCACTGGGGTCTTCAACAGTGATTTCCATGCATCTCTCGTCTTTTAGCCATCTATCGGCAATTTCTTCATAGAGTCTTTTACCATGACCCTGGCTTTGAAATGGCGGCAAAATGACAAACTGGCTAATCTTACCTCTAAATTTCATTTCACTAACATTTTTTGAATCATGTTTTTCAAAACCTTCATAATGGAAATGCTCGTAAGTTGTTGAGAAACCAACAAACGTCGGCTTAGTTCCACCCTTGACAGTTCTATATATTACATACAAATCCCACAGCGGGTCTTTGGAATCAATATACGAGCCTGCTTCAATATAGAGTAGAACAAAGATTTGCATACGTAAGTGTAATCTCATGCCAACTTTATCATCACTCAACTTAAATTTGTAAATATCAAATTTGTTGTCTTCCTCAAAATATGTTTTAATAATTTTCTCTTTCGGTAATTGAAAAGCCTCCGAATCAATTGCGTCTAACCATTTTGTTTCAGATTTTAAAATAAAATCGTCCTTTGGTAAAAATGGTGACACAATGTCTTCAATTTTTTTAACGTCTTCAGATAATTTTTCACTGAATTTATATGTTAAAAGTGGTTTGAGTGATAAACAGTCAAAGGCAAGATCAATCCTCAGATTTTTATATCCGAAGATCTGTTCAGAATCCCCAAATATCGGATATGTGAATTTTGGAGGGAATGTTATTGCTTGAGTTGGTTCAGCTAGATTCAAATGGTTTATTATCAATTAGTATTTATGCCATCGCTGATTTAACGCGTTTAAAATTGTGAAAAAAAAATCCAAACTTACCAATCGAAATATGTAATGCCTCGTTAGATGAACATGTCCAAATTTGTGGATCATATTCTGACATATTGAATTAGTTATTATTGTGTATTAATTAATATAAAAGAAAGTTTTACAAGACAAAATAAAAATGCATATCTTTAACAGCAAAGAGGTGTTTGAAAACACGAACGAGAAAAATAAAATGTTTTTTTTTCTCCGTTTTTTTATTCAATTTTTTTCAGGATCATTTTTATTACACCGTCACTGTAATGCTATCACCATCCAATAGATCCCATTTTGATTTACCGATAGTATTCTTGTTTATGCCTAGGTGAACTTTATCCCTAGTGGCTAAGTGAAGTAATTGGTGAAATGCAATTGCCGCTTGTTTTTTTAGTGTGCCTCTGGAGGAAAATAAATCACTGAAATCACATGAATTTTCAATTCCTACAAGGTCCATTTCACTTATTAGATTATCATAAAATCCTTCCAAGGAATCCGTAAGATTAATGGCCAGATGTTCATCATTATCCTCTAGTACTCCCTGTGCATCATCAGGAAATGAAATATCTATTTGTGCCATGTTTGCATCTAAATTAATATCTGATAAGATGTGATTTACTGGTTGATTATCCAGATTCAGATCAAAATGAAATGAATTTCCCAAATCACTGTTTCTCTTAGTGGATGTGTCTGCTGCTCGTCTACCTTGTTCTATAGATGAAACAGAAGATGATCTTCTTTTCCTATTAATTTCGATCTCGTCAACATACCCCCCCTCATTTCCAAATTCAAATCCACTTGGATCTTTAATCATTGAGTTTTGGGGCGATGGATATATATTACATTTAATACTTGCAAGCATACTTTGATAATCTATAATGAAGTCTGAAACATCTATCGAGACTTTCAGTCTATTATTCAAAAACTTTTCACGTTTGGCCAATTCTAGTTCAACAAATGCATCCCTGTTTTCTTTCATTTCCGAAGTGGACAGATAAATATTGTTATCATACTCAACTTTTCTTCTCTTTGAACCTTTTGATGATTTTATTATCACTGAATAAGTTTTGGTGTTTTTTTCTTTTTCTTGTTCACCTTCGTATTCACGTCCAATTCCAATTTCAGGTTGAATTTCAAGCTCTTGAATAGCTGGATCAAAAAAATCTGGGATTAAGTCTAAACCATCCAAAATATTGTTTGTTTGCAACGCTTTATCATCTGGCTTATCATTGTTTCCAATTTTAACTGAATTCCCCATAAGGTCGACTGCATTGCCGTTTTGGTCAAATTGGAAATCCAATTCCTGATTCCAAATTTCATCCATTTCAACCTGAGAGTCACCTGCCTTCCAATTTTTCATCTGGTCTATATTACTATCAATTATATTTTTTTCCTTTTCGGCTCTATATGAACTCTCGTTGTTTTCTTCGTTATCCTCTTCTAGCCCATTATCAGCCTTCCAGTCTTCAATTTTTTTCCCGTTTCCTGAGTCTTTAAGTAAGTTCATGACATCATTAATACCTTCAGTCAATCCCAATCCTCTGCCAATATCAAATCTCGGATCATCACGTAGTAAAACCAAATCCTTATTTTTATTCAAATAATCATTTTTATTAATGAAGTTATGCATGCACATGACTTTTTTCATTTGTCCAATGATATACTTAACCGAATGCCCATCTTTCAAGGCATTTTCACACTTTTTTTTGTAAACCAAAACTGTACCATACAATAGTCCTGACGATTTACGTAATGACAAAGAATCCACATAAGTTATGATAGAATCACAAGCTGTTGGAATGTTAATTGACTCTATTGTTTTCTTTGTCACTTTATGATTGGCATTTTGTGTCAATGTTGACATTAACCTATAAAAATGTTAGTTTTATTTTTATTCACATTGTAAAGATCGACATCACATACCAAATAGTTGACAATGTAGGATCATCTACAATAGTTAAGTCCATATTTACAATTTTTTATTCTACTTTATAGTAAAAAAGTAAATTCTAACTGGAAGAAAGCAAAAAATATCTTTAAAAAACATAATATTTTTTTTATGATTGACTATTTAACATGACATTAATTTGATTGATTATTTGACAATTACTGCAACACTACCACATAAAGTGCACAAAATACTAATAATGGCCATTGTAATCAATACAAAAGTGTGTGTTTTCCTCAACTCCGATTTAAACACACGTAGATAGAAAAAAATAGGTAAAGTAATACACACAGTGAAGCAAATAGCAGAACCAAGCAGTGACATCACTTTACCAAAACTTGACACCATTAAAGATATACACAAGAAAACTGAACTCAATAACAACCTATGAAGTGTTTTTCTGGCAATTCCTAATTCTTGATTTTCAGTACTTGAAAATGTGTCCATGGCTGTCAATAATGGTCTACTGACCAATGGTAACTTAGAAATAGGTAAAAGTCCCATTAAGATAACAATAAAGCTTCCGATCCAACCTGGATATCCTTCTGTGGTTAAAATATTTCTCGTGATCTCATCATCAACAACTTTACCAAACATTAAAAATCCAAGAACACCTGTTAAGAAATCAATTAAATAAGAAAATGAAAACGAGTAATTCATACAACTATCATATGTTTCAGGGTGACTTTGGTCGGAGTATATTTCAGGAAATGTAGCATGGCCACCCCACGGTGCAAGATACAATCCTAAAGCAAAACAAAAATCTAAAATGGATTGTGGAAATAGATTCGTTGGCATGGGATGTAATAGAGAACCAGGTAATGCAGTCTTAATTAATCCTGCGACTAAAATTGTCACACAAGTACTTGTAGTACAAATGATACCCAAAAGTGAAAAAACTGATAGTATACGTAAAGGTAGGAAATTTAATAACAACATAATGATTGTGACTAAAACCTTCAAAAAAACTTGACTTAACTGTGGAAACAAAGCATTAAAAGAATCAGAAAATAAGATGATCATGGACACACCAGCTCCAAATAGGTCCACAGTAAATGAGATTAATATGAAGAAACCAATTTTTGGTCCATAGACATGAACACCAATATCATGATAGGTTTTCAAATAGGGTATTTCCTTCAATATGCGTCCCAGTAATATAGCCGAATAACGTGTTGAATAAGCTGCAAGTGTAATACATATAAAACCAGGAATCCATCCTGATAAATGTAAAGCTAGAGGAAGGGAAAGAATACCTAATCCAATTAACACATTTATTGAATTGAAAATGGTTTGAATTGGGGTTGATTTATGTGGAATTGCTTTATCGATAAATTCTGGATAGCTAACTTCTTCAACAATATCACAAGCGCCAGCGTTTGATTTTATTGAAGATATAAAACTGGACTTTCTTGTCTTTGGAAGACCCGCTTCAGATGTTGATAATGTTGAATTCGCTGTAACAAACGTATTCGAATCCATTAGATCTGAATCGCTGATATTTGCTAGTTGCGATGTTAGCAATGGTGTATTTTCATTTGCTAAAAACCTCTGCTCTAAAGCGGATATTAACGGTGACGATGGTGTATTTAAATTAGGTGAATTTGGTGCTTTAGGCTTTGGTGATTCCAATGAAGTTGAAAGGTAATTAACCGATCTTTTAAGTGAGGAAGCAAAATTATTAATTGTATCATCACCTGAAATGTCCAAAATGGAACTTCTTCTTGATCGATTTTGTGTGATAGGAATTGTCGATGAGGATGATGTTGGATTGTACGCCACCACTTCTGCATCACTATTATTGCTATCCTTGATGACAGGAATCATTGGCTCAGTTATCCTAACTATAGATAGTATTAAAAAAATGGAAATACTGTAGAACCAATTCAAAAGAAAGTTTTTAGTTGGTTGCAACTCTATCGCCGGATGAACTTTTAAAAAAAAATTGTTCGATGAGATTTAGCTGCTAGTGATGGTTTCTCCCAAATGAGAAATAGTGTTATACAATTCCCAAATTTTATTTTTTGTTTATATGCCGTGATACAATTATTTAATAACGCTAACTATATATAAGTGAGATTAAATCTGTAGTATTTCACAAAAGTTTAACGTTCTTGTACACTGTAAATAAATGTAAAACTTTCTCGTCGAGGAAACATTTTTCTTTTCCTTACACTCAAAGATCTGTTGGGAAAGGTTACTGTTATACTAAACACAAACTATGCTGAAGGTGATAGCAAACAATATTAGATCTAATAGGTTATCATGCCAATCTGCGAGGTCATTTTCCTACATTTCGGCTTGCTTCAACAATGATTCTACACATAAATATTCACCCACTGTCTTTTTACCATCAACACCATTTGGTAATCGTTCTGATTCCAAATTAATCGAATCTAAATTAAAACCACAGACAACATGTGAATTATATGAATGGAATATTAATCGTCCACTTGAAAATAATGATATCAAAAATTTATTTATTTTTCATGATGGCCCACCATATGCTAACGGTGATCTACATATCGGACATGCTTTAAATAAAGTTTTAAAGGACATCATTAATAGATATCAGTTATTGAGTGGTAAAAAAATTCATTATAAACCAGGTTGGGATTGTCATGGCTTGCCGATTGAATTGAAAACCTTGGAAAAATTAGGTAAAGAACGTAAAGAAGAAGAAAAAATTATTAAAAAGACAATGAAAAAACTCAATAAAGATTCAAAGGAGTTTTCAAATCTAGCAGATAAATTACAAAAGATTAAAAGTACTAAATTATCACCTTTGGATATCATTGCATTATCAACAAAACATGCTAAAGATACACAAAAGGCACAATCGAAATCATTTCAAGAACTAGGTATTATGGGTGATTTTGAAAATCCCTACATGACATTACATAAATCTTATGTTATTAATCAATTGAGAATATTTAAGAAATTCTTTGATAATGGCTTAGTTCATAGACAAGAAAAGCCAGTCTATTGGGGTTGTGAAAATGCAACTGCATTAGCTGAAGGTGAATTAGAATATAACCAACAACATACTTCTAAAGCCTCATTTGTTAAATTTCCTATTTCAAAACTTTCAAAACCTTTAGAATCAAAGCTGTGTGAATTCAAAGACAACTTATGGGCATTGATTTGGACTTCTACTCCTTGGACTCTTGCGTCAAACAAGGCAATTTCAATTAATCAAGAGTTTGATTACACAGTTTTACAGCATCCAACTCATGGCAATCTTATTGTTGCTCAAGAATTGGTTCCCCAAATTCTCAAACTTGATGAAAAATATCAAACTACTGCTGTTTCATTTAAAGGTTCAGAATTACTTTCATCTACTTATAAGTCACCAATTACACAACTTGATGTTGAGTATCCGTTTTTACATGGTGCTCATGTTACTAGCTCTGCAGGTACCGGTTTAGTTCACACTGCCCCAGGTCATGGTCAAGATGACTATCTAGTTTGTTTGAGAAATGGTATTAAACCATATTCTCCTGTCGATCAACATGGAAGATATACTTCTGATTTACCAGAAGCGTTATCAGATTTTGTTGGATTGAAAGTCTTAGGTCCAGGTAATTTGAAAATGCTAGAAAAAATTTCAGATTTGGGAATTTTAGTCCATAAGAATGACAACTATATGCATTCTTATCCTTATGATTGGAGATCCAAGAAACCAATTATTATTAGGGCCACCCCTCAATGGTTTATTGATGTTAGTAAAATTAAAGAAAAAACAACTAAAGCATTATTGGATAATGTAGAATTTTATCCAGAACGAGGTTCTAAAAGGCTAATTTCTTTCATCAATACTAGAAACGAATGGTGTATTTCAAGACAACGTAGTTGGGGTGTACCAATCCCTGTTATGTATCACAAAGAAACAGGTGAAGCATTATTAGATGATGGGGTTATTGAACAAATAATAAAAGTTATTGAAGAAGAAGATATGGATAGCTGGTTCAAAAATGATGATATGACTAAATGGTTGTCTCCAGAATACAAAGCTAATGCAAATGATTACGTTAAAGGTACTGATACCATGGATGTCTGGTTTGACAGTGGCTCAAGTTGGAAAGTTATAGAGAGTTATTTAAAGGAAGAAGGGATCTTAGATCAAGCTGAGAAGAGAGGTTTCCTATCCAACGTTTATTTGGAAGGTTCAGATCAGCATCGTGGTTGGTTTCAAAGCAGTGTTTTGACAAAAGTTGGTGTGTCTGAATTGTCAAGTGACAATGTTGTTTTACCCTATAAACAAATTGTGACACATGGTTTCACATTAGATGAAAGGGGTGATAAAATGTCTAAAAGTTTGGGTAATACCATTGCTCCAAAAGATATTTTGCTAGGTAACAAAGCCAATAATATTCCAAAATTAGGTATTGATGGTTTAAGATTATGGGTCGCTCAAAGTGATTATACTAGTGACGTTTCTGTAGGACCAACCGTTTTAAAACATGTTGGTGATAACTTAAAAAAGATTAGATTTACTTTCAAATTCTTGTTGGGTAATATGAGTGGCTGGGATGGAGTTCCTGTTAATTATGCTGAATTAAATGGTTTGGATAAGTATATTTTGAGTCAGTTGAAAAAGCTTACGGTGGAAGCTAAGCAAGATTATGAAAAGTTTAATTATTTTAAAATTGTCAAGAACGTTAATCAATTTATTAATGTTGATCTATCCACCATTTACTTTGACGTCCGAAAAGATTGTTTATATACCGATGGTTTCGATTCTTTAAAAAGACGTGGTACTTTGACTGTTTTCCAAGAAATATTGCAAAGTTTGGTTTCAGTTTTAGCTCCAATTTTACCAATAATTACTCAAGAGGTTTGGAACAATTCTCCAAAACATATTACGGCCGGATTTGACTCACACTTCAAGAAATGTTGGTATGAGTCTCCAATTTCTAAAATTAATGGAACAATCGAGTCAGAATTTAAGAATTTGTTTTATTTGAGAAATAAAGTGAAGGCTCTAACTGATTTAGCAGTCAGACAAGATAAAAACGTTTGTAACTCATTAGAAACATCAATCCACGTTAAAGTTGAACCATCAAGCCCATTTTCTGCCTTGCTGAAAAAATATGAAGATGATTTGGCTGACTTTTTGGTTGTTTCCAAGTTTGAGTTGAACGGCAAAGGTCCAATTGAAGGTGGTTACGAATATAAAGACGTAGTTAAGATTGTCGATTTTGGAGAAGCGGAAGTTGTTGTTGCCCAGAGTGAAAATGAGAAATGTCCTAGATGTTGGAAATTTACTAGAAAACCGGAAGATGAATTATGTGTCCGTTGTGATGAAGTTGTTCACAACCATTGAACTTGTATATGTAGAATAGATAGTAAGAATTAACAATACGTGTAAATAATATATATGAGAAAAAAGTATAATTAATTTTTCAGCGCGTGAAGACTTTTTTTTGAATGCTGATCATGACAATGGAAATAATTGGTGATATAAATAATTGGTGATATAAATACAGACAACATAGATCAATAACAATGTCAAAAAGCCAACAAGGTACGTGTAATGTTTTTTGTTAATTTTTATGTGAGTGCAAATTCTAATAATGTGTGCAGATTTACAACGTCAATACGACGATTACCAGCAAACTATCTCTTCACTCAATGACAAACTTGTTCAACTGGATGGTCAAATAAATGAACATGAAATTGTTTTGGATACATTACGTTCTGTTCCACAGGATAGGAAATGTTATCGTATGATAAATGATGCGTTAGTGGAGTCAACCAGTGGAGAGTCTGTTAATAAATTGGATGAAATTCATAAAGGATTAAAAGAGGCCAGCAGGAAACTAGAAATTAATTTAAAAGATTTGCAAAAAGAATTTATTGATTGGAAGGTCAAAAATAAGGTTAAAATTTATAAGGCTAATTAAACTAATTGATTTTAAATATAGTTATAACTATAATTATAAATATAAATACAGAAATACACCTAACAACTTCTATTTTGTTTTCTTTTCAGTAGGAGCAACTGCTTTCTTGCCCGAAAAAATAAACAACACAACAAATATTAACCAACCGAAGACAACAACAGCATATCCGGATAAGTAAACCCAAGAATTTCTAATTTCCCAAGATCTTGGATATTCATCATTAGCAAGGTGTCTAACAGGAACAACTGCAGATTCTTCAATGTAACTCAAACCAAGACGTTTAAAATCGACTTTAAAAGTAAACATACCATGTTGATCTGGAATTTGGAATGTGGTACCATATATTGAAGATTCATTATCGGATGAAATTAATTCTAGGTTTAATCTATAATATGGATCCAACATGACGAATTCTAGTTGAATAGGAGTATCTGAAGTGAACGGAACCCATGATTCACCATTCCATTGGGAGATACCAATTTCAAACTTTGTGTAATCTTTAATCTTATAAATATCGTCTTTATCAATTGGTGGAATATAATTACCCTCTTTATCCACTTTTTCATGAGTGAATTTAGTAACTTTAATGACGCCATTGATTTGAAATGTCCATCTAATTAGAGATTCAACAATATTTGTATCGATGGTCGAATCTTTTAGTAGGGATGTAGAGCCTAACCATAATGTACGTGCGTTGTTTAAACCTTGGAAACCAACTGTTAGGAAACCTTGAGAACCTGTGTGCCAAGTTGACTCAGCATTAATTAGACCTTTATCCAAATCATAAGTGAACGAAGATTTAGATGTTCTTAAAACAGGAATTAATAATTCACTATTACTTAATAATGCAACAGAACCGTTAGAATATGGAATAGAAGAAGGATGATAAGCATTTGAAATAATATATGGGTTCAAAAACTGTGGATTTTCAATAGAAGTAATTATCGATTCTTCTTGTGTTGTGTCATGGTAATCTAAAAATTTGAACCCTTTTGGAGATGGATAAATACCAATTTTATTAAGGAAAATGGAAACATCAGTCTGGGTACCTTGGTCATCGGAAATCAACATAAAATTACCTCCAGTCTCAGAGAATTTAATCAAATCCTCATCATCAATATAAGAAGATAATGACTTCGCTTTTGTTGGAAAAATAATAACATTCTCATAATTTCTTTTACCATTTGTAAGCAATTCAAGAGAGGATGATGGATCTATGTTCTGAATGTCAAGTTCGAATCCATTTGAGGATAAAAGTGAGACAAATTTAGAATATGTCGATTCAAAATCCGGCGTTCTTTCGTTGTCAGTCAAAATTAGTGTTTTGGAAAAACCAATTGGGGAAACAGCAGCCAAAACTAGTATTGATTGAATCAAACACAGAAATAATCCTGTTAATGAACGTAATGAAGCCATGGTGGATGAATGTTTCTTTGAAAGCAAAAGGAGTACGTGGTGTAATATGTCAGTGGTTGAAAAGTTGACTTGAATTTTTAGCGAGACCGAGAATAACAATAGTTCGTTCTTCTACAATATTTATACAAATTATTTGATATTCATATCTAACTTTGTCACTTGAATTCAAAAAATGACAGCCGAAAAACTCGATACCTTTCAAAAAGATTTTTCTGCGACATATCAACAACTAAATGAAGCAGAAGCTGCTGCTAGTGTAAGTTAACTAATTATTTTTTGATCATAAATAAGTAAAACGCACGTGGTGACTACTACCTTACCTTTGCTCAACATGTATACTAACAGTCCAAAATGCAAATTATATTATCTAAAAGAAAATGGAAAAGATGCTTGACAATATTGAAACAAAAATGGAAAGCTTGATAAAAGAAACAGACGAAATGGCGAAGCTACAACTGAAAAAAGAATTAGTAGAACTAGAACAGGAAGTTCAGGATATTGAAAAGACTTTGTAATTATTAGTAGGGTTAAAAGATTTCAATCTTTTATTTTTATTCTTCTATAAACATATAAAAATGTTAAGTAATCAATATATATATATATATATATATATATATGTTAAAACTAAGTGTGATAAAACCGTAAAGCAACAAACCGCGTTTGTTTGTTCACAGCAGTTAATCCGTTTTTCATTTTATCTAATAACTTATTTAGTTTATTATTTCTTCATCCCTTGAAAAATAGCTAAAATATGCCAATTGAATCTACTGACACTGAAGTGATCATCACTTCATTAAATAATCCAAAAACTCAAATTAAAATTTTAAACTATGGTGCCAGTATCACTTCTTGGACAATCGATGGTGTCGAGCAACTTTGGTTATCAACTGCTGCAAAATTGGATGGTTCTAAACCAGTTAGAGGCGGTATCCCATTGGTTTTCCCTGTTTTTGGTAAATCAGAAACCAAAGGATTTGAAAATTTGCCACAACATGGTTTTGCTCGGAATTCAACCTGGGAATTTTTGGGTCAAACGAAGGAAAACCCTCCAACTGTTCAGTTTGGATTAGGCCCAGAAAATGCAAATCCTGAAGTTTATTCCAAATGGGATGATGGTAACAATGACTTTACTTTAATTTTTACTGTTGAATTGGACGATGATTGTTTGAAAACGCATATTGAAGTTTCCAATACAGATATCAAATCTTGGAAATTCAACTGGCTATTCCACACCTATTTGAAAATCGCCGATATCGACGATACCCTAGTTAATAATTTACCGGGTCAAACATGTTTTGATCAATTAATTCAGGAAACATACGTTGAAAAAGCTCCGGCGATTGATTTTAATGGTGAATTAGACAGAATTTATATAAACGTTCCAACTACCAAACTTTTGCAGGTTATCGAACTAGGAAAAGTGGTTCATAATATTCAAAGAGAAAATTTACCGGATGTTGTTGTTTGGAATCCTTGGATAAAGAAATCAGAAGGTATGTCCGATTTTGAACCAAAGTCTGGATATCATAATATGGTCTGTATTGAACCTGGACATGTTCACGATTTTGTAGAATTACCACCTGGCAAATCTTGGACAGGTCAACAAACTATATATAAAGGAGATGCAATTAAGTTACAGTCTATTTAAATATTTTTTTTTTACAAACTGAAATTATACAATATTCTTTTTTGGAATGAAATCTGGTTCGTTTGTCTTGATAAATGGATTCTTTGGTAATTTAGGATTAATAATATACTCACCGCTATCCAATTCCGGGAACCTTATTTTAGCCTTTCCTAAACTCCCATCGCTGGCGTGTTCTTCACCAACGCCTGAAATCCACCACCTTGAATTAAGATCTTTATTGGAAGGTGCAGGCAAACCATGCTTCAACACTTTACCGCCGTCATTGATGTCTAGTTTGTGGAAAATGATAGAACTGTCACCACCAAGTTCTATCTTTCGCAACTCGTATAACTCTTTCTCAATTTTACTTCTAACTGATTCATCCACAATTTCCAGACTAGCCTTGAATATACCATAAACAGGTTTATGATCACTAAATTTTAAATCCGGAACACTGTTGTAGCGTAACTGTTGTAAAATCTTTTTGTTCCTTGTTAATGTTAAAATTCTGTCTGTCCAAGAGGGAACTCTTTGCTTTTCAGAAGTATCAAATGTATCTGTACCTCTATCGTATTTATAAGTTGGTGGAAATTTAATCTCCATCTCATCGAAAAACGGGAATGATTCACCAGTTGCCATCTGTTGATTTAGTTGGTCCCACTCGTAGAGTTTATTGATTTCTGATTGTAACTCAGATCCTCCTTTATTTTCTAGCATATTTCTAACGGTTTCATTAGGTAATGTAATACGGAAATTCATGTCACCCATCCATATTAAAACATCGCTATCTTTTACGGTTTTATTTTTCTTAAATCTTAGGCCTTTTGAAATAGTTTTATAGTTTTGATGACGTTCTTCAACGTTACTATGTCCTGCAGCCAAATGAGAACAAACAAAGCATAATCTAGAGTGAGAAGAATAATTGAACGCAATTGCAACACCACCTTTATTTGCAGATATTCCTTTGAACCCGGTTTTTTTGACAGAAGTTTCCACATTTTTTATATTGTCCACGTTATCAGCTTTGACAAATATTAATAGTAACACACCACCTAATTGTTCGCCACGTAGTAATGTATAAGTTTCCTTTTTAAATTGATTCAATGTGTCCTTAAACTTTTTCTCCCAAAACAATCGTATTGAAGGATCAATTGACATAATTTTACTAGGTGTCAATTCTACAACCTCTTCAAGACCAATAGCAATTAAATCATAACCTGGATATTCTTCTTTTTCAGGAAATATAAATTTTGTTAAATCACCATCACACATTTGCGCATCCACATTATATGTACCAGTGTAAATCAACAGCTCCTTTTGTGAAGTAAATTCAGAAGATCTTTTATTCAGACCTTGTAAAACAAAATCATGAATTGGATCAACTAATTCGACTTGTAATTCTTTATCTTTACGACCCAATAGTCTATCAAATTGAGTCTGCCTACCCGAAGCATTACTCAAAGAAGAATAACCAGTTGTACCTGCAACGTATTTTTTAGATTGTTCGGCAACTTTACCCACAATACCACCAGTTTTATTTTTTGTTTTAAAAGAATGGTTATAACTATTTGCTAGTCTACCTAATGCAACACCGTCATTAAACCATAATGATGCATGTTTAGACCAAAACTCACTATGGGAAACCTTAATATCGAGAACATTGAATAATAAATCTAACACCTCCTCACTTATTTTCATTTGAATGTGATTCGCCCTATCATTTGAATCTAAAGTGTTTATTATTATTGCTCCGACTTGTCTAAATAGTAACCTCCAGGAAACAAAATCAAAGCAAAATGCATCATAAGTTTCAATTGATTCTCTTAGATCTGTTAGCAAAGATGTAATATAATAATCACTGTTACGAAATCTCCCCATGGCACCACCAGTATCGATTTTTGTATATGCAACACCTAAATCACTCGAATCCAGCCATTTAATAGCTTCAAAATATCGTTTACTTAATTCTGGTTGAGTTCCTTTGCTACTCAATGCATCAACAACATGAATTGAGCCATATTGATTTGCCAGCGTCTCAAAAAATCTGGTAAAAGCGTGTTTGGAAGCATCCAAAGACCTTGGAAATTCTATTTTAGTACTCAGTAAATGGGAATCTAGTTTCCAAAATAATGGAACATTACCACGTAGTAAAACAAAACTTAATAATTGTTGTTTAGTATAAACGATAACCTCAGTTTCCACGAAATTGGCAATATTACCATCATCGTCTACACACGCTGGTCCAAACAAAGCTCCAGTTTTACGGCAATCTTGTTTAGATATTAATGTCATTAGAAAAGGATCTTCATCTAATTCGTTAATTGTAATAGATTGCGCAAACCCACGGATTAATGTAGTATAGAACTGTCCCGAATCAAATACTTTGCGTTCATCATTGGATAGACGGCATCTAAAGTTTGTTAAATCATTTATTAAATTTGAATTCCAGACGAATCTACCGGCATGATCTTCCTGCAGTGATTGTGTTGTTGTGTAAGAATAAGAAGGAATGTTACGATCTTGCATTGATAATGCTAAATCTGTGTCAGGAGAATAATAAAATGTACCCGTGGCCAATAGTTTATTAATTGATGTAATCGATGATGATGCTTCGGGTGTTTCTTCGGAATGTGGAGGATAAGCCATCTCACCTGTAAAACTTATAAATAAAGTAGAATTAAGTTGGTAAACATTTTGATGAGGCATCAACGTCCCCACTTCAGTACTTCCTGTTATAAAACCTGCATATGTAATACCTTTGAGAGCTATTAAACCAATGAAGCCCTGGATCGTATTAGACACATCACGAAATGCATTGAGTGGTATACTTGCCTCGGAGACAAATTCAATGTAACATTTTGGTGTAGAATTTTTGGTAGATAAAGGTTCTCGGAGGATAAGTGCATATTGGGAAGATAATATCGCAATTGTTCGCAGCTGTTCGTTAATTAAAACTTTCATTGCTTCTCTTAACTTTGATAGCTAAATATAGTTAGGAAAGGAAAGGTACCAAAAAAAAAAATAAGCCAAGCGAATCTCTTGTTGATTTTTCCATTTATAGCGTGAACTCATTTAATGTTAAAAACAACAGACGGAAGTTGGAATGGATGAATTTGAACAATTGTGTCTTGCTTGTAGAAGAGGAGATTATGAATCAGTAGAAAAATATATTACTTTCGGTGTTGATACGAATCAGAAGGACGAATGGGATTATTCTCCACTAGTTCTTGCATCCATTTGTGGGCATGAAGATATAGTGAAATTATTATTAGAAAATGGAACCATGGTTGACAGAGATTCATTTGATGGTGCTCGTGCCATTTATGGTGCCCTTACGGATTCTATTAGAAATATTTTAATTAGTTATGATATAAGCAAAGCTGTCGACCTCACACAACCGTTTGCATCACACTTATCGTCTCTTTTAATAAAACCAAAATTTGCTACAGCTGATATATTATTAACTTGTGGCTCTTCCGAATGGAAGGTTCATAAATTCATACTAAGATCATTTTCTCCGTTTTTCGATTTCTTGTCAAATCCAGAAATAACGGCTTTTGAACTTACGGAATTTAAAGAATCCTCATGGAAATTCCTTATAGAATACATATATTTTACTCCGAATTTAAACCAAGAATTGATCGTAATAAATGATTTGAGATTACTTTCTGAAAAAGTTAAACGTCTAGATGTTATAAAAGCGGTTGAACAAATTCGGGCACAAACATCAATTGCTGATCAAGCAAAAATTAAAAATAAAATCCAGAAACAAATGTACAACAGAGCACGTCAGTATTTGCGTGAACTATTGTTGGAACCGCTAATTACAAAAAAATTGCCTCTGAGTTCTATTGAAATAAAATCATTGATTTCTCCAACTTCAGCTGATGTGATTCTAAATATTCCATTAAGTGAACACCATTATTATTATCCTGTTCATAGAGCCATTTTATGCCGTTCACCATTTTTCCAGACTTTATTTGATTCTTCTTTTTCAGATACATCAATTTACAATGATATAGTTACTGATGACGATGTTGTTAATATGTCTTTGGTTAAATTGGAAGAAATTCCCATAATTGGAATTCCATGGGATCTAATAACTCCTGAATTAACTACAATACTGTTATCCTTTCTTTATATCGATATACCTACTATTCGATCACAGATGTTATTACCCTCTATACAATTAGCAGATTTATTATTTTTAGATAGACTGAAATCGATGGCAACTGTATCGTTGACGGCATTACAGTCATCTTTTGCAGCATACATTAAATCTGGTATCAACGTTCATGAAATTTTACGTGTTGCTTGGGATGCAAGAACTGTAAGATTGGAGCATCATGCAGCATGGTTAATATCTCTGAACTTGGAACATTTTACCAGTGGCAAAGAACGGGAATTGTTAAAGAGAGATTTTATTGAAAGTGCCAGTAGAATTGCTGTTAGAGAAGAAATCGATAGTATTGAATTAGTTGATGATATTAGATGGTACTTAAGCAAAAAATACGTTCTGGATACGGAGGAAGGAACATTAGATCCCGCTGGTAATGATACAACGAGAATGTATGATGAGGATTATGCTGATAGACTAAATATGTATGAAACTGATATTGAAACATTAAACTTGATGGTTTCTGAATGTGGTATTAATGTTTTAAAATTAAAATAGTTTGTCATGCAAAAATTATGCAAATAGATACAGGGAAATATAATCAAAACTTAGTGAAAAAAAAAGAAGTATAAATGGTTAAACCCACGAAAAGATACCTAACGTCAATGTGTTGAATTCAATGGAACAAACTGGTGAATATCCTTTTTATGATCATCGAACTAAATATGTTGATGAGAAATATCACTTTGTTCGTGAAAAATTAAATATTAAAGTTTTCAACTTGTGACCAACTCCTATGATATCAAGGATGCTGGCACAATAACTAAAAAAATTAGTAAATTGAAGTTCCTGTACCTTAATGTTCAACTTCAATTTGCTTGCTTAGATATATTTGCTGTATATAGTATTTCTGTTTGATAATATTGCAGTTAGATATGCCATTCAAGTTTATAAAATATATTTACTCATTCGTATATTTACATTGTTATATGATGTACTATATACATATTATATCCAATGTTAAGTTCCTTTATGTGGATAATTTTTCAGTTACTTTCAAAATTTTTTTTATTAAAATTTTATTGTATATTAATTTTAATTACTCATATTGATATATTCCAATAACTTAGAATACTGAGAATGGTAGTTGGCTAGTATAACTAGTTTTATTACTACACATATTACGGCCATAGTTGAGAAGGCGAAATACAATATTCGAATAAAAGAATCATGATTCTAGAACATCACATAGATCAAATCCATATGTATTAAATGTATTTATAAAATAATTAACTTATCTCTAACAGCAGAATTCAATGCACTAGTCAAAGCTTTCAAGCCAGCTTCAGTGACGTCTTCATCAATACCAATACCCCAAACCAAAATTCCACCTATCTTAACACCAATATAACCAACAGCCTTAGAATTTGAATCTTGACCTAAAGAATGCTCATTATAATGAAGAACATCAAAGGTAACACCAAATTGTTTAGTCAAGGCAGTTGATAGTGCGGAAATAGGACCATTACCGGTACCAGTTAATTCAAATTCGTTAGTTTTGGAGGTAATTAAAGCAATTATCGTTCTTGTTTTTTTGCCTTCATTTGAAAGAGTGTAATTTGAAAGGCTGAATATATTCAACAAATGGACAGACTCTTGATCAGATTCATCATATAAAAAGTATCTATCTTTGAATAAGGCTACGATTTCTGTAGTTTTCAATTCTCTTCCCTTCCATTCAGTTTCTTTCTGAACCGATTTTGAGAAATCAATTTGTAGGCCACGAGGTAAATCCAATTCTAAATTACGTAAGATAATCCAAGATGCACCACCTTTACCAGATTGTGAATTAACTCTAATGATTGCTTCATAAGTACGACCAATATCTTGTGGATCTAGTGGTAGATAAGGCATCGTCCAAGTTAAATCCCCTGTTTGGCTAACTTGTTCATCATATTTTTTAAAACCTTTTTTAATTGCATCTTGATGAGAACCAGAAAATGCACAAACAACCAATTGGCCACCATATGGTGCTCTTGGATGAACTGGGATTTTATTACATTTTTCAACAATTTCAATAACTGAACTCATCTCTGAGAAGTCTAATTTTGGATTAATACCTTGAGTATATAAATTCAAGGCCAAAGTGACTAAATCAACGTTACCGGTTCTTTCACCATTACCAAATAAACAACCTTCCACACGATCGGCACCTGCCATTTGTGCTAATTCAGCAGCTGCAACGGCGCAACCACGATCATTATGTGGATGTAAAGATATGCAAACGGTTTCACGATTAGATATATTCCGTGAAAAAAATTCAATTTGATCAGCATAAACATTTGGAGTTGACATTTCCACAGTTGCTGGTAGATTGAAGATAATTGGATTCTCAGCACTTGGTTGCCAAGCATTTTTAACAGATTCACAAATTTCCAATGCAAATTTTGGCGAAGTATCAGAAAACGTTTCTGGAGAGAATTCAAATGACCAATAAGTTGAACCCATTTCAGGATCATCCTTCGTCAAGGATCGAACTAATTTTGTACATTCTGTTGCAAGTCTAACCGATTCTTCTTGTGAAATTCCGAAAATAATATTTCTAAAACAATCAGACGTGGCCAAATAGATATGAACGGTTGCTCTTCTGGCACCTTTCAACGCTTCCACAGTACGCTTAATTAGGTCCGGTCTACATGGTGATAAAACTTGAATTGAAACATCATCAGGTGCGTTTTCAACACAATATCTAGTAAAATCAAAATCGGTTTGTGAAGCCGATGGGAAAGCAACCTCAATTTCTTTGAAACCAATTTCGACTAATTTTTGGAAATAAAGCTTTTTCTCTGGGATACTCATTGGATCTGGCAAAGATTGATTACCATCTCTCAAATCTGTAGTTAACCACCGTGGAGGAGCAATCAGAGTTTTCGATGGCCATTGACGATCTTGTAAGTCAAGGTGCGAATTGAACGGTTTATATTTAATGGACGGGTCTTTAAGCATAGGCATTATGATTCTTGGTTAATCAGATGTAAAAATAGACAAAAGAAAAAACATAAGAAAATGAAGGAAATTATACAAATTTAAAGGAAAGTGGAGGAAAGCTGAAAAAATATACACTATTCAGGATATTATAGTGGAGAAGCGATAATAAAGAAAAACTTATCGAGGAAAATAAGGAAAAATCAGTCATCGATTTTTCACCTTGATATGGGAGTATTTTAATAGTTTCTTGTTAATGAGTCAGTCATTCTTATTGTTATGGTTGTTGTTAAAACTGAATTTTTAGGAGGTTTAGATGTCATTTTTGGAGGTGTTAAGAATGCCAAATGTAAAATTGATATTGAAGATGCTTCAGTTAAAGATCTATTAAAGCATATTACTGATAATTTACTTGTCGATGAAAAAGATTATGACGTTTTCATACAGGAAGACAGTGTCAGACCTGGAATATTGGTTTTAATCAATGATACCGACTGGGAACTAGAAGGCGAGGATGAATATGTTTTAGAAGACGGTGATTTAATTACGTTTACATCAACGTTACACGGAGGTTGAAAAGATATATTTATGTATTTTATATATAAAGCATACTACTTATTTTCAGATAACTGTTGATTCATTTTTTCTAATAACTCTTCACCAATCCATTTATAATCATTTTTTAATTTAATAATTTTAACACGGCATAATCTTACTTGCACAACGTCTATATCAGAACGTGGATATCCATCTGGAGAAATAAGAGGCGTATCCATATCAAAATGTAGATTAGACTGAAGGTAGTTGAAAAGTATACTTAAATCATTATCGATTTGTGTTCTGTAAGTTGATAGTTCCTGGAATGTAAGGTTATGTAATTGTTCACGTGAAGTGATGGCAATATTGAATTTAAGTGGTGGTAGACTGTTAGTTAGAGACATTTCTATTCGATGAGAGGAAAATCTCTAAGGAAAGAAACTTAGAAAAGTGTAAAATATGAGGAAGCGACTTTTAAGTCGATTGATCGATTAATTCTGTTTTGATGAATGATTTCTTTACATAATTTACCTTATTACTTTATATTAGATAATATTATACTATTGAACACTAATTTAATTTAATTTAAGTTAATGTAATATTTAGGAAACTAATTTTTCTTTTTGTTTTTCAAACCTTTATGAGTTTCAGGTAACCAAGAAGAATAATCAGTTGTAGTTGCCTTTGCAGACTCTTTCAGTCCCTTTTTAGAAACCTTCTGCTTTTCAACAGGTAATAAATTTGCTGGCAAGATACCAGATAAATATGTGGCACCGAAAGCATTAAATAATAAGTATAAAACACCAACAATTGAACCACCCAAAATCAATTCACTGAAAAGTAATTTTGGGTTGAAGATGGATATTTTTGGGTCTGAAACGTAGACTAACTTATTTTCGGAGCCTAAAACCATCAGTTTCTCTTCGTAGAAAATGTAGATTGCTGGAACAAGTAAGAAATTACCTGTTTGCATGTTAATACCGACCTTTTCAGAAAATCTCACGGTTTGGTTATTAACAACAGTGATTGGGCCAATTTGCGATGCTGTGATATTTGCAGCAACAACACCGGAAATTGGATCAAGTAATTGACCACCGACACCAACAATTGAAACTTCTGATGGCTCAAGTGATCTAAAATCATAGAATAATTCAATGGTTTCACCATTATATAATTCATCGATGACTGAGTCATGTTCTTTAAAGGCTATGTTATAATCGATTTGGAAATTGAATGGTTTTTCAGCGGTTGGGACAAAATTTGGATCAATGACAATCTCTTGTGGTTGCTGTCCAGCATCGCCCACAACCGGCGCTTCTTCAGCTGAAACAGAGAATGCCAAAGAAAGGACCGAAACTGCAGATAAAAGAGAAAATTTCATGACAACTGATATTTATATAATGTCAAGTACACCGGCTAGATAACGTAGACAAATGATAAAGAACATTTCAGATCATCAGTTAAAGACGTCGAGAATCGAAATTCGAGATTTACAATTTTCATTCTCCAGAGGTGAAAACGAGGAAAAAATACGATTTTTCTTATTAAATACGTGTCACTTTGTTTTTTCATCTAGTATCAATTAAGAACAGTGGTGTAAGAAATGAAGATAATTTAGTTATTGATCTAGCAATCTGATATTACCAAATATAGACATTAATATTATGTACTAAAAGGGATTTTTTTGGGTTGAAATGTCAATTCTTAATATCGGATACGTCGATGTCCCAAATAGGAAACGGATACTCACCAGCAACATAAAATCTCACGTTTTTGACCAGATGGCTAGTTGAGTTTTTTACCATTTGAATTAAATATGTGTTACTTGACCAACAGCATTGCATTATGTATGGAGTTTTGGTTAACAGCATTGCATTATGTATAGAGTTTTGGCTAATTCTATAAAGTCAGATATTTTTCCCACTCTAGAATGCAGATATAGTTTACTTATTTTTAACTGTTCCTTTTAACTTTTTATTTTATTTTTTTTTCTTTGAATTTATTTATCATTGCTATACATTCATTGATTTAACAACAGTTTATTATAACATAACCTAAAACTTTTTTGATACCACCCAATTTTTTGAGTCTAACTCTAGTCATTCCTTATATTTCATACGTTTTAAACAAACTACAATTCCAACTACAGTCTTTCTTTTAAACTTTCTTTAAATTACCAACTTTTATTCATTCATTCATTTATTAAAATTTAACCCTACAACTACTACAAAACATGATTCAACAATTGCTTATTTTATTTTCACTATTAACCACACTGTTCGCATTACCAATTGAAAAGCGTGCAGTTGCTTATGTCACTGGAGAGGCAGTTACAGCTTATTCAACAACATATGTTGCGCCTGCTCATCAGTATAAAACAGTTACCACTGAAGTCAATGGTGTATTTGGTACCTATCTACAAGAAATATATACTTCTGAATTACCAGCACAAACTTTGGTTATTACAACAACTTATTTATCTACCGTTACTAATAACGGTAAAGTTGAAGTTATTACTTCTACTGGAGAGTTAACAACTATATCTTCTGCGACGCAAGCTCCTAGTAGCACGTCCAGCGACATTGAATCAAGCTCATCATCCAGTGTGGTTACTTCCTCAAGTTCTGCTACCACTGAATCAAGTGTTGCACCATCATCACCAGCCCCTTCGCCATCCCCAGTCACTGCTTCAACTACACAGACTTCTTCAGCCGAAATTTCATCAACCTCTGAATCCAGTGTCGAATCAACAATTTCATCTTCTTCATCTTCTTCATCTTCTTCATCTTCTTCATCTTCTTCATCTTCTTCTGCTTCTCCTTCTCCTTCTTTATCACCTTCCTCATCTTCATCTTCCTCATCTTCATCGTTCTCATCCTCTTCTTCATCTGTCTCTTCATTTTCTTCTTCTGCCTCTTCTTCATCTTCATCTTCTTCTTCATCTTCTTCTTCATCTTCTTCTTCATCTTCTTCTTCATCTTCTTCTTCATCCTCTTACTCATCCTTGCCATCCTCATCACCTTCGCCATCTCCATCACCTTCATCATCTTCTTCTTCATCTTCTTCTTCATCTTCCTTGTCTTCCTCATATTCCTTGTCTTCCTCATATTCCTTGTCTTCCTCATCTTCATCCGTTACACCAACCATCACGGCATCACCAACTTCATCATCTTCTGCAATTTACACAGCTTACGAAACGGACGCTGTGGATGGTACCTGTTACGTTTATTATGCCGAAGATGACTTAACTGCTTCTTATTCGGATGATGAACCATATACAACTATAACGATTACAAGTGTCGTCGCTACTGTTACTTTAGGTAAAAATTAAATAATTTTTTCTTGATTCTTTTTATTATTTCTTTGTACGTTCTATTATTTTATTTGTTAATTATAATTTCTTTGTTTGTGACCTTATCCGATTTTTGTTATTATTTCAGTTTAATTAGATCCATAACTAACTCTTTTAATACATTATTTTCCAATTAGTTTTCAATTCTAATTACTGTGCCGACCGCGTTACGCGTTTAAGTTTTCATTTTTAAATTTTTCTTTGTTTGTTTTCATTTTAAATTGTGCTACTCATCACAATTATTTGTTTCTCCATTTGAAATAACCACTTTGAATTCAATAAATAAATAAACGAGTATGTCTGAATCAGCACAATCAGATCAAGATTATGATGGTGTTGAATTAGTTGCTGAATTCGCTGAAATAGGTGTGGCCAAAGTTGACCATGTTAAAAACAATGATAAACTCCCAGAGTCAACTTCCTTGACAGAGAACAACCTGATTGAATTCACTAACAAAAGTATTAAAGTTGCTGATACCGCATTGAGTAGAGATACGTCAAAAACATTTTCTTCTGATATTACGGATTTACAAGATATGGACATTTTTGAAAAATTTAATGGTTCATCCACAGATTTAGCCCAAAAAAATGAAGATGCCGATGGATTGCATTCATTGAGTTATGATTCAACAATAGGAACGAATTACTCATTTAATGGTGATATTAATAACAACACAAATAATGACGATTTTGAATTAAAGATTAACAAACAAAGAGATTTTAAAAATAATCCAGAATATAGAAAGATTTCAACAACAATTATACCAAGTTCAAGTAGATCAGTAAGCTTGAACTCTGTTAATAAACTGGACCTATTACAAAAACAAATGAACGAACTAAATAATAAACAAACTAAATTGGAACGTGAAATTGCATATTTAAATACCCTCATTCCGGATACGTTTAATGGTAGTGAAATATCACAGTCTATGGAGTTTAAAAAATTATCTTATGCAAAAGGTAAATTAAATGATAGATTGAAAAGTTGTAATAAGGAAAGATATGAATTAGGTATTAAAATAAGCGCCATTACAAGAAGTATTTATGGCGATGAAGGTGCCGATAAAGCTGCATTTTGGGTTAGGAAAGTTTCGAAATAGTTTTTGCTCCTTCTATTGTCCTTCTAGATATTCTATATATTTTTCTTTTATATTTTATATGTTTTATACGTTCCGATTATCAATTATATCACCATTTATTGAATATAAACTACTTTTCATTTTATGACCAATTCCGTTACCATCAAAAACGGTACAACCATTTCTTCTTGCATTTGCTGGTGTATAAACATGTAAGCTTACTGAGTAATCAGAAATCAATGGATTCAAAATATTATGATAGCCAATTTCATCATTGATATATTCAACGGCATTAAGTTTTAAACTTTTTTCGTCTATTTTGCCCAGCTTATCATTATATAATCCTTCATTTAGTTCGCCTTTTAAAATCTTCATTATACAATGTGAATCTGCATGATCATGAATGCTTGAACCTTTTTCCGGGCTCCAAACTAATAGAAGTATATCCGCATCAGGTAATTCAACGATTAAGTTCCTGGTATAGTTTGAATCGGACTTAACTAATGCAAATTTCGACCATTCAGTTTCATTTGAATTATATAATTGTAATATGTTTTCAATATGTGAATGCGATATACTTGAACTTGGTGTCTCTGTCAGGTATAATTCAAGTTTTTCAATCAATTCATCAAACTTCATTTATTTTGGTTATACAGTAGGTAAAGGTACAGAATCAATTATCAATTAACTATTACTCATTTAATATAAATTGAAATAATGATAAGAAAATCAGGCTTCGAAATTTTTATTAATTATTATTCCATATCACGTGATTACTGTACTGATGTTACATATGATAATCAAATACCAATCTACACTTCAATGAAATAATCATCTTGTATATCAATTCTCTATGTATTGTAATAATATGTATTGTGTATAATAATATGTACTTTATATAACTTACTATTATGATAAATATCTTCTACTAAATAGACAAATGACGATTTTAACCCTTTGAAACAAAAATTTGATTTTTCTCACGACAGTCCAGCTTCAAAAATAATTTTACGACTTTTTCAGATTTATATTTGACCTTAGTTGCTTTTCTCTTTCTTTTCTGTTTTCTTGTTCTACCTCAAATTAAACAAAAATTAAATATAAACACGTAATATTTTGATACAATGAATAATAATTTAGCTGAATTACTATTAATTGTATGTATATTATACTATAATATATTGCATAATATCAATATGTTTGATTTCATTTAATTTAATTTTTTTTCTTTTTTTTCAAATTCAAATGATGACATTTAATTGATGCTTGAAAACATACTCTTTCTTTCCGATTGAGTCCCATGAGGGCAACATCTTATGACTACAACGGTATCTGATATAAATTTGAAAAAAAAAAAAAGACTTATTACTTGAAAATTAATATATGTGATATTAATATTTGATTTTAGTGAAAAAGTAATACTAACATTTAACTGAAAAAATGTTTTTTTCCCTTAAATATAGTAAATGTCTAAAAAGTTCTTCAATAATAGTAAATATTCCAGGCCAATTCCAATTGATTTAATTAATTTCAATCAAATTTATTATAACCCAATAAAATTATGTAAAGATTTTTTTAGTAAAAAGAAGATAATTGTTCTATTTGATCTCGATGACTATTGTTTTAAAGTTTTAAACAATGATGAAATGAATTTCTTATGGAATAATGGATTTTATGGTAAAGGTATACTATCGAGATCTGAACCAACTTGGTATATTCGTGCCAAAAAGAGAATTTTAGGTATTGAAAGTAGTGAACTATACAGTGAAGAAGTTATTAAATATAGAAGATTATTAAGAGAGGAATGGAAATTCGAAAGGCAAAAAGTTTTAGAGTATGAAAAAAATTTAAAATTAAATGGATTGATTAATGATAATGATGAATTGATTAAGCTGGAACTAGCCAAAGAAAAACTAAATAAACTAAAGGAAAATATTAATAAATCAAAACCAGCATCTTTGAAAAATGCTGAAGATTCAATTAATTTGAAAATATTAAGAATTGAAGATACAGAATTATTAATTGATAACACAAGTTTACAAAATATTGAATACTTGGAATTAACACCATTTGAAGTTTTATTTCTAATCGAAATTGACGTTGTTAAAGTTGAGAACTTTAATCTTATTACCTTATTTAAAGAATTATGTCAAAATTTTGGCGACATTAAACCAGATAATTGGTTTATTTTACAATATTTGGTTTATTATCATTATAAATCTTTAGGCTGGTGTGTTAAATCGGGATTGAAATTTTCATCAGATTTTCTATTATATCAAAGAGGTCCACCATTTAATCATGCAGAATTTGCAATTTCGATCATTAATAATGACTCGATAGAACTTCAAGATTTGACATATTACTCGTCAATTTTCAGAGTTGTCTCTGCAGTTAAAAAGTCATTGATCTTGTGCTTTGTTAGTTTACCAGCACCTGAAGAATTTGATGAAATTTGGCTAAATTTAGAAAATGAAAATGATCTAACTAGTTTATTGAATTTATACACGATTGAAGAAATCAATTATAAAAGGTGGATACCAAGTAGGACCAGAATGTAATCAAATTTATAATTATTTGTATTAAATATATATCTATATAAATCTGTCTATATATATAATTATATGCCTGTCTCAATTTCTATTTATTATACAAGTCCTTTCCAAGCATTATTAACCCATTCACAATCTCTAACTTCAACACCTTCCTTTTTCTCAGATTTACTTATACAAACAAAATTGCTTTTATCTGGTAAAGTGCATTTTAATTGTGAATCCGGGAATGGACATGGACAATCTAGTGGTTTGTCGACACAATGGAAAGTCTCTGGGCACAAATATTTATTACAATCGTTATTCAGTTGTTCAGATTGATAATCAAATTGCTTTTGTTGTGGTTGTTGTTGTTGTTGAAATTGATTAAACGGATCGAAAAAAAAAGCGTTTGTTAACGGTATCAATAATATCCATGAAGAAATCATATTTTGTTTAATTTTCGATTGTTTAACCTCTTAAATTATAAACAAATCAACCTAAAACTAATAAGAAAATCGGAAATATTATGTTCCAAGTTTTTAAATTTTTTAACACGTATGCGAGTTAATTCAATCCCCTTCAAAATTTTGTTTAGCAAGTTTTCTTCCCAGTACTCTAAATAGATCTTATTCAGCAGATTATAAGTAATTGATTATGTCAAGTAAAGACGCAGATACAGTCAAAAAACCTTCTGAACCACCGTCCTGGATTGCAAACTATAATATTACTTCGGGATGCTTGTGGTCGTTTATTTTGGTTAAGACAATTGCTACGAGTATTTGGTATGGTCAACCAGAATTATTTTATTCAACTTCAAATTGGGTTACTGTCATTCAATGTGGTGCAATTATTGAAATATACAATTCATTGGTTGGCAATGTTAAATCCCCAGTTATGACCACAATTATGCAGGTTGCTTCTAGATTATTGTTAGTTGTAGGAATTTTTCAAGTTTTGCCATACTCACCAGGAAATTTCAACTGGTCGTATATTACTTTGAGTATTGCATGGTCTGTTACAGAAATAATTAGATATTATTACTATGCTGCTAATATACTTAGTAAAGGTAATCCACCAGTTTTGTTAACTTGGTTAAGATATAACACTTTTATCATTCTATATCCAATGGGGATCGGTAGTGAATGCTACATTATTTTCCTGTCTTTGGAAGAGGCGTTCTACAGTGTTGGTAAATGGTACATGATATTCTTGATCTTATGCCTTGCTGCATATGTTCCAGGTAGTTTTGTCCTTTACACCTATATGATGAAACAAAGAAAAAAGGTTATGAGAAAACTCGCTGGTGAAAATGAGAAGGTCTCAAAAAAAGAGTGAAAATGAAAATGAAAATGAAAACGAGGAAATTTTCGAAAACTTTTTACTTTCCCTGTGATAAATAACATAAATAGTTTTATATAAAACATAATAATCATACACTACATCATGTTTAAGTCGATAATAAGGGCAAGACAGTTTTCAACTGGAGCGTTTCTTAAAAACAGTTCTGCAGCAGCAACTACTGCAAACTCCACTTCCTCTTCTAGCATCGCCAAACCCATTGATTTATCTCCACTGAAATTCGAACAGCATTTATATGCAACAATCAACATTCACAATAGACCATATTTAATCACAGAAGGTGACGAACTAATCTTGCCATTTAGAATGAAACAAGCTGAGGTTGGTGATGTTATAGAATTCGATAATGTTACTACACTAGGTTCAAGAAACTATACATTACATAAAGATGACGGTTCCATTGATCAATTGGTTTCAATTAAAGGTGTCGTTTTAGAAAAAACAAAGAAGCCTATGATTGTGAAAGAAGTTACAAAAAGAAGAAATAGACATACGAAACACACAAATATCAAACATGACTTAACTATGGTTAGAATCTCTGAATTGAAATTAAAAAATTAATTAATTCTATATTATGGTCTTTATAATTACTTTATAATTTTGTTTCTGTTTACTTGTAAATATAATATATTAAATTTAGTTAAACTAAATTAAATTGAATTAAATTTAATGAAGTTAAATAATTAAATTAAAATAAAAATTTAAATGTAAAAAATTCAAATATATTAAAGCAAAAGAAAAATATTCCCTCCTTCATGGTCCACATTTATTTTATAATGCTCCACTAATATCAGTTTACAATATTTTTGCTTTCAATTTATTTATTTTATATATCAGCATATGCCTCCCAAAAAATCAAAAAAGGTCAATAAAGATCATGACATACCAACGTTTTTATACGACAGATTTCCGTTAGAAATAACAACACAATCACTAAGACAAAATTCTGATTCACCTTACTCTTCAATTACACCTAGTGCACGTAAACCTTCGGACTCATCAACTGCATCAGCAACATCGTTAGGTAAGAAAAAGAAACTAACGGTGGATACTTCTATGGAAAGTATAACAAAGGAGCATGCTTCCCCTGAAACTGTACCTGTACCTGTCTTTGTCTCCGATTCTATTGCTGGTTCTAATTCTGGTTCCGGACCCATACCGGTTGCGGTTCCAATTACTGTAACCACTGATCCTGAAAGCTCAACCATAAAAAATGCTCAGAATTCGTCTTCAACTTCACCATTGAATACAAACAACAATAACAATAATAATAACAACAATAATAACAGCAATAATAATAGTAATAATACTAATGATAATAAGGTTAAAAGAAAATCAAAATTAATGAAATCAAGAAGAAAAGTCAGTAATGTTAGTCCACTTTATGGTGAAGTTAGTAATAAAATGAATTCAATATTTGGTATTGGTAATGTTGGTAACGACGATGATGATGATGGATTATTTGACCAATTCGTTTTCGAAAATCAAAATATTCAGGCTTCGTCCCCTATTGCTTCTCCACCAAATACCACTAGCAACACAGATTTACAATTTCACTCGGATACATCTTCAAAGTCAATTACTAAAAAAAATTCACTGCCAACACCTATATTATCTGGTAAATCAGTGGAAGAACTAAGTCTTGATTTAATTATTAAATGGCTGAAATATCATGGATTTACGGAATATTGGATTAATATTTTTAAAGATAATGATATAAAATATGAAAATTTTTTGAAACTGATAAACGAAAATGAATTTTCAAAGTATTTTAGTTCAAATGAACTAATTAAGCAAAATGATCAAATTAACAGATTTATTATCTTATTGAAAAAAGATTTAGATTTGCAAAATGATTTATCTTTACAACCATCGATTTCAGCACCTTCTCCTCTAGTACCTGCGGAAAGGTTTGATAGGCATTCTAACGATTCATTATCTTCATTGAATAGATCAAGTCTAAGTAATAATAAATCTATTAGAAAGCATGTTAAGTCAAATTCTTCCGAATCATCAATTGATTCATCGAATTATAAAAAACATGAACGTTCATCTTCAAGAGGTTCTTTACACGAATCAGTTGGTGTAGCATCAAAAGGTATTTTTAAATTCTTTGGTAAAAGTAAAGTGCCTGAATTAGCATATAATAAAGATAATCAGTCATTTTCGCATCATTCACCTATTTCACCATCCAATTCAAATTTGAATTATAATTTTAATTCAAATTCAATTTCAAATTCAGTTTCGATTTCAAACACAACTAATTCAAATCCAAACTCGGGTACGAACTCAAGCACCAGCTCGAGCTCAAACTCGAACTCAAACTCAACAAATTCAAAATTCAAAAAGTCACCTTTCGAAGTCGATAAGAAACGATTAAGTACATTTTTAACTGATCATAATGGTGATAAAAAGAAAAAACCTTTTGATGATTTGAAAATTAAAAATAAAATTCAAACCTTCGAAAAATTAGGCCCTGTTGGTATCAAACCTTCACCAACAGGTGTAACCATTCCAGTAGTAACAACTTCAACTTTACATTCGAGAGCCACACCAACTCCTACTTTGAAGACCACTGCCTCTTCAATAAATTTAAACTATTCTTCACATTCAAATAATTCATCGCTGTCTTCAATCAATACCCCAACAAACTCATTAAATTCAAGTTCTACCTTAATGACCCAAAAAAATGTTTATTCTGTACTAAGTATGGATAAAAAATTTCTTCCGAAAGTTAATCCAAATCCTGCAAATTTTATTCTTGTTACAAGTAATCATTTTGATTATAAATTGATTAATATTTCTGATATCAAAGATCTATCATCTTTCAAAAAATCATTGATTGAGGCATTTTCATTATATTCTGATGATTTCAAAATTTACTTAACTGATTTGAACCATGATATAAATGAACCATTAACAACAGATTGTTTAGTAAAAATAATTGAAAACGATTTTTATTGTTCAAATAATATATGTTTAAAGTTTTTCATATTCCAAGAAAAGCAAATTCTTGAGATAAATTCATTACATACAACATCATCCTATACAAATTCAATTAATTCCGAAAATTCAATTGAAAAATTTTTGACTACTCCACAACATTTGATATCTGTTTCTCGTAAAGAGCAGGTTGATTATCTGAATTTCAAAGACAAACTTGATACCTCTCCGAGAACGACGCCATCGTTAACAAGGGCAAGATCAATTACGCATACATCCACGTCTTCATTAAATCCAACAACGAATTCAAACAATACGGCAACGACAACAACAACAACAACAGGCACCACTAATAGTACATCAATTTCCATGAGTACTCCTTCCACTTCATCTTCATCTTCAAGTTTGTCATCCACATTTCGTGTTATTAGAACTGATAAAGTCGAAATTGATTTTGATAAACGTCGGGCAACGCCGTTTACGAACTCAGGCGGTACAAACACAGTTCCAGTTTCTAGTTCTAATCAATTGGTCCCCCAAAGAATACCGCCTCCACCGCCTCCTCCATCTCTTCCTCCATCTCTTCCTCCTCCACCACCCGAAACTCTAGATCAAGAACAACTAAATATTGGATTATCAAGAGGCTCTCTGATCAAGAGACGCATGAACTCAAATGCACGCTCAATATCTATTTCGCGTAAATCAACTATTAGAAAGAAATCTGATCCATTTTCGGAAAAGAAAATTGTGTTCAATAATACCGAATTGTCAGATTCAGATTCAAATTCAAATGATAGTGGCGATGACTCAGACTCTGATTTTGGTTTGTTTGCAAAAGCACCGAAAAAAAAGCCAGCTGTGTCAACTTTAGCCTCTACTTCAACGGATAATGAAATTGAGAATGACCAAAATAGTATAATTAGGTCGCAGTCTGAAGAAACAAATTCATATTATACATCATCATCAAATTCTGTGTCAAGTTCATTAGATATTAGGCCACCACCTGAAGTTTTATATAATAATCTTGAATTATTTTTCCCTAAAGCTGATTTGGATAAATTAATTATTGATGAGGTCATTTACCCTCCCGTTTCACCAATTAAAGAAGATGAGGCTAAAACAAATTCCCAATCACTTTTTAACTCACATGCAAACTCAAATACGAATACCACTTCAAAATCTAACCAAGGTAAAATCCATAGAATGAAGAGTATCAGGACTGTGGCACAAGAGGCAAGTAAAAGAAATTCATCAGTCAGAAAAATTAAAGGTGATAAAAGTGGTAGCTTATTACGTCGCAAAAGTACTAAAATGTGGGGGCAAAAAGTTGTGGAAGTTACCTCCGAAAATTCTTTTAACAAGTTTAATAAATTGCGTGATAAAAACGGTGAATATAAAGAATTTGCATGGATTAAGGGTGAACTAATCGGCATAGGCACCTTTGGTAAAGTTTATGTTGCCTTGAACGTTACCACGGGTGATTTGATTGCAGTAAAACAGACCAGCATTAGTCTCAAGTTTTTAAACAAAAAAGAAACTAAAGATATTGTTGATACATTTAAAGCGGAAGTTGATTCTTTGAAGGATTTAGATCATATCAATATTGTTCAATATTTAGGTTTTGAAATTAAGAATAATACTTATAGTATTTTCTTAGAATATGTTTCCGGTGGTTCTATTGGTCATTTACTGAGATCCTATGGTAAGTTCGACGAAAGCCTCATTAAATTTTTGACCAGACAAGTGATAGAAGGTTTAAGTTACATTCATTCCAAAGGAATATTACATCGAGATTTGAAGGCTGATAATTTATTACTCGAAACTGATGGTGTGTGTAAGATTTCTGATTTCGGTATTAGCAAAAAGGCGAAAGACATATATTCTAATGAATCAGCGATGAGCTTTCAAGGTACCATATTTTGGATGGCTCCTGAAGTGATTGATGGAAGTTCACATGGTGGCTATAGTGCAAAAGTTGATATTTGGTCGTTGGGATGTGTTGTTTTGGAAATGTTTGCAGGTGAAAGGCCTTGGCATGATTTCGCAGTTGCTGGCGCATTATTTAAACTCGGTAATAAAGTTACTCCTCCAATACCAAAAGAAGTTGAAAATGATATGAGTAACAGTGGTAAAGATTTTTTGAAAAAATGTTTTGAAGTTGAACCTGATAAAAGACCTACGGCTGTCGAATTACTTCAAGATACATTTTGCCAAAAAGATAAAGACTTTAGATTTGAAAACACAGAGTTGTCAAAGAAAATGAAATATGATGATAAACAAGAGGAAAAGAAGTTGAAGCTGAAATTGTTAAATTAAATTTATATGATGCTCTTTTTCCTGGCAGTGCCAGCTTTTCTTTGGAAAAATTATCGAAAAAAATTTTTGTACATTATTTTTTTTTTTGTCTCCTAAATAAATTTACTTAATAAAGTTAAACTAGCACACAATAGAATGGCTAAAAAAGTTAAGAAACTTTCTAGAGATGATAAAAAACATCTTCACCAAAAGTTTGGGCAAGAATTAACTGGATTAAAAGATCGTATTGAATCATGGAATCCAATTGAAAATAAAAAAATCACTAATTTTTCAGAATTGCCAATCACCAAAGGTACAATTAAAGCTCTTGAAGAGTCGGGTTTTATAAATGTGACTGAAATTCAGAAACAAGCAATTCCTGAATGTTTGAAAGGTAGTGATATATTGGGTGCAGCTAAAACAGGTTCTGGTAAAACATTGGCATTTTTAATTCCAGTTGTTGAAAGACTTATTCATGAATCATGGAATGAAATGGATGGTCTTGGTGCCTTAATTATTTCTCCAACTCGTGAGTTATCTATTCAAATATATGAGGTTCTATTGAAGATTGGTAAATATTCTTCTTTATCTGCAGGTTTAGTCATAGGTGGTAAAGATTATCAGTTTGAAAAAGAGCGTATCGGTAGAGTCAATATTTTAATCGGTACCCCAGGTAGATTATTACAGCATATGGATGAATCTGCAACTTTGAAAACAGAAAATCTACAAATTTTGGTTTTAGATGAAGCAGATAGAATTCTAGATATGGGTTTTAAGAAAACCATTGATTCAATTTTAGATGATTTACCAACAAGTAGACAAACAATGTTATTTTCTGCAACACAGACAAAATCTGTCTCAGATTTAGCAAGATTATCGTTGTTAAATCCAAAATATATTAATTCATCAAGTGATCAAAAATTGAGTACTCCTGAAAGTTTGGAACAAAGTTACGTCGTTGCCCCGTTATTCGATAAACTTAATATACTATGGAGTTTTATTAAAGCACATCTAGAGAGTAAGATATTGGTGTTTGCATCAAGTTCAAAACAAGTTCATTTCATTTACGAATGTTTCAGGAAATTACAACCAGGTATTCCATTGATGAAGTTGCATGGTAGACAAAAACAAAAGGCAAGACTAGAAACTACTGTTAAATTTACTCAGTCGAAGAATTGCTGTTTATTTGCTACTGATATTGTGGCCAGGGGGTTAGATTTTCCCGCTATTGACTGGGTTATCCAACTTGACTGCCCAGAAGACGTGTCTACTTATATACATAGAGTTGGAAGATCTGCTAGATTTGGTAGGGTTGGTAAATCTATGTTAATATTGACACCATCTGAGGAGCAGCCTTTTTTAAAGCTACTTGAAGCCAAAAAGATAGAGCCAAAAAGATTAAACATCAAAGGATCAAAGAAAAAAAATATTCAAAATCAGTTACAATCACTATGTTTTAAGAGTCCAGAGTTAAAATATTTGGGGCAAAAGGCATTTATCTCATACTGTAAATCTGTATTTATTCAAAAAAATAAAGAAGTTTTCAATTTGGATGAATTGCCGTTGGATAAATTTGCCACATCATATGGTTTACCGGGTATGCCAAAAATCAAATTACAATCCAAAAAGACTTTAACTGATGAAGATTTGTTGAAATTTAAAGAAAAAAAGAATGCATCTAGAAAATTGAAACAGTTAGAAAACGCTAATGAAGATGGTGAAATTGAACAAGATAAAAGAATTAGAACTAAATATGATAAAATGTTTGAAAGAAAAAACCAAGATGTCTTATCTGAACATTACAGTAAGATAAATGGCACAACAAATGGAGAAGATGATGATGATGACGATGATGACGATTTTTTAACAGTTAAACGCCAGGATAATGAAATTTCAACGGAAGAATTGCCTGATTTGGCGATCAATACTTCAAAACGTGCTATGAAACAAGCTTTATCTAAAAGACTGACCGCAAAGAAGGGTGAAAAGGGTACTAAGATAGTATTTGATGATGATGGTGAATCTCACCCAGTTTACGAACTTGATGATGAAGAAGCTTTCTTAAAGGAAGGCCCGGCTGATGAATTAAAGAAGGAATTTTTAATTAACGAACAGGAAATAATGTCTAAAGAAGATGATGTCGATAAAGATGTCGCCAAGGAAAAGAGGGATGAAAAGAAAAGAAAACGTAAAGAATTGGAAAGGTTGATGTTACAAGGAAATGCTTATGATGATAACGAAGGTCCTACTATTGCATCCCTTGGTCGTGGCAATGATGAAGATAGTGAGGAAGATGTTGATTTGGATAGAGATTTGCAGTCCTCGAGTAGTGGTGATGATATTGGGGAGGATGAGGATGAAGCGCCTGATAGTAAAAGACAAAAGAAATGGTTTGAATCTGATAATTACAAGAATAGAGATAAAAAGGATTCTGATGGTATTATTGAAATCCAACAACCAGAAACAATTGAAGATTTAGAAGTATTGACCGAAAGATTACTAAATGAGTAATTTTTATTAATATAAATATTAGTTTTATTTATTTAGAGGAAGATCAAACAAATAAAATTAAATTTAAAAAAAAAAAAATATAATTTCTGAAGCTAACGTAGAACTTTTGTAAATTTGTATGTAAGTCATAATAATCATTTTCAAACCAGCGTACTGTAGCCTGGAAACGAGTAGAGATTTTTCTGTCGAGCCAAATATTTCTTAGCTTCATCTGCAATCCAAACAGTACTACTGATTGCAACCAAATAGATTAAATCACCAAACGATAAGGCTTCTGTTTGGAATATTTCTTGAAAAAATGGAACATAGATAGCACATAATTGACCTAAAATTGAACCACCGACAGCATAGTTGAACATTGTATTAGTTATTCCCAGTTCAAATGTTGACTTTGTAGTCGATCTACAGGCTAGAGCATTAAACATGTCAAACAAAACAAAGCATGTGAAAGTCATGGTAGTATCTCTTCTTGTCACCGAATCACCCATTTCACGGACATAAACAAACATGGTACCTAAAATAACAAACACTGCAGCTTGTAAAACTCTTTTAATAACATTAATAGTCAAAACATTATCATCACGCGCACGAGGTGGTTTGTTCATAATTTCTTGATCAACAGGTTCTACACCAAGAGATTGAGCTGGTGGACCATCCATAATAATATTAATCCATAGAATTTGCATGGCGTTTAACGGATTTGGCAAGTTAAATAATGTAGCAAGAGCAATCAATGATAAGGCTGCAACTGACGTAGAAAGTTGAAACGTCAAAAAGTTTTGGATATTGTTAAAAATACCCTTTCCCTCTTTAATAGCGTGTAAAATGGTGCTGAAATCATCGTCGGTCAAAACCATATCTGCTGCTTCTTTCGCAACATCTGTACCATTCATACCCATAGCGATACCTATATCTGCCAATTTTAATGCTGGAGCATCGTTAACACCATCACCAGTCATCGCAACAATGTCGCCTCTCATTTGCAATGCTCTAACAATTTTTAATTTATGCTCTGGGGACGTTCTCGCAAAAACAGAAACATATTGAATCGCCTCCGAAAGTTCTTGTTCACTCATATTATCTAGTTTATCACCAGATAATATGGAAGTTTCACGGTCAGCAATTGGCATACCAATTTTTTCTGCAATATGTAAGGCAGTAGTTTCTGAATCGCCTGTAATCATAATAACATGAACTCCACCTCTCATCAATGAATTGATTGAGCTTTTAACTTGTGGTCTTGGTGGATCATTCATACCCATCAGTCCACAGAATGTTAAGTTGGTTGGCTCAGTGTCAAAAGTCTTGTTTGACTTAGCGAATGATAAAACTCTTAAACCATCGTTTGCCAAAGTGTCAGCCATGTCAGAGATTTTTTTAGAAATTTGGGGTGTCAGTTTTTCAACAACTCCATTTGAGTTATAATAAGTCTTAGACATATTCAAGATTCTTTCAACGGCACCTTTAATAAATGATTCAGAGTTCGAGCCATCACCAGAGTGGCAAGTAATAGCCATATATTTTCTAGAAGATGAAAATGGTAGTTCATTAACTCTATGAACAGTATCTCTAATATCGTATAATCCAAAAAATTTCAGTGATTCCACTATGGCAATATCAGTTGGATTACCTTGGAATTTTTCCTTTTCAACAGAATATTTTGCATTATTACATAAGCAACCTGTATTCAGTAACAATTTAATATCTTTTGTAACTTCCTTAGTATAATGATGGTTATTATCAACTAATAAAGTATTGGCATCCATGTCAACCGTCCAAATTTTATTAACAGTCATATGATTCTGGGTCAACGTACCAGTTTTATCAGAACAGATAACGTTGACAGAGCCCAAGGTTTCAACAGAAGGTAATCTTTTCACAATTGCTTTTTGCTTGGCCATTCTTAAAACACCCAATGCAAGTGTGACTGTAACAATAATTGGCAAACCTTCTGGAATTGCAGCAACAGCTAAAGAAACAGAAACTTGAAAAACATCCAACCATGATCTGCCTTGAAACAAGCCAATTAAACCAATAAACCCAATAACAGCAAAACTAAATACCGATAATTGACCTCCTAATTTATCCATTGCATTTTGTAATGGTGTTTTTGGTTTTTCTATATTTGACATCATATCGAAAACACTACCAAATGCGGTATTACGAGATGTTGCAATAACAATACCAGAGCCGTGACCTTCTCTAACTAAAGTACCCATAAATGCAATATTTGATCTTTCATTAACTGCGGAGTTGTTATTGGAAACTGCATCCGTGGATTTTTTTGCCGGTTTAGTTTCGCCGGTCAAATTACTTTCATCAATAGTTAAGTGAACGGTATCTGTTAATCTTGTATCTGCTGGAATTCTATCTCCCACGGAAAAATGAATTAAATCACCAGGAACCAAGTGTGCTGCTAAAACTGTTTCAGTTGCATTGTTTCTTGTCAAATGCGCCATTTCTGGAACCAATTTATTCAAGGCTTCGAGTGATTTTTCAGATCTATATTCTTGGACAAAACCGACGGTAACAACAATAACAATGGCTGCGGTAATAGAAACTGCATCATCAATATTACCCATCAGAAAAGATATGGCTGCGGAACCGATCAATAACATAATCATTGGATCCGAATAAAAAGTGGAAAGAAATTTCATCAATAACGATTCATCATCCTCCGTATCAAGTTCGTTGGTACCATATTTTTTTCTACGGTAGATAATATCTTGTTGGTTGCCAAGACCGCTGTTCAAATTTGTATCTAATTCACTGAGTGTTTCTTCAACTGTTTTGGTACAATATTTGGAAGATAATGACTGTTTCATCTTTTGGGTCGAAGATTCCGAAGTCAATATTTCTGCCGCTTCGTCCTTTTCTGTAAAATCTGTCATCGTCTTTGATAACTTGGATGGGATCCCTCCACCTTGAAGATTCGTATAATATGGGTTATCAGAAGCCATAGTCGAGGTGATATCGATGTATCTATTTCTTTTATGGTTGTCTCTGTTGTATATAAAAGAGCTGTTAGATTGGCCCTTTGGTGAGAAGTAGGAGGATCAATTTTTTCAGAAATAAGACACGCGTTCTCACTAGGGCAAAGTGAAATTGATCAGTCTCCTTGGGGTTTAAATATATCTAATGGAACACAAAACAGTAAAACAAAAGAATAATATTGAACAGCATAATAACATATATTTGGTCAACCGACGAATGCCATCTTTTTGCCTGTAAGACTTATTGCATAGTGGATTTTCTCAAATTTTAGGTTGGTTAGAATATTACATTAACATTATATCTCATATACCACTAAAAAAAAAACTAAAAATACATTAATTATTAAATTATGCCGTTCACTATTTTACTTATGGGACTTAGGTTCTCTTTACTTTCTATATCCTTCAAATTCTGATTCTCATCGTTTAAATTGCTATTGCGACGATTATTCACCATGTTCCTAACGTTACTAGAGCTCCTCATGGCTTTAAGAATGGAGTCCTTGTTTCTTAAAGACCTTTTCAACTCTTCAATTTCTTCTTCTTGCTCTTTTACTAAATCTTCTGTAGTCTTGTCCGAAAGATTAATACCTTTTTTCTTGTATTGATTGATATCTTCGCCTTCTTGTGCCTGTCCTTTATTTTTATCGTACTCATACCTTTTTATCTGCTGTTCCAAATGAGAAATATATGATTTCATTTCATCTATTTTTATCATCTGCCCCCTGAAGTTATTCTCTAATTTAAGTATACATTCTTTGAATGGAATTTTAGCAATATTTGACATCTCATTTTCTAATTGAGCCAATTCAACAAAAGTCTCATTACCCGTATAGTAGCCATCCAAATTATGATTTTCATACAATCTCTTACAATGTTCTAATTGTTCATTCAATATTTTATTTTCTGCTGCTAGTTCAAAATAATCACCTCCTAAAGATTGATTAGTATCCAATATACTTCTATTTGACAGCATGTGTTTCAGTTCTTCAATTTCAATCTTCATTTTTTCATTTTCTTTCAACAGTGAGTTGTTATCATCTAAAATTTCGTTTTTTTTTGCATTAAGCGTAACATCTTTAGCTCTTAGTGCAAATCTTAGAGTATTAACAGTTTCGGCCATCACACTATTTGATAAATGAATTGTACATAATATCGAAACAATAGAGTTCCCACTTAATGATGGCTGTAATAGCCTTGTCAGCTTGGAATCTCTATATGGAATATGATTGGAATATCCCTGCGATAATTTGGAAATAACTGTTCCAAGTGCCAATAAGGATTTATTGATAAAACTACCCTCCTTACGTCTTTCCAGCTGACTGGTAGCCTTCTCAGATCCTGCTAAATCACAAAAACATAAGGTTGAATGAAATTGTCCTCCCAAGTTATCATCCACAGTCAATCGAATCAACACTACAGCATGTGATCTACTTGATCTATTGTTAAAATCTGTGGTGCCCGTTCTTCTAATGCTATCACCTGTTTCAATAACACCTAAAAGTTCACCTTGATTTCTAACTTCCACTTCGGTTAATCCTAAAACTTTGACACCGTCTGCTACATCATCTCTGATTATTAAATCATCGCCCCTTGAATTTTCGTTTAGAAGATCGTTTAATTTTTCATTGTATATTTCAAGATAGGAACATTTAACCAGTAATAAATTTCTATCAAAAAGTTCTTCAACAGCATAACTAATCAACCCACTCATGGAATAGGTTTTACCAGAACCCGTCATACCATATGCAAAAACTGTGCCATTGTATCCGTTAAAACACCTTTCAATAACGGGTTTCACAATCACGTTATACACTTCTTTATTTTTGACATTTGTTTGGAAAACATGGTCAAATACAAACTCCCCAACTTCAGGATTCGATATCGATTTTGACGTAACCGTATTTATACTCCATGGTGACGAATGAGCTTCATTCGATAATGGTCTAGGACGAATTGCGACCTGAACATTAGTTGGCAATTGATTATAAGGGTTGGATAATGAGCTATTTGAACCTCGTGGAATGTGTTGTGGTGTCATTGTTGAATTCGAAGTTACTGTAGTAGCTGATCGAAGTGACAATCTTGATGAAGGGCGGGATGATGGCCTAGAAGTGGAGCCTGGTTGATAATATGAGCCACTGGAAAATCGGGTACCCCTCAGAGGGGTATGCGTACTATCAATTTCCCCTAGTGATGATCTTGATCTAGAAGCCGTAGATAAGTTTGGAGTCCCAGTTAAAGGTGATCTGGAATTTGATGATGAGGGCTGCCTGGAAAATGAGGAAGAGGGTCTCACAGACGACTGTTTTGACCATGGCCTATTTTGTCGTGTCGGTGTGTGCATCCTCAGTGTATAAGAATGTGTATAAGAATGTATGTATTTATGTATATATTTCTGTTAGCTATTGTGACGGGTAATATTAGTATACAATTTTTTCCTATAAACAAACAAAAAAAATAGGTAAACAAAGAACTAACCATGCAAAGCGCTAAAAAAAACATTTACTGGCGTTTCAAACAAGTTCAACTTCTTCCCACGATACCAAATGACAAAGATGAGAGCCTGTGTTTCTGACTAATAAGAACTTGTTTTTTAAAGTAATCAATTGTGTAGCCATCTCAGCATCAATGTATCCGACACCGGAGCTGCAACCCTTTGATAGATTATAAGTGCTGCTGGTAACTAATCCGATAAGATTATCAACTGTTGGAACGCCTAATTCTTCACTCGAAACATTCTTACCAGTAACAGTTTTGACTTTTCCATTTCCATAAGATACCCATTCTTCATAATGGCTTTCTGGTATTTGATAAATTTTTGAATTATCTTGTAGATTTCCCTTAGTTGTACAAATGATTTTGATTGCAATGACAGGTAGTTGTGGCAATCCTTGGATAGTGAAACTGACATTATTCAAATTAATTTCAGCACTATCTTTCAATCTAACTAGTTTAATTGGCAAATTTTCCAATAATTCATTTTGCTTACCAATTTTTTTAAATTGTTTTTCTGCTACTCCAATATCTTTAACCAGTTCAATTACATTCTTCGTTGAATTGACAATTCTATTCATTTTTTCATCAAACATCGGTTTGATTGTCTCAATACTGTTTGGTTTAATACATTTCAAACCAACTCTCAATGTTTGCAACCCACGCCAGTCTAATCCGAATGGGTTTAATAATTCTCCTTTTTCTTCGCCTAAAATTAGTTTATAATATTCAACTCTTTTACCCTTGGGTCTTTTTAACCATTTTTTCTCATTAAATTCTTTTTCCAATTCACATTGAAGATAACCCTCAGAGGTAAATACTAAATCGGAAAATCCCAATTTACTATCTTCAAAGGAAAGTTGTTGAGTTTGTTTTAATCCACCAATTTGAACATGTGGAACGTGAACCAATGACAGCCAAAATGGTAATGTCCAAAACCATGGAGTTAAAAGTTGCCATCCATCGGATGCACGATAAATAAGTACAGGGATTGTCGGGTCCGATTGTATGGGCTGAATAGGAACGCCAGGATTGAGATGACGACGACGTCCTAAATCTTTCAAAGAAGATTGGTTCTTATAGGACAATGTGCGACCTTCAATAGAAAATAACTGTGTAATTGACTTTTGGGATATTGATTTTGCTTTTAAAGTTGTAATTACAGTTAGCAATTCATCTGTGGTGAGTTTTTGGCTAGTTGGCAGCTTATTTCTAGTATGAAAACGTGGATCCATTGTATTGAATGTGAAAATAGTCCCCACTGGGATTGTGGATAAATCTCGAAGTTTTGTTAACTTTAAAAACGTCGTATAAGATTCTTGGTCTTCTGAGGAATGTAAGATTGACTGAACCGATGACAATGCCTTTGGACCACGTATTTTTATAGACCCAATAGAATATTTACAATCATGAATAGTAATGTTGTTATAGTTTTTAAAACTGGAAAGTAAAAATGAGTAGACCACCTTTTGTATGGAGGGATGAATCCGAATAATTATTTGTGGTTTTTCTGTATTTGTAATCCAAATTATTGTTGCCCTACCTAAGATTTGTTCACGGGTGTAAATAAAGCCTTCCCATGATAAAGAACCTTTTATAAATTTTTTCAAAGTTGCTTTATTTTTTGTCATTTCGCCAATTACAGTAGTTAATTTTAATAATGCATCATTATCGTAACAGTTAATTACTATGGTACTGACATACGAGGTATCCCAAGTGATACATCCTTTAATTCTCGAACTTCTACTTGTACTTCTAAAACATTTCATCGTTGGTTCATTAACTATATTCCAGCCCCATCTTTTAATCATCTTAGCTCTTTTTGCATGCCAAACATGAGTAGGTAACCATTTAAATTTGCTTTGTCTTGTTGAATATTTTAAGGATGTAACTTTGTGGATTCTAGCTGGTTCATTTATGGACGTATTATCATAAGAACCGATTTTATTGTTTAATTTCCAAATCAATCTATTCATTGCACTTCTTTCCATTTCGGCATTTTTATTAACATTTTTAATGTCATTTTCAACCTTTGAAACTGTTTCATTACTTTTCTCCAATTTTTCAATTTCTTCTTTAATACTTTTTAACTTATCTCTTAACTTCAAACCTCTAACGTTGACCCAATCGCCATTTAATAATCTTCCTTGAATTTTTGTTTTGCCAGCATATTTTAATAACTTTTCTGTACGTTTTAGTTTCCACAAAATTCTACCTCTGGGATGTTTTTTGTCAACTGGTTTACCACTATCTGTGACACCCTTAGTTTCTTTACCTTCACCATTTTTTTTTCCACAAAGGCCCATTTCCCGCAATGCTTTACCTCTCATTCTACTTGGAATTCTACGAACATTATGACTTGCGGTTCTACGACGCATTGAACGTGGCAAACTTTGAAATACTCTTGTGGCAGAAGAATGTTTCGATCTCAATTGAGATTTTTCAAATTCTTTAATCTCAAAACTACGTGAATTAACAAATGAAGGAATTGACAGCTTATTCGCAATATTATTTGCATTAATTATTTGTTTATTAGAGTTACTTACATTTGGATTTGTAAATGATGGATCTGAGACTTCAGTACGAATTTGACGGGAATTATAAAGTTTTGCACGTTTGGTAGTCGGATTACTTATATCTATTGGTTGCTGGGTTTTCTTGAAAGTTGGTTTGGAAGGTAGCGTTGAAGACATCGCTCTTGTTGTCAATGTATTATTTATTAAGATAACTAATTAACAGAAATTTTTGGTCATTCATGTTGGAAAAAAGATTAGAAAAATTTTCCTCTTTATGGTGCGTGCGTAGCTTCATTAAGAGTATCGTCGTGGTTACTGTATGAATTACTCAATTTTGAGAAAAACTGTTAAGTTAAAATTAAATAGCATGGGGGTATAAGCAGTTAACTAATATTAGAAAAAGTAGATAATGATGATATATAAAGATAATAAATCAATAAATCAATAAGGCGGTTCCATTGGTGGAGTGCAAAACTTGGAAATTTTAATGCTATGCTTAAGGGATAATAGCTTCGTGATTCTTTGCAATTGCTTGTAACGCTTAAATAAAAGATCATATTCTGTGGTTTTATTTGAAATAGTTTGATTCAATTCTTTAAAATTAGTTTTGTCATTTAAATTCAATTCATTTTCCAAATAAGCTATATGTTCAAGGCATTCATTTTTTGCTTCCATTTCAGCTTCAAGCTGATTTATCTTTATTCTCAAAATTGACTCCAAAGAATCATTATGTATTTCTAAATCAACAATTCTCTTCCTGAGCGCTTTTATGTTAATATCATATGTATTTATGGTCTCAATTAATCCGGTTGTTTGCTTGGTGGATTCTATAAGTTTTAATTTAACTTGAGCAAGTTCTTTATCTCTATTCATGAGTTGAGCATTTTTATTATTTAACTCGGCTGTAGTTGTATTCAATTCTTGATCTAAAAAGTCTTCAAGCTCTTTAGATTCCTTTGAAAACGTCTTGAAATCATTTTCCAAATCGACAAGTTTCTGTATAAGGTCGTCTTTTGATAGCTTAGCGTATTGTGCTATTATATCAGTATTCATTAGTTTGCTCAAGAGAATAAAGCAAATACAATAGGATATTGAGATGTACGCTTTATTCGTTATTTATAAATTAGATTTCGTATCTTGTATGCGTATATGACAATAAATAATGATAAGTAATTTATTCCACAAAAAAATTAATTTATTGCTTGAAAAGAACACAAACTCCGGTGTTTATGTTTCTTCCAATCAGGAAATACATTTAATCTGTCACGTGATCTTGGTTTCTGAATTTTTCAGTCACTCCGCCACTTTCTATATTCACGTGATATGATTTTCTCAGCCACTATCATTTTGTGAAAGCCAAATTGGGAAATTATAAAAAAAAAAAATTTTTCGTTCTCCAAAAAAAAAATTAAATTCGAAATTTTCTTTATTGTTACCAGAACTTTTCAGGTTCAACGACTTTTCATATTTTATATCTAATATTCACTAGTACAGTTTATTTATAGAGGCATTTACTAAGTTTGAGATTTTGTTTTTGATTTTTCATTTCATTGCCAGATACGATATAATTCCAATACTCTTTAAATTTCAATTTGTTTTATTTTTATACCCATAAGACCGTTAATTTTTATTTCAACTAATAAAGTTCAAATCATTTTTTTTTTCCGAATTACAAAGCTTTTAATCTTTAAATGGAATTAGAAGGATGCAGACAGAAAATTATATAACAAATTCAAATTCAAATTCTTCGATTTCACAATCGAATGTTCTATCACCAACCACTCAAAGTTTAGAAAAAAAACTAAATTCACCATCACCAAAATCTTCACCAAAATCATCCCCAAAACCAACGAATTCAATATCTAATTCATTATCAAATTCAGTCGCAAGTGCAAATACATCAGGCACCACAACTCCAACTCATAATTCACATTATCCAATACAACGCAGACGTTCATCGGTTTCTACTGCTCCATATACCATTCCATTCAAAAATTATAATGGTTTACAACAATCTTTAAATAATAATAATAATAGTAATAATAATAGCACAGGTACTATTAATAACAGCAATATTAACAGCATGAATATTAATAATAATCAAACGATAACAGGTGGTCCAATACATACGCATCACTATCCGACTCCAACACAAACTCCCCAGCCAACGTCACAATCACAAAATATCAATAATATAAATAGCTGTGTACCAATGTTAACAAGGGAATTTGTTGTTCGCCGTATTTCAGAAGGTGAAACAGGTAGATTAAAAGAAGAATTAAAGTGTGAAGCATGTGGTAAAGGTTATAAGCATATTTCATCATTAGCAAAACATTTATGGGAACATACACCAGAATGGCAAAAAACAAAAAAATTACTAATTAGCAAACACCAACAGGTTCAGTTACTTGAAGCTGCAAGTATTTTGTGTAGTATGACTGATCAGAATCAATCATCATCATCATCATTATCGTCACCGCCTGGTCACTCACAAGTGCAAGCTCCGCCTGTACATGGAACCATCCTACGAAAAAATAGATTGGTATCAATGAATGGCAAATCATTAAATGAAGAAAACAGCTATATAAAATCGGGTAAAGAGAAGTTCAAACATGAAAACATAAAATCAAATGGTATAAATAATAATGGTAAAGAAAATAAACTGGATAGTCTAAATATTGATAATGTTAAAAGTTTTAATAATACAACAAGTTGCTTGAGAAAAGATTCAATTTCAAAATATCCTCCTTTAAGCTCATCGAGACGTGGATCGTTATTGGGCTCATTAATCAAAGAAGAGGATTCTGATGCAATTGCGGATTCGGATGAGGAGGAACATGAAAGGGAACAAGAATTAGTTGCAAGTAGTGTTATGCAAAATGGTAAGGAATTTAGTTCGGTTATTTAAATTTTTATATAAATAAATAATACCAAAACATATTGGCTAAACTTTTATATTTTAAAAAAATTATAAAAAAGTAAAAAAAAAAAGAGTAACTTAAATTAATAAAAAGGTTGTAATATACATTGTAGCATAATTTCAATTTTCTCTCCATTGATGTGAACATTTTGTGCATTTATAAAAGGTTGTCATTGGTTCATCAGCGGATCTAATTTGTAATTGGAAAAAATATGCTTTGTCATTACCACAGGATTCCACTGGACATTGCGCCATGGTTTGATCAACATTATCCCAAGAACCTGCCCCACCAAGGACATCATCAACCTGCTTACGTGGTAAATCCTTCCGTTCAAACATTTGTAGACCAACAATTGGGAATTCATATGGACATGTAGGACAAGTGAAACCATTTGCGCCAGATGAACTTGAACGTGAAATTATAAGCATATTAGAACAATATGGACAAAATGTGAGCATATTGCAACCAATAGTATTTGTGAATGTGGGAAAATAAGTCTAAATCATAAATTTGGCTGTTAAGTAAAAAATTATGAAACAAACATGATGGAAAATTTTTTTGATTTCTCGATGTAGCCACGACTTACATATTGACGTATAATGACAATTTGTCCACTGCCTGATATCAAAAGCTTATGCTTAAAAATTAGTAACATAGTTTAATATGCTAATAGAAATTCATACAAATAATTAAAACTCTGTATTTTAAAAGAATTCGAGATAGATTAAAAATGAGCAATGTAATAAAAACTTTACTAAATAGATTTTTATTGTCCAATTTTGAAAATAAATTCTACATTCACCAATTTTAATTTTCAAAATATTTATATTTTTTTTAAAAAAATATTGCTAAATCAACATTAACATCTAACCTGATATTAGTTATATGAATAATGGCAAATGCAACCAAAAAACATCAACATTATCATACATGATTTGAACAATCTGATTATCTGTCATTTATAAACGCGGGTAAAGCCAATTTTCTGTCCAGCGCCAATTTTCGATCAGTTAATTCCATCGATCTTCCAATTGCCAACGCCTAATCCTTTTTGAGTTAAGTAGACACTCCAAACTGTGTTCCACTTTTGCAAATTCAAGTGCTCAGGCTGTTATTGAGAAATTTAAATATTCTTTACTAAGTTATTGTAAAATAACTGGCCAAACTTGTTTTTAACTTTCTCATTGAAATTATTTCTTATCTTTTATCCGATAATATTAGTTATCAAATAAATTGTTATAAATTTCTTAATACTGTTAAAACAATCCAGTTAACAAATTCCTTACAATTAAATTTATTAATATGGTTAATAATCAATTCAATATTTCCAGTGGGAATCTGGGCCCTAATAAAGCCGATGCCGTTCCAACAAACGGTTCAAACAATAACAATAACAACAACAATAATAAAACCAAGAATAACAACTCCAATAATACTAATAGTCACAACACTAATAATTCCAATTCAAATAATAATCCCAATAATAATTTTGCTTTTGAATATTCTAATTGGGAGGACACACCTGATTTGAATTTCTTATCTGATGCCTCTCATTTACAAATGGATTCTCCAAATACAAACCTATCTAATTCTTATATGCCAAATTTGATGTCTCCAATGAACCTCAATAATAACGCACCATCTCCAGCAGATTATGCTTTACAATTACAGCATTATCAAAATCTGTTGCTGGAAACTCAAAATATGTTAAATTTGAAACAGCTACAGAAAAATAATGATTCCGAAAGTAACCAGAACTCTTCCAATTTAATAGATTCAAACAGATTACACAATTTATCTCAAAATTCTCCAATAAGTTCAAATCAAAATTTTCAAATGAATTTCCCAAATTCTCCAAATTTATCAACTTTTTTGTCAAATGCAACGAATCCTCAATTGTTACTTTCACAGCAACCACAATTACAACAACAATTGGCTTTACAACTGGCCCAAGCACAGCTTGGTAATCAAAATAAAATAATGAGAAATCAATTTCAGATGGATAATAGATCTCAAAATCTTTCGGCGGCTCCGGGATCAATTTCTACACCTGCTTCATCATCAAGCATACCAGCTCTAAATCAGGGAAATGCCCAAACAATACAGTTGAATGATAATGCAATAAATACTTCAACAACGCCAACGACCACAATAACTCCATCATCCACAATAAACAGTTCAACAAAATTAGCAAACAATATCAATATCAATGATACTAATCATAATAACAATAACTCTAAAATTAAAAAAAGTGAACCTCCTCAACCTAGAACTAAAATTAGACCTTGTGATCATTGTAGAAGAAGGAAAACAAAATGTGTCATGATTCCTGAACTGCATAGCTGTAGAATGTGTCAAACCAAGGGACTTAAATGTACTTTCAATGAGACAAACTCTTCTTTTAAACGTGGATTATCTGGTAATGAACCTGATTCAAAAAGAATGAAATTTGATGATCCAACAATTGAGCCGCCACCAAATATCGCACTCAGGGATGTTCATCCTATCAAAGATTATGCAACAATGCAAGGCCATTCATTATTAAAGAAAACCTTAAGTTTACAATATCCACGTTCTTCATTTTATGTTGGTCCAACTTCAATTTACGACCCTATATTTCTTAATAAAGTTACACTTGATAAAATTGATCAATTTCAATTAAATAAAACTAACTCAATTCGTAATGTTTCAAAAAGCGTTCAATTTATGCTTAGAGATGATTTCAGCGAAGTTTTATATGAGCGTGCAGAACGTGATTCAGACACGGTTGAGAGATATGTCGCTCCACATGGTCAAGCATTAATTGACTTATATTTCAGAACTGTCCATCCATCATTCCCTGTTTTACATAAGAAAATCTTTTTGGAAAAATATTCTAGAACTCATAGGGAATTTGGTGCTCCTTTACTTGCAGCAGTTTATTTGTTGGCAATCCAGTGGTGGGATTATGAACCCAATTTATCACAATTCCCCAAACCAAATGTAGATTCATTACATAAGTTTGCTACGAAAGCGTTTGCAGATATTATTCAAAGACCAAAATTAAGTGCTGTTCAAGCCGGATTATTACTTCTGCAATGTAGAACTCCAAATTCAAGTGATAAAAACTGGTTGTTGTGCTCTGAAGTAGTGGCGGTTGCTGAAGAATTAGGTTTGGGACTGGACTGCTCAAATTGGAGACTACCCAAATGGGAAAGAGGATTAAGACGTAGATTGGCATGGGCAGTTTATATTCAAGATAAATGGTCTGCATTAGTTGAATCAAGACCAAGCCATATATATGAAGGCAAGAATTGGTTGGTTAAGCACGTTTCAGATGAGGATTTCCCAGAAAAGGGTAACGAGGCAGCGGATGTCGTTAAAGAAGGTTGTGCAGATATTGATAATGGCAAAGAATCTTTCAAGCAATTAATTTCTTTGAGTGAAATTTTAAGTGAAATATTGGACACATTTTTTACCAAGATTGCAATGGAAAAAATTGTTACAATTGATCAAGTCTTATCGCATGCAAAACCTTTACAACTAAAATTAAGACAATGGTATCATTTATTATCCAAAGAACTACAAATGAGCTCACTTAAGCCTAGACAATTTAATTCAAATGGTACTTTACAACTTGCCTATTTTGCCACTGAAATCACATTACATCGTCGTATTATTTCTGCTTTATGCTCGCAATCTTACCCACCCCCACCAGCGGAAATTTTAAAAGTTTGCCGTAATGCTGCCAAAACAAGGTTAACTGCATCTATCGAATTTACAAGAGATTTGAAAGCTGAACATATGCAAGCTTTCTGGCATTCTGCAGCAGTTAATAATTTTGCTTTAATTGGTATATTCGCTGCTTTATTATTTGTTACAAGTGAAGATCCGGATGAAGCAAATGGATTTAAAGAACAGTTATTTGATTATAGATGGGTTTTAAAAGTTAATTCCAGAAGTTTTGGGATTGCAAATGAAGCACTGGAAAAAATTGATGGTATCTTGAAAAATATACCTGGTTTATTAGCGGAATATATTCCGAATACTCCTGGGAGCAATACACCACAACCACAACCACAACACACCCCAAATACCAACGCAGTTGGCACTCCAAATAGTGTTAATTCAGGTAACAAGAAAACAACCACACCAGGAAATAGAAAGAAGATATCAACTGGCGTAGCTAACTCTAATAATGCAAATGCAAACTCTACTTCTGTTGCAAATTTACAAATGTTGAGCAGTATATCAAATTCTTCAAATAAGGATAAGAGTAGTGCAGCAAGTACTCCTGCTTTAAGCAGTAGTGCTGGAATATTTCGTGGCTCCCCTCGGTCTCAAATTAATAGCCCAGTCACACAAATCAAAAGTCCGATGTCACTGAGATCTCCGCAACATAATAAGAAGGTGAAAGAGGAGGATAAAAGAGAAGAAAAAAATGACAAAAAGGAAGACGATAAAAAGGAAGAAAAAATTGATGACAAGAAAATAGATAATAAAATTACCTCTAACAGGGTTACTAGTGGCAATAAAGGTAATAATAATAATAACAATAATAATAACATCAATAGTGAAGGCAGCAAAGATAAAAATGATGGTGATGACGATATTTATCTTTCACAATTCAATAATTTAAATATACCACAGTTTAACATGAATATGATGAGCCAAATGAACTCTTTGATGGGAATTAATGTGATGAATATGAATGAGCTTGGTAATGGAGGGGATGATACCAACTCTGGTGATCCAGACAACAAGAAGGTTGAGTAAAAAAGTTAGTTTCTTGCTTATTTTATAAAGTTTTGTAAACTATAGAAACAGAGTTCGAACTTTATTGAATTATATATATGTCATTTTAAATAAAACGAACAACTAATGATCGACAAAAACAGTTAAATATAGGTTACTGCGAAAGTATTTAAACATTGGCAATATTTGAAAGTTCACTAGTGTAGACTAATCGTTTATTGAGTCCTCGCGAATAAGAACTCAAAACAAGCAAACTTCGAATTTCTTCAGCAACCTAAGCAATCAAGTATTGCAAACTTTCTGAAATATTCTGAAAAAAATACAGGCGCTAGTAGAAACATGTAGTGCTTCAACCTTGGATTTTGTTGTGGGTCGCGCAGTTTATTTACAGAATAATTTGCGATTCTACACGATCGGATATTCATGAAAAAAGAGCTCTACACAGTTAAATGGGCGTATCTGACATCACTGTCTATGACGTTTTTTTTATGATTATAAGCTTTAGAAGTAACAGTGTCATTATCATTGCCAGTTATTCAAGGTTCAAATTCTGAATGGACACCGGTAAAAGCGCATGAAAGTGAATGTCCTGGTTTCGGAATTTACTTAGCAGCATCAAAAGTTTGTTAAACAGCAAAAAGTGCAGGACCTATTGGTAAATTACAAAAAAATGTTAGTGAATTGAATTAAGTTAATTGTTGCCCTATTGATTTGCTGCACAGTAAAGATGGAGAATCAGCTTTAATGGACAACACAAATAGCATGAAATTAATTTTTAGAGGCCACGCTCTGGCGATTTACCAGTTAGAGTTAAAATAAGAATCGCCGTTTAAAAATAACACACCACCAGAAGAAAACATTATTGAAAAGTTATTAAATAATATACGGATGATTATATCGGTGCAATCACAATTCACCGAAGATTAAAGCAACAAGGATATACCAAACAAGCGGACTGGAATAGAGTTCGCCGCTCGTAATTACGCTTTTTTGTTGAGGAAATATGAGTTCGGAAATACGAGTTCGGAAATACGAATTATTAAATTATTATCACTTCTTGGTATAAAACGGACCTGTATCCTCATTATAATCAACGATCGACAAATTATTGATGTGCTATATCCCTAACTCAATTCAAAATGTCTTCAAATGAATTAACTGAAATCTCAGCAATTGGTATCTACGATTATGATAAATATCCTGATGTCAAGTCCTTTACTTACAAGCCTCAAGAGCAGAGACCAAATGATATAGATGTTAAAATTGACGCTTGTGCCATTTGTGGATCTGATGTCCATGCTGCTAGAGGAGATTGGATGAAACCTTATGCCCCACTTGCTGTTGGACATGAAATTATCGGACATGTTGTCTCTATTGGTCCTGCGGTTACTAAGTTCAAAATCGGTCAGAGAGTCGGTATTGGCCCAATGGTGGATTGCTGTAACAATTGCGTTAGATGTGAAGAACATCACAATAATAATTGTAAGCAATCAGTGCTCACATATTTAGGAACTTATCCTGAAACTGGTGTTAACACTCAGGGTGGCTACGCTTCTCATATTAGAGTTAGTTCTCAATTTGCATTTAAAATTCCTGATTCATTAGAAACTATACATGCTGCACCATTGTTGTGTGGTGGAATCACCGGATTTGCACCTTTGTTACTGACCGGCGTTACAAAAGGTACCAAAGTTGGTGTTTGTGGTATTGGTGGTATTGGTCATATGACTGTTCTTTTTGCTAAAGCTTTAGGAGCCGAAGTTACTGCTATTTCAAGAAGCGATAAGAAAAGAGAAATTTCTGAGAAATTGGGTGCCGACCATTATATTTCGACATCAGAAGAAGGTTTCTTAGAAAAGTATTCAGATTCATTAGATGTTATTATTCACACTTCTTCTTCGTTCTCTGAAAATGCTATTTCTACAGTTATAGGATTGTTGAAACCAAATGGTAAACTGCAATTTATCACAGCTCCTCCTAGTAGTGAAAAGGTTGAAATCATTCCCTTCCAAATGTTAATGAGTAACTATAATATTGGAGCTACCGCTGCTGGTACTCTTGAGAATATGGAGTATATGTTAGAATTTGCAGCTGAACACAACATCAAACCCTGGGTTGAAACAATTGATATAAGCGAGGAAAACGTTACTAAGGCTTGGCAAAGAATGGATAAAGGTGATGTCAAATTCAGATTTGTTTTAACGGGCTATGATAAATTCTTTTCCTGAATTCCCTTACCTAATGCTCTTGATATGTTATGTATATATACTTAATTCGTTTAATACTTTTTATCAATCATAATTTTAACTATTATACAACCAGAAAATCTAAATGACCCATTCATAGCTATTCTTTTTACCAAAACATGCACAATACTCTCTATAAACTTCAAAACCACTATCTTTCAACAATCCTAGTTCCATCTTCATACAGTTATGTAATAGCAGTTTCTGAATACCTAATTTTTTAATAATCTCAACACTCGCACATATCAATCCCATCTTAAAATCATTTTTAAAATCCTTATACCTATCATCGATTAGCAATCCTGTTATACCATATATTATTTCATCTGCTGAGCTTGACACATTATCGATTAAAGCATAAAAATTTGATAATTTTGATCTACTTGAATAAATAACTGCAGATCCAATAAGTTCATTACTGTTATTATTATCAAGCAAGTATAATACAATAGTTTTCTTTTTATCGGTATCTTGGGATTCCTGTATTAAATATTTTGCAACTTTGCCATAAAGTTCAGGAAATCTAATTTCTTCTTCATCTTCAATTCGATTTTTTGCTAATAAATTAAAAACTGAATCAACAGTGCTTGAAATTTCAAACCGAACATTTAAATTTCTTAATTTTTCATAAACACCATCTGGAATCTGCCAATAATTAGTATCCAAATATAACAAGTATTTACGAACTTGTTGAAAAGTACCGGAATTATGTCTCGTGTTATTCCAGCCTAAGTATCGAAAGAATCCAATTAATTGTAAAGAGCTTGTTGCCATACTAATATTAGAATCGTCTTCAGTTTCAAGATAATACCAAATTGTGGAGATATCATCTAAAACTTTCGGAGCTAAGAAATTAAATAACGGGAATGCAGATCCTAATGCAATTGTCGTGCACCCTCTTTCGATTGTTAAATATCTAATTGCATGCCTATGTAAAATTTCACCGACCGATTGACGCCTTTTGGATTTGGATACGACCATGAATACTATACGACCACACTTGGTGAAAACATCAACTTGAGTAAAAATTGCACCGTATAAAATGTTTAAAGTAGGATTTCTAATGATAAAATGTTGTTGGGAATCACCTGTTTCAATAACAAGATTGCGAAATCTGCTAGCCAAACTAACATCTATTGGCTCAGCAATATCTGGAATAGTTGAATTCTTAACAAGGGTAAACAAGCTCGAAAGGTCTCTGTTAATATCGAATTTCTCCACGACCCAAGTTTTATTGTGTTTTCTCCCGTTATCGTGATCATTATTTTCTTCCACCTTTTCAGAATTCATTGATAACTGGGTATCTAGTTGTACTAAAGACGAAGGCTGGTTTAACATTGAATCAACAACATTAGAAGAATCTTTAACATTTATATTTGTAAGATCATTGTCGGTAACAGATTCAATATCATCGATTGCCTTATGAGGTGTTTTATTCAGCAATAAGTTGTACCAACTTTTAGAACCATAAGAAGGTGATAAATCCATCATAACTTCTTCTCTAGTGGACAACTTATCGCTTTCTCCAGGTATTTTCCCTTTTGGATTTAGGTCACCGAATAAAACTGCCGGTAAGTTTCTGAATACATTTGGAGTATAATCATATGTACAAAGATAAGTTGAACCAATTGTTGAATGATATAAAAAATCATAAGGCGAAGCAACAGATATAATAATCAATGGCTTACGAATCAAATCTGGAATATTTCTATAATTACCACATAAGGCACTCAGGTGCTTAGCAACTCCGATTTGGTAGGTATTTCTACTAATATCTGCGCAAACCAAGATAATCATTGCAGCAGATTCAATCATTGATTCATGTAAACTTGTAACACCATTAGCAGTGTAAGAAGTATGTAGAACTTTATAATCAATTGATTTGTCATAATCTGCCAAATTTTCACCAAATTTTTGAAAAATTTCTTCCCCTGGAAATAAATTTTGTTTATTTGAATAATGATTATGTTCAAGTAAAGGTTCTAGATGAATTGTAGGATGAATAGGTGTAATTAGCGGGGTCAATAATAGAACTGTATTCGTAATTTTATTTCCGTATTTTGTTTTCTTATTTTGAGAATCACAATTTTCAACCTTTAAATTATCATTATTGCTATTATTTAAATTTTTTGCCAGTAAATAGTATTCGTTTTTTCTAAAAAAAGTATTTATCGGTAAAACTTCTTCATAATCTCTAACCAGAGTGATTGATTGGGCATAAGCTTGACTTGAAAGTTGATGATGCTTTAATCTTAGTTCATCTGTAATGACAACATCTTTATCTTTCCAAGATAATTTATTTAATAAATTGTCAATTCTTCTCAGGCAAGTAAGTAAAGTTAACTCAAAATTTTCATCTTCAAAAGCTTTGGACAGAAATTCCAAAGCTTCCTTCTGATAATTATAATCATTACAAACCATAACCATATCACAACCAGCGTAGACAATGGCTAAAGCAGTTGCTTGTCCTAATCCAAAATTCCTAGAAAGAGCTTCTAGTTCTAAACATTCTGAAATGACTAAACCATCATACATCAATTTTTTTCTTAATAGTTCCTGAATAACAACCGGAGACAAACATGCATGAATTTCTTCGGATGAAACATTAGGAACGGCAACGCTTCCTGCATAAACTGAATCAATAACGCCTTGGTCGATAAGATTTTGAAAAGGCAAAATATTGAAACACTCCAATTGAGATACAGTTTCTAAAGTCATCGGTATTTCAATTAAATTATCGATAAATGCGGAACCCATACCAGGGAAGTGTTTTGCACAAGTTAAAATACCACCGTCTTTTAAACCTTTTGTGAAAATTCCGGCATATTTAGTAACTTCTTCAACTGTCGAACCAAAAGATCTAACACCTATAAGTTGGGTTGAAATTTTGGAACAAATATCCAAAACAGGACCCATATAAAAATTAAATCCAATAGATCTCAACTCTATGGCGACAGCTTTACCAACCTGATAAATCAATTCAAGATTATCTGTTGCGGCTAAACCCATTGCACCAGGAAATTGTGTCAAAAATGTGTTATCATAAATTGAATTGCAACAACCTAATTCTTGATCTATTGCAATTATAAGTGGCGTTTCATAGTTTTCTGACCTGGCTAATTTTTGTAATGATTGGATTAGATTTTTAAGTTGTGGTATTGATTTGAAAGACTTGGATCCTAAGAGAAAAGAATGAACTTTGTGAATTTTAATTAAGTTTTCAGCCTGAGATAATGGAGCAAGTTCATAGCCTTCAAAACCAGCAAAGAGAAGTTTGCCAATATTTTCCGACATGATTTTAACGACAAAACGAACTACCGCTTACTCAACGGATATTTTATATACCTAAGGTTAACTGTTACTTAACTCTGTAGGGTTCATCTACAATAACCAACAATTTACATTTCGGTGCACAGGTTTCTTTTGCAGAAAAATGGGCGATATTCGATAAATTACAATTGGCTCATCAAATAAAAAATAGTTATTATAAATTATCATACACTGTATAGAAGGGATCAATTAGAAAAGATTTTTATTGGTTTCAGGATAGTTCAATTGAACACACTCCCGCTTGAATCAACATTTATTCGCTTCCAGTGCTCATTCTGCTACCGGTATCACTTACAATCCTGACACCGCTTCCTCTAGCAGTACCGGTAGACCTGGGCATAGAGCCCGTGGATCCAAAAACACGATCTTTAATGTTTTGTTCCCTATTGCTTATGTAGCTTTCATCAATAGAGTTATCCAAATTCTGATTCACGCCAGTATCAGTATCAGCACGCAAGACTTTATAAGTTTGTTCTCGGTTAAACTCTTTGATATCTTCCGGAACAAGTTTTATTGTAGTTGGATCTCTTCTAAGCATATTAAAGATAATAATATATGGTGTTGAGCTTGATCTCAAATTGAGGACTGTTCAATTCAAATGATCTGTTAAAAAGTAAACAGTTGCCAACATATGAAACAGGAAAAGGCGCAAAATTTCAAAAGAAGCGAAATAAATATTTTTCATGTTTTGTAGATGAACAGATGGCTAGCTATTAGGATACAGACGACTATCAATTATACGTACTTACAACTTTCAATATGTTTCTAGTTATACTTCTAGTGATGATAGTGATGGTTTTATTAATCATGTTGATGCCTCAAATGACAGGCCTTGCAACTTATACCAAGAACCCTGACTATATAAAGAAGCAACAAAATAAAAGAAATCAAAAGAAAGCGAACGAATTTAAACCACAGTTGCAGTCACATTCGTATGTTCCACCAGATGAGCAATTAAATGAGTATGATATTGAAATGGAAACGGAGAAAAATTCAGGTGTTGGTACTGGCGTTTATCAAAAGCTGAGGAACGCTAAAATTACCGAAGAAGATATCCCAATTAAATTACAACTTGCTAACGAATCAACTTTAATACAACGAGCTAGACGTAATAAAATTGTTGGCAGCAAAGAAACGAATACAGACCCTAATACTTATGATTACGATTTGGATGAACTCATCGAAGACGAATTACAAGAAGATCACAGGGAAATGATGAATGAAAGGGTATATAAATTTACCGAAGAAGTTTAGATAATTAATATCTAGTTGCCACATTTTACACTCTTCTAAGCTTGAAATCTATGTATTTGCATTTTGTCATTTGATAAAATGCATTTCTTTTTCAAAAAATTTTATGTCTTTTTATAACTATTTTATATAAGTAAAAATTCATTCACTAATTATTAAACCAAACTAGAGGTTAGCTTGCACGTTTATTAAATGTTCTTGCTGCTCTGTACTTTTTCTTGAACTTTCAGAAGTTTCTCCATCAAGACTATTTTCATCATCATCATCATCATCATCAGTATCATCATTATCATCATCATTTTCTTCAATTTCGCTCTCTTCATCAAATTCTACACCATTTTCATCTTTCGGATCATTTCTTTCTGATAATTCATAAAATAACATAAAAATACCTTGAGAGTTTAAAACTTCATCTTCAGTTGATAGTCTAACAATTTCATCACTGATTCTCCACCAGTTTCCTCTAACTTTTCTAAATGCAATATAATGACCATAATTATGCGTACCAAAATGTGAAATTAGAGATTTTAAAGAATACTCTAAATGTGGATTCACTTTTCTTTTGTCATTTGACTCATCTTGTTTCCTAAATTCCATTCTAGCATCCATATTAATATCATCACTTTCTGCAACATAATCACTCAAATTTAATTTTAATGGGAATTGGATTCTGGCATTGTTTTTCTTAACCATAAAAGTTTTTGGATCAAAAACACTCCTATTAACATGAATGCAGAGCAATGCCGGCGGTCTTGCCAGAAAACTTTGTTTAGCTTTTTGAGATTTTTGGACCATATTTTTAGTATGTAATTTCTTATAAATTTCATCGTTGACGCACTTCATTTTTAAGACTTCTTGGATTTCTTTGATTCTTTTTTCCATCATTTCAATTAACTTAGTTGAACCAGACAATCCTGTTTTATGTTCTTTTAGTTTACTTAGTTTTTCAATTAACCCTTGATTCATAGCAACCAACCCGCATCGATTACATTCTACCCCATCAATAAGTTCTTTTTTACACCATTCGTCAATTAATTCTTGTAATGAAAAACTGGATCTATTTGCACCATCAAATGGTAAATTTAATGCCAAACCAGAAGTGACGCTATACCTTATACCACCCATTTCTCCACAATTAACACAACCAATACGATCACATTGTAACCCATCAACTGGTGTAACTAAGTTATATCCGACAAATTTACCGTTGGCGCTTGGATCTGCAGGATCAACTTGTGTTGCCGGAACATAAACTTCACCTAACGAACCTAATTCATTTAAACCTGTAATCATTCCATCATGATAATCAACATATTTAGGCAATTTTTGTTCGGCCTTTTGGCTAGAAAAATTTTCAACGTTTTTTCCCTTTTGCAAATCAGTATATTCTTTTTCAACTTGTTTCATTACGCTTTGATAAAATTCTTGAGCATCTTCTTGATTATAACCCAAAAAAAGGTGTTTATTCGGCCCATCTTTCATCACTTTCAAAAGATTTCTAGTCTTATAAGTTGGAGTACGTGTTCCATGAGGTGTATTTAAATTAACTAATAATTCCATCAAAGAATAAGAAAATTGAACTTCCCTAATATTAATTTCAACTTCATCTTTTTCATCATTATTTTCAGATGGTAACACACCAGTGAAACTATTTAAAAACTCAATTAATTCGTTAGAGCTTGCTAAACATTGTAAGACAGAGTTCATAAAACAGGTGTTACCATCATTTTGTAAGCCACCGGGAAATCCACCCAGTTTCAATGCCAAATTGTAACGCTTTTTAAATTCAGGATCAGAAGTCAATGAAAATCTATCAGGATTATGTGTTTGTAATAAAGCATTGCTAAAACTTAATGCTTCAGTAAATTTATTCATTATTTTTCTAATCAATGAAGGTCCTTTAGCAGTTGGGTATATATATTCTTTTGAAAGGTATATTAAAATGAGCGTAAAGAGGATTGGAGGCAGAACAAGTTGGATATTCCAGTTTTTCGGTTTGCACAGTAATTCAATAACTGATTGAATCATCAAGGATGAAAAGCCGTAGTGAAAATATGTTGAACTATTTCCTGAATTGGGAACAACGGTTGTTTAAAATATAGAAATTAGCTTTTTCATTAATTTTCAGAGAACAAAAAAATTTTCTTTTGCAGCCACCCACGACAAATTAAACATATTTTTAATATATTACAATATCTTACTATATTATACAGAACAAGAAAGGTACACCATATTACCGACATGTGTATACGTGCTCATTGTTTCTTTAACTCACTCTTCTTATATGATTGTGCGCTTTTCATAGCTATTGCTACACCATCAACATCATAATCTTGGTTAGAAGTTAATGTTTCTTCAATACATTTCCTTATACACTCTTTACCAGATTCAGTTTGAAAATGTCTTCTTAAAGCATCAGTTCTAGCAAACCTTTTACCGCAACCCCAACATTCGCCATTTTGTAACAAGCCTTTACACTGAAATTTTTTTTCACCCGTATGTAAATCTTCGTGTCGTTTACGATCATGTTGTCTAGCAAATGATTTGCCACATATTTTACAAATAAATGGTCTCTCATTGGTATGTGTTCTTAAATGAGATTTTAAATTGTATGGTCTTGTGAAATCTTTTAAACATATTTCACAAACATATTTTTTATCACCATTAATTTCATCTTCATTTTCTGAATATATTGATGGAGACCCCGAGATCGAGGAAGATCTTGAACATGATCTTGAGCCTAATCGCGAACCTGATCTTGAACCTGATCTAGAACTTGATGCTAATGCTGATGCAGAATTTGATCTTGATACTGATCTTGATCCCGATCTTGAGCTTGATCGTGATTGTGACAGTCTACGCTGACGTCCAATTCTCATCTGATCTTGTGTTTTATCATCATTCATATTTGGTAAATTTAAAAATGAAGAACTTGAGTTTTGATACGTTGGATAAATTGAAGCATCATTATCCATTTTTGATGAATCTAAGTTTTGTGCAGTTGAAGAATCAATATTAAAATTGAATGTTGGCGATGTTATCTCACCATCGATTGAAAGATTATTGGAATCTGGATTTGATGTTGTATCTTCAATTTTAATTTCAGGTTTATCTTGATTCATTGATGATCTTCTGGAAGAATTTTGAGAAAACAATGAAGGAGTTTTAGCAGCTTCCTTTTCGGGATCATCAATAATAATATTTATTTCAGGGGAATTATTATTTGCTTTATTTTGATGCAAATTTGACAAATTTCTTTCTGTTAATAATCTTTGTGGTAAAAATGGATCATCGTTTAATGTTAATCCTTGAATATCAAAACGGGATAAATTTAAATCATCTGTTGGGTCCGCATTGACGATATCGTTAACTATATCATCATCATCATATATAGACTCACTAGCAGAGTAATATGGTGAATTTGCACTTGATATATCAGATGATGAAGATATGTCTCTATGTTGGTTAAATTGCTCTCCACTAAATGGTGTCAATAAAAAATTATTAATATTATAATCTGAATTTGCATTTAAATTCAAATTCAAGTTTACACTTGAATCTGACAATGAAGCCGAATTAAAATCTGGCATTTGCGAGAAATTAAACTGTGATAAATTTTGATTGTGATTGTGATTGCTATTGTAATTGTGATTGTGATTGCTATTGTGATTGTGATTGTGATTGTGATTGTTATTATTGTTATTATTAGTATTATTAGGAGGTTCAACGTTAATCATTGGTAAATTACAAAATTGCTGTAAGGATTGTGATTGGGACTTTAATTGTGGGACTTTCAAATTACTTTCGCTTATGATGAAGTCTTCATCATTCTGAAATACTGGAGTTAAAGGTGCTGGGATATTAAGCAAACTATCCAAAGTCTCAATATCATTCATTGATAAATTTAACAGATTTTCCTTGTCCGATCGTTCATTGAGTTGTGCCGGCTGGTTGTAAAGCTCAGACTTTTTAATCTTACCATCATCTTTATCATCTGCTTCATCATCCGAAGAGGGGGTATTAATATTGAGGTTCATTTCTAGGAGTAATGAATATTGAATATTTCAACTTTTCTAAAACAAGTTTTCGAAAAGATATTAATAATATTTCGAAATTATATGTAAACAATTGAATTTAGTTTTGAATTGTAAATAAGAATATTGAAAAAATATTGTATGAGCAAAATAAATATTCAACAATGGTATAGCAACAAGGAGCTCAAAAGAAACAAAATAGAAATAAGTCAACAATAACAGAGGCTTGGAATGTCTTAAGCAAGCTCGGTATGGTAAGTTATAAGTTCGTGGAATTGTCCAATGAAAAGTATATGGTGCATTAAACTGGGATAATAAAATTAATAAAAAGATAATGAGGCACAGTGGGAAAATTTACTGCGCCACTAAAAATTAATCAACATTATGATTATAGTTTTTATTATTGTAATAAAAATACAGTATCTATACATGGATATATCAACTACCACCCACAGTGGTCCTTAGCGTTCTGTAATGATTGCTCAATAGGGTCTATTTCAGAACTGTCAGCCTCTTTTACAAGGCCAGCAATACACTTACTTCCCGAACAACTCTTAAAATGCTTCCTTAGACCGTCCGATCTTGAATAGTAATTACCACAACCCCAACTATTACCATTTTTCAATACACCTTTACATTGAAAAGTTTTAAAATTACTATGAGTTAATAAATGCCTTGTTTTGTCACTTAATCTAGCAAAAGATTTTGAACAAATTTCACAAATAAATGGTTTTTCAGTTTTATGTGTAACCAAATGTGAATCTAAGTTTGATTTTTTGTTGAATTTTTTATAGCAGTAATCGCAAGATAATTCTGAACTGGCTATTTGTTTGAAAGCATCAGCATCAGCGTTCTCACTTCTGTTTAAAACCGTATCCCAAAATCCTCGGCTATATTTGTGAATATCATTTTCGGTATCATGTTCATGATCATTTCCGGTTGCATTTTCAAAATGAGGTTCATTATTACAGCCATTCAAAGCGTTCTGCATTGCTATGTTTACTACATCATTTTCATTTATCACTAAAGTACTTTTGTCTTTAGTGCTACCAGCACAATTTGAATTGTAGTAAAAATCAATAACATTATTCAAGCAATCATGTTTTGCAATTTTTGTTTTCAAATGTCTTCTTAATTGATCCTTTCTACTGAAAGATTTATGACAGCCCCAATGTGCATTATTTGGCAACGTTCCGGAGCAAACATACCTTGAGCCACCATGAGTTTTATTGTGCCTTCTTAGATCACTCATTCTGGCGAATTTAGTCAAACAAATTTCGCAACAGAAGGGCTTTATGCCCTTATGTATAATTAAATGAGAGTTTAGATGTGATTTTCTGGAAAATGTTTTAAGACACTCTGAGCATTCATATTTTCTGATTTTATTCGGTTTAGCGGGTTCATTTAGTCTATGTTCAGAAGAATCTGAATCATCAAAATGATTTAGTAGTTTATCACTAATCGATGACCGTGAAGATATTTTACAATCGATTTCAAAATTATTAATTCTATTTAACTGATTTAATTCCCTAAGCTTATCATTCTCCGATAAAGTCATCACCAAACAATAATTTTGATTCAGTGCTGTCATCTGTTTGCTATTTCAAAATAAACTTATAGTTCGAAAGCTGGCCAATTAAATGGATACACTGAATAGATTAGCAAATTGAATAAATTGAATAAATTGAATAAATTGAATAAATTGAATAAATTGAATAAATTGAATAAATTGAATAAATTGAATAAATTGAATAAATTGAATAAATTGAATAAATTGAATAAATTGAATAAATTGAATAAATTGAATAAATTGAATAAATTGAATAGGTTAATAAATTAATGGATTAGTAAGTTAGTAAATTGGTAAGTTAGTAAATTAGTAAATTATCAAATTAATAATTTCATAAAAAACACCAATGCATCAACAAGAACACTTCAAGCTCTAAGTTAGATTTACATATATTTAAATCATGCCCATAATTCCATTTAAATACTTTCTACTAAATTTACTGAAAATTGTCGGTAAAAAATTATAATAAATAGAATATGCAAAAAATAAAATCCAATTATTCAAACCGAGCCGAGCCTCGTAGTTTAATCAAACTCCGAACCACTTAATGAAAATATCAATTAACAAACAATGCATAGTAAAACTGAACGACATTTAATAACGCTTAGCAACACTTGATAATACTGGACAACGTAACCTACCTATGCGAATCTTGTGTATTTGTTACTGAGCATTAACTATTTCTTGAATATAACATAATCATAGTATAGCATATCATAACAACCACCGTGATACTTGATGCTTGATACTCTATACTTGGTACTTGACACACCGTTCTCGCCACCCGATACTCGTCGACACTGGAAACTCGACACTTGCTACCAGAGTTATTCAGAAATTACATACTCATCAACATAATCAAAATCCCCCACAATAAGATACCTGCGCTTACTAACGACGTACGTTGCTCACGTTATTTAGTCATCATGCTTATTTCCGAGCTCAACAGCCCGAGGGCTTATTTCCGAAGCTCGGTCAATTCTAACGCTCAAATTCCACTGGGCTCATCAGGTCCCTCACTACATTACACATACTGGTTCGGTAAATCAGCCAATCCCAAAACGAAAAAAACATATACGAGCGTGAAGAGAACAGCAGTGATTATTGGACTATTATTTGATATCGAAGCGTTTCACGATATGTTGCTATAAGTTCACAATGAAGTAGAGTAGAAACCGACCAATTGCTTGAATTTCTCGGTGTGCCAGTTTTTTTTCTTTGGTTACTTAATCAAGCAAAAACTATATCGTGTCAGCCTATTACATACTATAAGTACTACTTTAAGTACTGCTTTTCTACCTGTCTGTGAAGCCACCAAACAACCTTGTGTTTTGTAAAGCTTTTGACAGATAATCGGTTTGATTCTTTGTATCTTCAATATCTCCGGCATGCTCAAAGTTAATTTCGCCAATTAGTTCCGAAATACATTTTTTTCCTGAGCGACTCCTTAAATGCTTCCTCAGGCCATCAGATCTGGAGTAAAAATTGCCACAACCCCAAATTCGACCATTTCCCAATATACCCTTGCACTGAATCTTTTTGCAGCTAAAGTGGATTGACTTGTGTCTTTTGAGATCACTGTGCCTGGCAAATGATTTACTACAAATGGGGCATTTAAATGGCTTTATAATTGAATGCGTTCTTATGTGCGAACTCAAATCTGACTTTCGTGTAAAGAGCTTGTTACAATATGAACAACTCAATACTCCATTTTTAACGTTCGAGCTTGCAGACAAATTGAGATTGTGCCTTGGATTATGATCTACGATAACATCTGTTTTCTCCTGCACAATTTCGTAGTTGTTGTCGCAATTAAAACTGTTAAAGTCAGAGTCAACTTGTTTAGAGCCATGGTCGCAAAAATCGCGTTTAATCACGCTATCATATAACTTAATAATTTCATTCAGCTCAACTGTTAAATCATGATTGTGATTATTGTATAAATCATCACCGTTCCAATCGTAGATATTTATGTTTGTACTTGATTTTCCCTTATTGGTTGACTCTTTAATTAGAGATGTATTATTTAAACCATCATTCGTGTTAGTAGATACATTACTAAGCTTGTTATAATCGTCAGCTTGAACAGTTTCAGTAAATTCATTGATATCACTAAAATCGTCATTAATGTTCATAGTCATAGTCATATTCATATTCATATTCATATTCATATTCACATTCATATTCATATGCATATGCATATTAATATTCTGATCATTCTTATTACTATACCTCAAATTATATTCCATATCTCAACTAATAGCTTTTAGAAAGAGTTATTATAAACATTTAAAATCCTACAAATATTAATCAACAGAGTTTCTTATATTTAAACATCTTCCTGCAATGTTTGCAAATGGAGTGATAACAGTTTTGAGTAGAAGAACGTACCTTATTTCAAACCAATACACGCATGAAACAATTTGTAGCTTACACGACCAAACCCTTATCAAGAAGTTTGGTGTTTGGTGTCTGGTATTGACTGGAGTAAAAATACTTTTATTTTAAAAGATTTGAAGAAAACCATCAGTTTATATTGTGTAAATATATCCCAGTTATATCTATTTAGTACAAATATCATTTATTTCCATTTTACATATACTTAATGATTTGGAAATAGCAAAATGTCTAACAAACGGGCATGCCACAGTTGATCTTTCAGAAGATAAGTAAGCAAAAAGGACGCGCTATTATTATATTCTAGTCTTGTCCTTATCAATACACAATTCTTATTATCATAGCATTATTATATTATACATGCGTTGTAAATTATGTATTGTATTGCATACCAATATGTGTATATAGCATGCGCACATCGTATACACTGAGGCTTCAATATTATCCTGATTACCCATTTAAATATTTACATACTCGCAAATAATCAGGATCACTTAATATACTTCGTTTATAAATCTTGCACATCTCAGCCTTGTGGATCCTTGGTAATCCCCCCACTATGTGCCTAATAGTTGAATTGACTGAGAATGAGTTTGGATTTCGTTAATTGGCATCTTTTTAGTGTTACAGGCATGTAAGTGTTCACAAAATAACTGCAAACTCGAAAGCCGTGTTTCGGTTAATATTAAATAATAAAAGAATTGTCTAGTTTTTTGAATAAATTAATCGCATTAAATTAATCGCATGAAACTAATTGGATGGGTTTAATTCACCACATTGCCATAAAAAGATCATTAAAGTTATCATATCATTACTATCACCAGCAAAATTACAATTGCAAGCAGAATCTAAAATTTACTGCTACATGTTCAAATGCTTATACAAAAAAATAATTCTTAAAGTTCTAGACAACGACATAGATAATATAATAAAAATTTAATATAATTTAATTTCACAAAAAATACAACGACTTCTTTTTACATAAATTTTACTCAAATAAACAAATTTGAAAAAAATTAAAAATAAATAGAATATAATAAAGTAATTTCTAAATTAAAAATAAAATAGCTTAGAAACACTTGTGGTGAACAATTGATGGTCCAGATTCGTCGTATTCTTGCTTGGAAATCCACATTTGTTGGAAAGTTGATAATGAGGCCAAAATTGAACCACCAATCCAGACAGAGTATTTTCTTTCAGGTGGAGCAATGATCTTAACCTTCATAGAAGATGGTGCAAGAGCAGTAATTTCCTTTTGCATTCTTTCTGCAATACCTGGGAACATGGTAGTACCACCAGACATAACAATATTACCGTATAATTCTTTTCTAACATCAACATCACACTTCATAATAGAGTTATAAGTAGTTTGGTCAATACCAGCAGCTTCTAAACCTAAAACTGATGGGTGGAATAAAGCTTCTGGAGCTCTGAATCTTTCATTACCGATAGTGATAACTTGACCATCTGGTAATTCATAAGATTTTTCAATTGCAGAAGATTGAGATGCGGTTTGTAATTCTTGATCGAAGTCTAAAGCAACATAACATAATTTTTCTTTGATATCTCTGACGATTTCTCTTTCAGCAGTGGTTGAGAAGGTGTAACCTCTTTCAGATAAAATCTTCATCAAATAGTCGGTTAAATCTCTACCAGCTAAATCAATTCTTAAAATAGCATGTGGTAAAGCGAAACCAGCATAAATTGGGACAACGTGAGTAACACCATCACCTGAATCTAAAACAATACCAGTAGTTCTACCAGAAGAGTATAATGATAAAACAGCTTGAATGGAAACGTAGAAAGCTGGAACATTGAAAGTTTCAAACATGATTTGAGTCATCTTTTCTCTGTTAGATTTTGGGTTCATTGGAGCTTCAGTTAATAAAACTGGGTGTTCTTCTGGGGCAACTCTTAATTCGTTGTAGAAGGTGTGGTGCCAAATTTTTTCCATATCATCCCAGTTTGTAACAATACCATGTTCAATTGGGTATCTTAAAGTTAAAATACCTCTCTTTGATTGAGCTTCATCTCCAACGTAGGAATCTTTTTGACCCATACCAACCATGATACCTTGATGTCTTGGTCTACCAACGATAGATGGGAAAACAGCTCTTGGAGCGTCATCACCGGCAAAACCGGCTTTACACATACCAGAACCGTTATCAATAACTAACTATAATAAAAACAATGTTAGTAAAAGAGCCTTAATAAAAAAAAATATCATTACCATAATTTATTTAATCATTTCTCTTTAAATAGCCGAGTCTAATCTTCATTATCAAAAAACGTGCGAAAGAAATAGCCCAAAAATGAAAATGAAAACAAAACCTAAACTAAAAGTCGAAAATAGAGTGCAGCGAATTTCAAATCACTTGAGAGATTTGAATTTTTGTGCAGGAAACAAATCGGTAAATAATGAGAAATACTAAAATATTATAATCTATAACAATCTAAGATATAATTATAGTCTATGAATATATGATGAAGTACATACAGCAGCAACGTCTTCTATATTAGGTGTTAGTAATTGTGCGTATAAAAAATGAAAAAAAAACAGACCAGGCGCAATTGGACGAGAATGATTTCGACGATATGGTGTGGTGATAAAATCGGATCATACAATTGAGATAATATTCTAGTCCCAAACTGGTATTGGAAAACACCGACAGAATATAATTGAAAAAGATACATGGCTAATAATTGAGTTAACGAGTCGTTAACATCAATAAGTCAGCGTAGTCTTACTTTTCATCGTCTTCGTATTCTCCAGCGATCAGTAGAGATCCATTGCCAGCCAAGAAAGGTATTCCATATGCTTGTTTTCATTGCCAAAGTTATACATACCGCCATCCATTTTGAATGTAAATATAAATGTGAGTAAGTAAGATAGATAGGATTATCCTTGTCTAGAAAGAAGTTCAGAGAGCATAGAAGAAGAGAGGGAGGGAGAGTTGAATTAATTGAGAGTGAGCGACGAAGAGAGAATGGAGACACAGGGGGCAAATTGCCCCAAATCAAGGAGGACACGTAAATTACGGACTCGCGAACAGGGCTACTAACCACTATTTTTCAAGCTAGTAGTTAAAAGTTATTACTATATTATATTATATGATTTTGATACTATCTATATCTGACTTTCTGTTTATTACCACGAGCCTCAAGTTTCTGCTGCCTTTTGCTTTTAGATGGTTCAGAATCACCTGACACAGAATCTGAACCTGTGTTAGTAGGTTTTCCAGTTTTTGGTCTAAACATACCCCAAACAGTACTGATTAAACCTTTCACTTTCCAAATTGCAAACAATGGAATCGCACTCCATAAGTACCAAACCTTCATACTACCAAAAATGCACATTAAAACATCGATAATCAATGTTAAGTAAACAATGTCAAACAGGTACTCGGTTAAACCCTCTTGAGTCAAATCCTCCCCAGTTTTCACCAAAACCTGATATCCATTTTCGTTAACCGTGTAAATAGGTCTTCCAAAGGATTCAATCAAATATTCACATACAATGGAAGGAATGGTAAATAAAATAAAATATTTTTTACCATTTGCTGGTCTACCGAGTAAAAATATGCATATAATTGATAGTAAATTGATTGAAATAGATAAAATATGAAGCGATTTTAAAATCTTTGTATTTTCCTGTGCTTGCTTCTTATCTGATGCCCCTGCCATTTTGTATATTTGACAGCACTATAGTTTAAATTAAAGACAAACTTCCTTGTGAAACTATGACAATTATATTGCAAGCCAAATGGCGAGTAATGAAAAAATAAAAATAAAAATAAAAATAAAAATAAAAAACAGTGAATCAAAAAAACCAAAATATATCAGAAGCTAGTAACAATCTTATTATCATAGATACCAATAACTTACACAATATAGAGGTGATTATTATTAAACTAAATGGAGAAAATAGTAATAGATTTGAAAAAATGAAATATATATTAAAAAAAGGAGAATCTGCATATTTTATCATACTTAAAATATAACCAATTAACAACAGCCTTGTTGTTGAGAATTAACAGATGTACCGGCCAAGTTAACAGAAGGTTTGCTCGAAGTGTTGGTAGGTTGAGAATTCGCCATTTGATTTTTAATCTGTTTTGACATTAAAATAAAAGCTTGCTCAACATTGGTAGATTCAGCGGCAGATGTTTCTATAAATTCAATACCTCTTGAATCAGCAAATTCCTTAGCAACGGCATAATCAACAACTTTTTTATCTGTTAAATCACACTTGTTACCGACCAATAATTTCTGAACTCCACTGGTTGCATATCTATCAATTTCTTGTAACCATTGGTTAACATTATTGAAAGACTCTTGATCCGTAACGTCATAAACAATAATAATACCATGAGCACCTCTATAATATGATGAAGTAATGGTTCTAAATCTTTCTTGACCAGCAGTATCCCAAATTTGTAATTTAATAGTCTTACCGTCTAATTCTATAGTTCTAATTTTAAAATCAACACCAATAGTAGAAATGTAATCCTGTGTATAGGTGTTTTCTGCAAATCTTAGTAACAAACATGACTTACCAACACCAGAATCACCGATCAATAAAAGTTTGAAAAGATAGTCGTATTCGTTGTTCATTATGTTTATTTGGATATTAGAAAGAAAACACTGTTACTAATATTACTTCAATTTGCTTTACAGCGTATAGTTTTAATACAGACAGTTTCAGTTCCTTTTGCCTTTTTGTCGCTCTATCAGATTATTACAGACACGATTATATAATGGCAGATACGACTAATAGCTGGCCATGTCCTTGCCGTTTACACATTATTTTGTTTCACTGCAATTTTATTAATGTTATAATCACATTATCACAAATACCACAGGTACAGAAGAATTATTTAGAGCCCAATCTTTTATTGTACTCACATGAGTGGTAAACCAGCTTAAATGGATGGGTGCTTGTACAGGAATAAAGCTGGGACTTCCCAATTAGGCAACTTCTATCCCAAGAAAGACATTTTTCTCATCCAGCCACTTCAATGAGTTTCATCTTAACGGTAATTTTGTCGCTTGTATTAGTCAAGCCCCTGAGATCTCTTGTTTGAAGGTTGGTTTGTATTATTAATAATGGAGGACTATATATCTCTAATATTTTCCACATTTCTTCGATCGTATGAAGATCCCTTACATTTTTTTTAACATCCTAAACAACGGTTCAATATTATTGAGCTTACATCGATTATAACTTATCACGTTTGTTACTTTGACTTTCAATTCTAGTTTATTCATTCTTTCTATTGCATTTTTTTTATTCATTTCTCTTTCCGTATTATTATAGTTATAATTAAAATTACTATCATTGTTATTATTATTACTTGACCTTTTATTTATGAATTTACTATAACATTAATAACTAATTACCATTGTTGATCATTCATATTCAAAAGAAAAATTAAAAAAATCTAAACTTACCCCAGTCATTCTTTTACTTTAATTAGATTTTTCTAAATTGCTTACTTCACTTTAAGTCTTATATTATTATTTACTGTTACTTCCCACCAATACTATGAATCGAGAATTATCTAACCCGAAATCGAGGATTCATAAATCATTAGCACCATTACCTTCCATATTAGGTAGATCGAGAAAATCATCAACTGAGCTGTATAAAGAAAGACCTTTAAAAAGGGCAAGCTCAATTTCTTATAAAATACCGACTCCTACTCATTTGGTTTTACCCTCTGAATGTACTTTAAAAAGATCTCAAACTTGTTTATCAAAAAATACAAAAAATCAGATTTTAACTAGGAAAAAGTCAACTTCTTCTTTTAACTTGAAATTAAAGACAAGATTTAAGTCACTAAGAAATTTTTCAAGTTCAAGCTCCAATGTTAGCCCTGTTTCAAACTCAAACTCACCACCAACAAGTCCTTTAAACCACGTTGAAAGCGATGATAGTGACAATAACAGTGAAGCATCGGATAATTCTATTTTATTTTCAAGTGATTCTTTTGAAGATACAGGAGATACGACCTTTAAATACCCACAGCAAAGCTCGTCCTGCGAAACTACCCCGGAGTCAATTAGAATTCCTAAATTCAGTTCAATTTTTTTTGATAATTATGCTTGTAAAAAAAACTTACTTGATGATTTGACTTTAGCTGATGAAGATTTTTTATTCAAGGATAGTAAAGATTTTAATTATGGTTATAGTTATAACTACATAAAACCATCAACACACGCAATTTTTGAGATTCCAGAAGTTTTAGAAATTATTTTAAGTTATGTTGGTCATGATAATGAAGAAAAAATCCCTAAAGAACCTACACTTGCTCGTCGTGCTCCACTGTCTTATAATCATGCAGTTTTAATCCATGGTGTTGAAAATGGAGGAAAAATATGGCAGAGATCTATTTCTAATTCATCAGTCATATCGGCAAATACAACGAACACAGTTAAACATAAACACAGAAATAGAAAAAATCTTTACAACTGTTTACTGGTGAACAAGAAATGGTTTTATTTAACTTTATCAATACTGAATAAAAACTTGTATTTTGATTCAGATCATCAATTTGAAAATTATACATCAACACTAATTTCTTCAAAATTTTCATCGTTACCAACTCCAAAATCAGTTGTTCTGCATAAGATTAAATCTCCGCAATCAATTTTTGATGTTTTCAATTCACAAATATCCTCACATAAATTGAAGTGGTTAGAAATTTATATTTGTCCGCAATTGGAACCACCAATTCATTTAATTACTCATAATCTAGAAAAGCTTTGTTTACCAGGATGTAGATCATTGACAGATGAAAAGCTTATTGAAATTACTTTGAAATGCCCTAACTTGATACTTTTAGATTTACGTGCATGTGAACAAATAACTGATGCGTCAATTTATTTTGTCGGCCAACGCTGTCTTTCTTTAGAGATGTTAAACTGTGGTCGCCACACTCATGGTGAACTAATAAGCGATAACTCAATTGCACACGTTGTTAGAAACTGTCAATTGAAAACTTTAGGTTTGGCAGGCTGTGGTATAACCGATCAAACAATTTGGGAATTGGGTATTCACAGGGGAAATGAATTAGAAAGATTAAGCTTAAATAACTGTTGGAAATTGTCTGATATGGGAATATGTCGTGTTTTAAAGGCAGGACTATTTAATAAAATCGGAGTCTTGGAAATCAGGAAATTAAATTTAAATGAAGTTAGAGATATAGTCGAGTGGAAAAAAAGACTAGAAAGAAGGGGAGATAAAATTCTAATAGAAGCCTGCGAAAAATTAGATTCGTTGCTAAAAGATGAAGAAAAAAGATTAGATCTGGAAATAAGTGCTAGAATGTTTGGAGATATAGTCAACTGGCTAGATGAAGATGATAATGATGTTGATTATAGAGGTTTTTTAGTCTCTAGAAGGACTTGATAAATCCAGCTATCACTTTTTCTTTTATTTTTTATTTATTTTCCTTCACCATACCTTACATAGCTTTAACAATTAATAGAATAATTAGCATAAAAAAATTTTTAAATTTTAAATAAAACGTAATAGTAAAAATTTTTTTTATTTTTCTGTGGATTAAAGTAAATATAATTGACTTGAATAAAATAAATACTTGAAAAAAAATATTAAAATTATGCTTCACAGTAGGCTCTATATAAAGTGAAAGGAATTCCCTTCTTTTCACTGATCAATTCAATTTCAGCATTTGGAGCAATGAAATACACTCCACCAGTGAAAGCATTCAAAGTTGAACTTTCATCACCTTTAACTCTAAGTATACCTTCACCTTCAGTGACTATAACAATGGAAGGACCATCAACACCTTTCATTTCAGCTTTACCATCAACACCATTAAAAGTAATTTGTAAAACAGAAAATTCATCAATTGGTGGATCATAAAGAGCAAAATTAGCAACACCGGAACCTCTTGGAAAAGCAGCAGGTGGTAATTTTTGTTCTTCAACATTATTTGTTGCATAAGTTAAGTTTTCAACTAGCGCCTTAACATCCTTAAATTTAGGAGTGAATCCAGCACGGATAACATTATCTGATGCAGCCATACATTCCATAATATCACCAGAAATGTAAGCATGAGGTTCTTTGGCTTGCAAAAACATTGCTTCACCTGATTTTAAATTACAATGGTTCAATAATAAACAACCACAGAATAATCCTATATCGTTTGGAAATTGCTTGTCTAATCTTTGGATTAAATTAGCTAAAGTGGGACCAAATAATTTCGGATCTGTTTCAGTTCTTTTGACCAATCTAGCGGCAAATTTTGAAATTTCGTCTTCAGGAGTATTCATCAGTTTTGAGAAGACTTTCTGTAAAGTTAGTTTTGATGGATTTGAAACATATTCACTGACAATCTTTTCTCCAATTAGCTCTTTAAACTCTGGAATTGTTGTCAAGAAATGTTTAATTTCAGTCAAGGGTTTAAAGCCACAAAATGATTCGAAATCGGTAATTGCAATGGCCATTTCAGGCTTATGATTGTCATCTGGATAATTTTTAGGATCAGCTTTATGTAATTGTTCAGCCAATTTTTTATCAGGATGTGCTTGAATCGATAAAACTTTATTAATTGATAAAACTTTGAATAAAAATGGCAATTCTTCATTCGAGCCAAATTTCTTAATAATTGCGTCACCAAGATACTTACTTGGATTTGATTTAATCAGAGTTCTTAATTCTTCCTTGTCACTGTTTGCCAGAATAGTTGGAACTTTTTTATGGGTACCCATCCACAATTCAGCATATGGTAAGGATTCATCAATTTTTATGGATGGATCATTTGCAGCTGCGAATCTTGCAACTGCAGATGAAGAGCCAACTTTACCCCAAGCATAGTTTTGAGGACCTTTACGAAAACGCAAAAAATTAGTATTAACAAGAAAAAAAAAGCAAACAAAATCTAATATAAGTTTATAAAAGACATACCACCAATAACTCTGAATAACTCAGTAGACATTTTATATTTGCGTTAGTAATCGAAGCAATAAGAAGATGTGTAATTGTAAACAGAAAACAAAAATAAAGAAGAAAACGAACACGAAATTCGCCGATGCATCTAATCGGAAAAACCAAAAAAACTACTAATTATCCCCATAAGTAAACACGTTCTCTGACGTGTTCATTCTATTTTTTTCTATTTTATTACTATTTTATCCAATTCTATTTACTTCTGTATCCATACGTATTGGAATCATTACTGTTTCTGACTTCCTCATATCTTCTGTGTGTCAGATACCTATGTTGTCCTAACCTCATTCTTCTAACATTATCTACCAGAGGTTCGCCAAATTTTGTACTCAACGCACCAAAACTCTGTGATCTTGAAATATGATCATCTTTTACGGATTTAAAGCTCGAATCATTACTGTTGTCCTTCAAAACTGGTGTAGCTACTCTTGATCCAGGAAGACTGGCACTTTTTTTGAAGAAACTGTCTGACAAACCTTGGTCATATAACGGTGATGGTTCATCATTGACAATTACGTCATCATCAAATACTTCTCTATATGAAGGAACTTTGCCTGCCATACTATTGCCTTCTTTGATTAAATCTGCCAATGAAATATTGGATCCACCACTACAATTAATTGATGTTGGTGTTCCAAATCTGGAACTAATATTCCAAGAAGACGGTTCAAATAATAGATCTTTATTACTATCTTTGTACGAGGGAAGTTGATAACTCATCTTATTTTTTGAAAAATCATTAAATTCATCAATTGTATAATCACCATCCCCTCTCGAATCGAGTTCATAGGATAAATCTCCAAAAAGAAACGAATCAGGATCATTTTCGTCAAGATATCCCACCAAAATTTCAGGTGCCTGAATTTCTGAGTTTTCTTCAATTTTATTCTCAAAAAGCATTTTAAGATTTTTACTATATGAAATATCTCCGACTTCATGATCAATTTCAATATTTTTAGTTAATAGTTGATTACCATCTGGTTTAATATAAAATGAAATTGGTAATTTTGATTTAATTTGTGAAATATGGCCGTCTGGGTTAATCAGGTTTATAAAAATGGTCAGCCTATGCCTTATTTTAACGGAATCATTATAATTTGAAACATCAGGACTTAATTTTTTTAAGTTATTCGGCAACGGTACATTTGCTTCTAACGCCCAATTATCTGCTGATAGTTGATCACTTGGAATCGCAGGTAAATCTTGGTTGAAAACAATTCGCTCATCTTTAAAAACATTTTCATTGAATTGATTTTTGTTTTTCGATTTGAGAGTTAAATATTGTGATATTTGAATTGATATTTTACCTAATTTTAAACCTTTTAGAAGAGGTAAAATTAAAAAGTATATTTTCAAGTTTGAGCCCACCGGAATTTTTTTCTTCGGTATTCTTATTTTATATTGTAATTTTTTAGGCCAGCAATTTTCTGTTAAGACCTCTTCATTTATTGCTAGACCCATGGCTGATAATGTTCTAAATATTCTAAAATACTTATAGGCTCTGGATATAGTATTTTCATTACCATTTAATCTACTTTCGAATTTATAATATAGTATTCCGCATTTTAGTCCTTCCACTGTCTCAGGGATATTTCCCGGCAACTTGATTTTAAAAGGTAGTGAATAGTTCCCAGGAGGTAAATCGAAAACTAGACTACTATCTGAGTTGAATCCGTTACTGTTGGGAAAAGGTGTTTGGCCAGTCGGAATTAAATCATGAAATTTTAATCTATGAACCGTCTTGGTACTAGAAAATTTTAGGAGATTTGACGGACTTTGAATACTAATTTGTTTGTACTCATCACTATTTTTGTTATTGTTGTTGCTATCTTGACTTTCGTAGGACCCCCCAATAATAGTTCCAGTATCGTTTGTTAAAAGATTATCCCAAAAGCAATCAATAACACATTCCCTGTTTTTCACATGAGACGTAGCTAAAATATTACCGTCTTTTGTTTGGAATGATTCAATGAACCCTAGCTTATATACACCTTCCAGTCGTAGAGATATAGATGATAAAGATGTAGTTTCTGACAGTGATAAAACCACATGGCCTGATATTGAAATGGGTCCGGTCTCTTGATAGGAACCGTTTATCATAATGATGTTTTTATACGGAGAGTGGATTCTAATGTCATGATATGAGGGTGGTGTTGCAGCAGGCGACGAAGATCTGAACATTGGCTAGTCTAAAATTATTTTCTTATCTCTCTTTATCGGTATCTATTTATTGATGTAAAAATGTCTTCTTTTCTTTGTCTTGTTTTCGTTTATTGCAAAAAATTCACTGTACTGGTGATTTTGCTATTAAATGCTGATAATGTATAAGAGAACATTCAATTTACTAGGTACAATTTAGTTTTCATACGGTTCTATTTATACAAACTTTAAAATTTAAACATCGAATCGGCATCGTGCCATGGACGGGATGCTGACAAGCGTGACAAATATTTTCGCACTGTAAAATTAATTTCTAAGTGTCAAAATGTGGGGTCAATTATTTCAGCTATTATTAAGCCCCACCTGACATCCCACCCTGTCCCACCTCTTCCAACTCCCGAAAACGGCAATTGCACTCGCCACAAAACACGCCACAAACATGGCAAACGTGTACGACACACAATTTGTTGTGTAGAATCCAGATATGGTTGCTTGAATGTCAGCATGAGCACGACATCTGCCATCATATTCATAGGCGTAGAATAGTCCAAACAACAGCGAACCAACGGCTGGGGCACTCAAAAACAACCCCCATGTGGAACCTAGTATATCGACTCCCCAGACAGTGGCAGCTAGCGTGGGATACAAAGTAAACGCAGAGCCGTAACCAATACCAATCAATGCACTTATAAGGGAAAAGTCCGGATAACTTATCAGAACTAAAGTAAACCCAACAATAGATATTAATATGGAAAACAAAAGCATTCTCACGGTCATCTTACATCCTTCGTATTTGTCTGTTATGACACCAATGCTTATTCTAGTAATAGTGGAAAATAATGAAAAAACTCCGACTTGTTTAGAGATCTCGTTTTCAATGTCTCCTTTATTTTCAATAATTTCAATTAATGATCCCATGTTGGCAATAAATAACTCCAAGGGTCCTGCAAGGAAAAATAATGAAATCAGAATTAGTTTCATTGTCGGATCCTTCAAGAATTTTTCAAATTTTTCTTCATGACTGATTTCATTAATAATGCCACCGTCCAGTATAACTTCATCTTCATTGCTATCATCGGCAGCACCATAATTTCCTTCACTCCTTTCTTGTTCTAGCAACTGCGCAAAAACAACCTCCTTTTCCAAACTAACAACAATACTGCTGGCCCAATTAATAATACCAACAATTAAATATAAAATGGCCAAGCCAATGAATATTTTTTCAATGCTAACTTTATCTAAACTGTTTCTAAAAGTTTTCATTTGAAAAATCCATGCTAGTAATAGCGAACTTAACCCATAACATGTAACAGGTAACGATATACTCAAACCTTTTCTATCGGGGAAAACTCTTGCACAAGTTAATAAACTACAAAAATATGCAGATGAAGTACCGGTACCAACCAAAGTAAATGCAAAAGCCATCAAAAATGAAGATAACTTATGCTTATATGTGTATAATGCTAGCAAGTAACCAGGCGTCAATAGTAATCCAATCAGTGCCAACAGAACAGGTCCATGTGCATCTGATAAATATCCTAATAGGGGCAATGTCAAATATAGTCCGAGAGACATCATTCCTGAAATAACATTGATCGAAACATGAGAGTAATTTAACTTTGCAATAAAATCAGGTGTAAAAATGGAAAATGTAACGACGGAGGCATCAACTAAACATGTCAACAAGGACAGTATGAATGATGTTATACGAATTTGTTTTGGTGTAAAATTTCTTGAAATATAACTTCTCAAGGGTGATGTTAATGTTAGCTCTAATTTTGACAATCTTTTCATCTTTTGTATACTTTAATAACCATTTATTACTATATTAAAGATAAAAGCTGGCAGAATCTCAAAACTGCAGATTAACCTTCATAATCAAATTTTAGATTTTTAAAATCTCACTTTTTCGCAGCGACCTTCGGATATATTATTAGTATTTTGGTTCGAGATTAACAGAAGATATTTAAACATATACTAATCCTCAATTTACTCTTTACTTAAGGTATTTATGTAATATATAGAAAGTTCCTCTATTTTCCACAGAACTTAGAAGGTTTTCCAAACAAGCTGTGACGAAATAAATTAGACCAAGTAAGGGGCCCACAGTCCTCTTCTCTTTTCAGAAGAGATTCTTTATCACCATATATGACTTGTTTATATGAAGCTGATCTAGGAGTTGGAACTTTGTCAACATAGCTTTTAGTAAATGAATCATTGACTTTGCTGTTGTTTATAGAACTTGTTATTGGCATAGTCTTGAAATTTTGTTTTTCTTTATTTATTTCGCTTGTGGTCGTATTTAGGAAATTTAATTTCTTTGGGTCAGGATTAGAATTCCCTGCTTTATTATGAAATGGATTTGAAACTGTCATTGCCTGTCGTTTACCAAGTTCAACGTGATCCCCTTTAAATCTGTTGAAATCAAAGTTTGAAATCGAATTTTGCTTAAATTTTGTTGCCTGATAATCATCATTAATCTTCAAACAAACACTTTCTTTATTTAGAGGACCATTTATTAAACAGAAAACTGAATGTAACAAATTTAATGAACTTTGTGATTGTAACCAATTTTTTGTCAATAAATCAAAAAATAATGTTGAAAATTTTGAGTTGGATTCATCTTTAATTTTGTCCATAACCATAATGAAAATTGGATTAATGAATTCTAGCCTTGTGTTTCCATTATTATAAAATAAAATGCCTTCTCGATTTAACTCAATAAACTGCTTTAGATTTGAGACTGGATAATTTATATCTTTAAAATAACTGATTGGAATCAATAAACTATAATCAATCATTTCAAATTCTCCATTAATATTGAACGGAATCAATCCCGAAACATTATCGGAATTGATTATTAGGGATTGATTGATATTGAATAAAAACAAACCTTTGGAATGTATAGGTAAAAATAACGTGCGACGAATTACATTTCTATTGATTCCGTTAATATTTGGTCCGGTTTTAGGAATTTTAAAACGAGCACATTTAATTCCTAGTTTTTGAATTATATTCTGACTGATAAGTTTTGATGATATTAATATTCCATTTGTTGTTTTATGATCGTAAGTTTGGGACAATTGTTGGAAAGTTTCATTATACATCTCCAACGCGGTGAAATTAAATAAAAAATGTTTGTTTTCAGCTAAAACATTATTTTTTAGAGGTAGTGGTGCATTGAAATTTGATGATGATGCTTTATTGTTTGTCAATATTGACGAGAAACTTTTGGGTATAACCGCTGAATTAATAGAAGATAGTAAGATAAATACAAATAAAAGCAACATATATATATATATATTTAATTAGCAAAGTTTTTTCAAAGTAGACTTTAATAAAACAACTAAATAATTCGATTAGCTTCACTTATTCTAATAAAGGGAAAATGGAAGACGTAATAAGTCAGCAGTATTCATGACAGGTGCCCTTTTGAGACAGGTGGAAAGTCGATCGACGCGTTCAATATAAGGTTCCGTTTCCCTCAGTTTTTTCTAATTGAGGACCATTTGACATTTTCGATTTAGCAGTACTTCATTTCTTGTATAGTAATAACTCTTCATATCATAATGTCATTTACTGCCATTAACAAGAGAGCAACTTCTATTACTGCAAGAAATTTGTCTTGTAGAAGATTGTTTTCAAACACTGTGTTTGCATCCCAACAACCCAATGACTTTACCCATTTTGGTTATAAAACTGTTCCAAAAGAAGAAAAGCAAAAATTAGTCGGCGAAGTTTTCTCTTCAGTTGCTTCGAATTATGATGTTATGAACGATGTTATGTCTATGGGTATACATAGATTATGGAAAAAACATTTAATTGAAAAATTAGATTGTGGTATGAGACCGAACTCAGGTGAGCCATTAAACTTCTTGGATGTTGCTGGTGGTACCGGTGACATTGCTTTTGGTCTATTAGATCACGCTAGATTAAAGTATGGTGACAATAAATCCACCATGACGGTCGCTGATATTAATCCAGATATGTTAAAGGAGGGTGAGAAAAGATGCCTTAGTACTCCATACGCCAACTCATCAAGGATTGAATTTTTGGTGCAAAATGGTGAAACTATGGATCAAATTCCAGATAACTCGAAAGATGTCTATACAATTGCTTTTGGTATTAGAAACTTTACCAATATTCAAGCAGGCCTAAATACCGCTTATAGAGTTTTGAAGCCAGGTGGAATTTTTGCATGTTTAGAATTTTCTCAAGTCGAAGATCCAGCGTTGGACTACTTCTACCAATTGTATTCATTTTCTTTACTACCAATGATGGGCCAATTAATTGCTAATGACAGAGACTCTTACCAGTATCTAGTTGAAAGTATTAGAAAATTCCCTAATCAAGAAACGTTTGCGAACATGATTAGAGAAGCCGGTTTTTATGTTCCGGGTAAGGGATATGAAAATTTGACATTTGGTGTTGCTGCAATTCACATTGGTGTCAAATTATAGATTGAATTATCTATTAATTTATATATTTATTTGATTATTTGTACATAGCAATAAATTCAGAGAAGAACATCGCTTCATAACCCTTGAACTGTTTCCCAGTCGGTATAAATACGCGCTGAGTTTCATTTTACACCTTTTTTCATCTCTTTAGTTCTTCTTCCTTCTTCATCTTTATGCTAGGGCATTACGTGTATCAGTGAGGATTCGTCCGAGATCATGTTTTTGCTAGTTGAAAACTTCAACATGACTACTTCCTTGTGTACTATTTTTTATAGAACACCTGGGGAATTTTTGGACTATTCTTTTACCGCCTAACAATTTCTTCTCTAATGACTAGGGAAGTCTCAACAAACTAATTGAAATTTTCACTCTGTTTTTGACTAGTGATACGTTCAAATTTCTGTAAACTTGTATTTGTATTAATCAATAAGATAATAGACCTTCTGTATATCTCTCATTAAATTTGAAGCAAATTTTGCTTGGGCATCCTGCTGCCATTTTTGTTTTACGGTTCGCGAATTTTTATATTTTTTTCTTCGATTTTTCAGTTAACATGATTAAAAGAGTTTCATTAATTATATTTTTTGATCAAGAATAATTCACTTAATTTAATCAGCTAAGAAGAAATGTTTAGAAAATTCACCAAGGATGACGTTCATACACGTACAAATGTTAAATCCTCAGTTCAAAGATCTTTAAAAACAAAACTAGTGAACCAATATCCTCTACTTGAACCTTATATTGATGACATTATACCGAAGAAATCTGCGGTGTCTTTATACAAATGTGAAGATAAAATTCAACTTTATTTAGTGGACAATGAGGTTATTTTGTATCAAAATTTTGATGAGCTAATTCCTGCCTTGACACTTGTTCATAAATATCCAGAATGTTTCCCTAGAGTGCAGGTTGATAGAGGTGCCATTAAATTTGTTTTATCAGGTGCCAACATTATGTGTCCTGGCTTAACTTCATCTGGTGCAAAATTGCCAGATGAAGATTGGCCAGCAGAAAAAACTGTTACTATTTATGCTGAAGGAAAAGAAAATGCTTTGGCAGTTGGTAAATTAGTTATGAGTATTAAAGATATTAAAGAAATTAATAAAAACACTGGTGTCGAATTATATCAATACTTAGGTGATGGTTTATGGCATTTTAAAGATTAATTATCTCTTAATTAATATAAATTAAATTAATAATATACTATAAAGTAATATAAATATATCTTTTTCCCTTAAGGACTTGAAGGTTTTGAATGAGAATCGATTTTACCCACATTAAAAATGGCCTTTCCTAATTTATTTAAATTTTTTCTCCGATCAGTACTATAATGGTCACCAAATGATGTAAATGTAATTGAATGCTTTAGATTACTCGGTGGAACAAGGTCATCAGTCGAAAAATCCTGTAAGCTCACTGTAGATCTAGTCCTTAACGTACTATCAGTATTATCAAAACTAGGCTGATGTGATAAGCTTCTGCCTTCTTCTAAATTTATGAGCTCCTCATCGCTTTCCCGCTCATTGGAACATCTACCTTCAACTTTCCTTATAAACTTTTTTAAACCTCCAAATTTGAGTATAATTAAAAAATATAACGAACAAAAAAGAAAAAGAAAAAACCCAATAGTGATAATCCAGTTGCCAACATTGGTCTCCATATCATCTTGCCAATCATCACTCCAGGTTCCTTCATCAACTGATTTTTGAATAGCACTGCCCCTTTGAATTCCGACATCACCTGGCCCTTCATTTTGAGATGAAGCATATAAAACCATTTTACCTAATGTCCACGTCAATTCATTACCATTAATATCTTTCACACTTTTAAATATTGGTTCCTCTTTAGATTCCTCATTCTTGTCAATTCCTAGTCGAGGCATACCAAACCCTTCATGCAAAACATTAACAATCCAACTGGCTTTGAAACAAGAAGCCTTTAATAAGTCTAAATCGATTTGACTACCATAGCCTCCCTGCTCAAACTTATTAAGCACTGTATCCCAATCTTCTCCACAAAAGTTTTTGGTTGCTTCTTCAAAAACTTCATAATTATATTCACCACCTAGATTGAAAACATCGTTAGCAGTATACCAGTATTCGCTAACTCCAACAAACCTTTCAGTTGAATAATCAATACCAGGTGCATGAACACCATTAAACAAGCATGGCTCATCTTTACACGGCAAATGTTTTAGTAAGAGTGGATAAATGGTTTTTAAACATCCTTCATATTCACCAGAACCAGTAACGGTATAAAATTTGCTATTATATTCAATTTCTGTTTTCATACCTATTGGAGAACAAGGATCAACTAGGTCATCATTACCATCACCATCCATATCATAATTTATACCTTCGGGAAGTGCACCAACTAAAGCATTTAATTGTCTGCGTCTAGCTTCATTGGCACCAAAACCTAACCAACTTGACACAAAAACAGGCCATTGTTGTAGTTTACCACCATTTGTTTTTAAACTGACAGTGTACATATCTTCTCCATGCTTTTCTAATTGAGATGGGGAGCTTGGAACAAATGCTAATTGCGTGGATGCACCGCCCATATCTAGAAATCCATATGGCACTTGATTCTCGCCAAGTTTATCAGTCAGATAATTTAATGCCAACCAACCATATAAACCTTCGGTATCACCGTCAATTACTTCAACATTATTCTCGCACGGATCTACTATAAATTCAGAATTATTTTGCAAAATACGACATGTTTCCCGTAGTATTCTCGCTCTATCAATTGGTTCAAGTAATCTCATGCCCGCCGTGGCTTGGACATAAACTGGGGTGGAAGAATGTAACTCAACAGGTATAACAGACTTTGCGTGGTTGATTAATGGTTCAAAATGGTTAGACCATAAGTTTTGTGTGCTCTTAGAGAAAGTTGATAAACCAGGTGTAGTTTTGAACGTTGAAACCTGGGTTATTACTGGTAGAGATATCGCCTCCGAAGAACTTATCAAATATCTATATATCTGTGCACGAGAACCAGATGATCCGGAATCAATGATAATTGCGTATCTCTCCGACATAACTTGGATATCGAGATAAAGCTCTCAGAGTAAGATGACAAATATAATAAAGATGATTTAGTCTTAATTTTTTTTTTCTATCAGACGCGGTTTTCAAATTGATATATTTAGAAGTAATTTATTACTTTATTAATCTACTGATATAATCTACCTGCACTTTTGAAGCATTATGGATTCTTTTAATAAATTTAGCAATTTTTTTAAAAACAAGTTTGCTACATCACATTATGCCATTCTTAAATCCTAAATTATTTTGACTGGAAAACAAAGAAACAAAATCAGTGCAAAAGAAAATTATCATATATAACAAAAACAAACGAAACAAAATTAAATATATTTGTGAAATAGAACTAAATGTATATTTATAAAAAAACAGAAAATGAAAACAAAAGATTACCATGTTTGATATTCATCAAAATAGTCTATGCTTTTATTAGATTTTATAATTTCTTGGGAAACGTAATGTCTTAAATCATCCATTAATTGTGGTGGACCACAAGCCAGGATACCAACACTGTTACCATTTGCAATTTCAATCTGTCTTGGTATCAATTCTGCAAAATTTGGTCTACCATACTTAACAGTAAATGTTCTTTCTTTTGTTGTTTTCTCAACGTCGCTTCCTTCTTTAGATTCTTTAGAGGAGATATCAGAAGAAAGGCCTTCGGATCCTCCATCAGCAAATAATTGAGTTAAAGACACTATCTTGTCTTCACCGTTTTCTCTTGTAACATATATTATCACTTCAACACTACCTAAGCTTTTGACTAGAGTCACATAAGGTTTAATATCCTTTAATTCTCTAACAGTCCAAATGAATGTACCTTTTCCATTTGTGATGGCACTATCCAAAATACCAGGAACACCTGAACCACCTGCAATCATTAAAACATCACTATATTTCTTAACCTTAGGAGAGCCATCACCACCATAAGGTCCTTCAATACAAACTTTCCAAGTTATAGACCCACCATTTTTTGTTAGTTTATTCCAAATTCTTCTAGTGACACCTTTCTTAACTTTCATATAGATACAAATATTGTCTCCTTCAACAACTAGCGTAAATGGATGGTTTTCCCAAAAAATTATGCCTGCAAAATAAATGAAACCGTATTGGCCAGGTGTATGGATCCACCATCTTGGTTTACGAACTTCAACCTTAAGTAGATCATCAGCAATGGCGGTTATTTGGGCGGTTCTATAGCCAAAACCGACCATACGAACAACCCTAACCAACCGATCGAAGAACCAGACGGCAGAAGTGGCAACTAACCATTCACACCAACCCAAGGTATTACAATGATACCAGCACATAATTATAAATGCAATTGCTAAAACAACATGAAATGCCAAAAAGTATTCATACCAGTGTCTTCTAAAAACATGCATGGAAAATAAAAGCATAACACCTGCTATAACGGTTGCGGCAACACCACAGGCAAAATAAGTTTCTTTTAAAGCTGCAACATAATAACCTAATTCCATAATGGTGTAGGCAACCGAATGAATCATAGCATCTAAAAACATCCATCTGGCTAAAACTTTATGATATTGAATGAATGTCATGTAAGACCAGCCGGTTAACCAACATAAGAAATTGTTTCTACCTGCAAATAGTACCAATAAGGGGATCTTACCAAAAGCCATGATACCTGTACGATCTGCAACTCCTCTCTGCCAAGCAGCATCGGCACTTCCAAATAAAGAAACACCGTCCTCTTTACGATATGTGACAGAGTAGAACGCAACCTGCAAAATAAATAGACCTGTTTCAACTAAGAATTGTGAACGATTTGGGATCAAAGAAGAAAACCATGTTGGACCCACAGGTGTTGAAAAACTGCCGTGTGGAAATAATGCAGGTAAAGTAATGCAACTTTGAATATATTTGGATAGCTTGTTTTTGTTTAAATAAACTGCTAAACCTGTATGCCTAGAAAAATTATGAATGGTACCCATGATGATTAAAATCAAAAAATAAACCAAAATACCGACACTGTACCATGTACCGGAGTCTAAATTCCAATAGTAAGCCTTGTAACCAAGAATTTCTCCATCAACAGTTGTCATATCTGGAAGGGTGGGCCTATAGATAGGTAATGTCACATTGGAAATTTCTGATGCAGGCATATAATATTGAGTAGCATTTTCATATTGTTCCTTATAAAAAGTCCAATCCTCAACAGTCATAGAATATTCACTACAGTATCTGGATGTCATACGAAACAGTTCGTTCATTTTTTCGGTATCATTATTAACTGCATTTGCACCACAGAAGAATAAAGTTCCAATTGCCGGAGGATAAGTACAAGTTGTTTGATAATAGGCGTAACCAGGAGCATCTAGCGGAGCAACAAAATCATAAACATATTCAGACACACCATCAAAACAAGACCAAAATTCAGAATCAGTACCTTTATAACTTAAACTAGTTCTCCAATATAATTCTTCTGCAAATGCACCCGTGAAGACTAAGGGTAATATTAATAAATAATTTTTGAACACCATAATCAAATGAAGAAAGTTTATTGGAGTTATATTCAGGGTCCAATAAATTAACTAACGTTTCTATAAAATAACATCTGGGAAACCCCACCCTTTATAAATAAATTATTTAAAAGGAAACTGTTGAAATTATCAGATTTTTTGATCATCTACAGCATAATCTTTTGGCTCCCGAAAATTAAAAATATTAATTAATTTACGTATCATTAACCAGTTAAAAATAGATTAATATGAAAGTAGCAAAATCTAGAGCTTTTCAACCTGATTTTTCTTATGATTGGCTTGGAAAAACTTAAATATGTATCTGATCTTACGAAATTATTGCCGTTTAATGATTGAGCAGCATTTCATAATAGTATTATCGAAGCTATAATTGTATATTAGTTCGACTTTAAAAAAAACAACCAATTGTGAATGTTTAATTGAGAGAAAGACACAAGCTCTTTTTTATTTATGAACGATATCGGATATAAATTAAAATGTACGTGCGCAAACGGCCGCTCGTATGATAGATATGTCAAAATCCGCAGGGATCACGAAAGTTAATTTTAATCCCCAAGACACCATTACAAAAAAACATTATATATTAATTATAAAGAACACTTTACTTGGTTGTTTTGTTTATCAAAAGGTCATTATATGGGATTATAGGTCATATGGAAAAATAAACAAAGATTCCTCTAAACTTTAACATTACCATCATTTGAATATTCAAGCCATTACTATTACTGCTGTTTCCGTTGTAAAACGGGTTTCAGATTAGCCGGCTGTAAATGAAAGTATATTAAGTGATTTGTCAATTATTCATAAATGGTATATATTTTTTGACTGCAGGTTGAGGGGCCTTTGCCGTTATTTAAACACATATTCTCAAATTTTTACTGTTTATGTAAATTAATTTTAATACTACCACCTACGATAATTTTTGTTAAATGTGGTTATTATTAGTCAATTTATTAAAAATAATTTTCAGTTTTTTTTTTAATTTACGATACTTAATGCACTACTCAGTACCTAGCTCCATATGTATTTATTAAATGTTTAAGACATTTGAGTTCGGGATCCAAAATTTTTTCAGAGATAAATTGCGGCACTTAATAAATCACCTGTCTAGAAATTATCCAATAAGGCAAAAACAATATTGAAAAGTATGTAAACTGTAAATTTACAACCACAACGAACTACAAATCATGTTTTGAAAATTCGTGTATAACTAGTAAATTTGAGCAGGTGTGTTTGGGAGACATAATCCTGATAAAGAAAGCTATAATTGAGAATTATATCCTTTAAGATCAGAGGAACAAGCATAATCAAATCAACTGGCTGTTAAATTCCATTGGAAACGGAGGGCTACTTTGGAAATATCGGTTAACGACTGGTTTTTTTCACTCTCGTGACAACTAATTTTTCAGATCGCCAGATCTGCAGATCTAGGGTTTTAATTTTCAGTTTTTTCCTATTGTATGAGATTCCGCTACTGACCAAATATATAAAGGATTGAGCCTAGGTAAATTGTCCCTTTAATTATACTGTAATCGCATATTATAACTGGTTTCTAGAATCGGCATTCTTGCTTTGTTTATATGTTATTTTATATACGTTTCATGATAATTAATTTGTGTAGCCTATGAAATAACCGAAAATTTCCATATTTTAATAATTTCCATATTTTAATAATTTCGAGAACTATATAAATTAGTTACAAGATCCTGTTTTATGTTTTTAAACCTTTAGTTTTTTATTATTATGATTATAATTTATTTTTATCTGAGGAACAGAATTACCTACGAAAATTTTATGTTAACGCAAGGATATTAATTTAAACAAGAGTTAAGAAAAAAAATTCATTAAGGAACACAAATAATTAAACAAAAAGCAAATTAATCACCAAGTTTGGAATTCATCAAAATAGTCAATACTCTTATTGGTACCTGGAATTTCTTTTGAAATAAAATGTCTCAAATCATCCATAAGTCTAGGAGGACCACATGCAATAATTCCAACACTTTTTCCAGGTAAGTTTTCCACTTCTTTTGGAATCAATTCACCAAGATTAGGCTTAGAATAGTGAACAAACACATTTTTGTCGTTTTTTTCGCTGGTTTTTTCTAAACCGGAATTCTCTTTCGATGAATTTTCAGAACTTAGTACTTCAGAATCTGATCCGGATTCGGCTAATAATTCACTAATGCTGAAATTTTTGTCGGATCCCTGTTCTCTAGTAACATATATATCAACCTCAACATTGTGAAGTTTACCAATCAATGAACAATAAGCTTGAACTTTTTTTAATTCTTGAACAATCCAAACCAATTTGCCGTTTTTAACATCAATAGCACAATCTAAAATCCCAGGGATACCAGCACCACCAGCAATCATTAAAACATCATTGTGTCTCTTAACATTTCCAGAATTTGAACCTCCATATGGACCTTCAATACAAACTTTACATTGCATGGAACCATTGTTTTTCAATAATTTATTCCAAATTCTCTTGGTAACACCTTTCTTAACTTTAATATACATGCATAAGTTATCACCTTCGTGCACAACTGTGAAAGGATTATTTTCCCAAAATATAATATTTGCAAAATAAACAAATCCATAATTACCAGCTGCATGAATCCACCATTTTGGTTTAGGAACCTCAACTTTGAATATTTCGTCACCGGCGGTGGTAATTTGTGCGGTTCTATAACCAAATCCAGCCATTCTAATCACTCTTGCCAGGCGATCGAAGAACCAGACGGCAGAAGTGGCAACTAACCATTCACACCAACCCAAGGTATTACAATGATACCAGCACATAATTATAAATGCAATTGCTAAAACAACATGAAATGCCACAAAGTATTCATACCAGTGTCTTCTGAAAACATGCATAGAAAACAAAAGCATAACACCTGCTATAACAGTAGCGGCAACACCACAGGCAAAATAAGATTCTTTTAAGGCTGCAACATAAAAACCTAATTCCATAATGGTGTAGGCAACCGAATGAATCATAGCATCTAAAAACATCCATCTGGCTAAAACTTTATGATATTGAATGAATGTCATGTAAGACCAGCCAGTTAACCAACACAAAAAATTGTTTCTACCTGAAAATAACACCAATAAGGGGATCTTACCAAATGACATAATTCCTGTACGATCTGCCACTCCTCTCTGCCAAGCAGCATCAGCACTTCCAAATAAAGAAACACCTACATCTTGACGGTATGTAACAGAATAAAACGCAACTTGGAGAATAAATAAACCTGTTTCAACTAAAAATTGAGTTCTATTTGGGAATAATGATGAAAACCATTTTGAACCAACAGGTGTTGAAAAATTACCATGTGGGAATAATGCAGGTAAAGTAATATAACTTTGGATGTATTTTGATAATTTGTTTTTATTCAAAGGAATTGTAAAACCTGTTTTTCTAAAAAAGTTATGAATAGTACCAACAGTAATCAACAAAAGGAAATAAGCTAAGATACCAACACTATACCAGGTACCGGAATCCAAATTCCAATAATAAGCATTATAACCATATAAATCTGGAATGACGGTAGTCATGTTTGGTAACGATGGTCTATACACTGGCAAAGTTGCATTTTCAATTTGATCCATTGGTAAATATTCTGCTGTTGCGTTTAAATATTGAGTTCTATAGAATTCCCAACCATAATCAAAAACGGTATATTGAGCACAAGAACTGGCAGCGGCCTTAAAAATCTGAGTTAGTTTAGCAGTATCATTATTAGCAAGACTGGCAGAACATAGTAATATAGTTCCAATTGCAGGCGGATAGTCACATTGGGCATCGTAATATGATGAATACTCACGTAACATAGTTGGAGTGTAATCCCAAACGTAATCATCACGAGTGTAAGTATCACAAGTCCAATATTCGGAATATCCCCTTCCATAACCTAGTACTGTCTTCCAATCCAAATCTTCGGCAAAAACACTCGAAGTTAGAACAAGCAGATTCAAATAGTTAGTAGGCTTCATTATTTTTACTTGTTTCTCTAATCCAATTTTTCTAAAGCTTAATAAAAAACCTCTTAACAAACATTTTGATAAGAATTTAAAAAATTTAGGATTAGCTTTCAGGTATATATAAACAAATGGGAAACAGTTAATTTCAAAAATTATTTGTCGATCCTTGAAATTACTAATCCTATGCATTTAGGTACTAACCTATGCAATACGAAATTAATTTAATGTTAACATCAAAATAAACTGTGGAGCTTAGCTTCCTGAAACAGTTGTACTTCCAAAAATTTAAGCCAATAAGACAGAAATAATTGTTTCATAAGTTTTCATACATATGGAAATTCTATTGTTCAGGGTCTTACTTAGACGCAATATGCGTTTTGATGTCAATCATAATACCATTACCTTCGGCGTTAGTTATCTGCACCTTATGCCTTCAGTTATGAAAAAATGTAATTGGCTTGTAAATACAAAGTGGAATTATCGGTCTTGATATTATAAAATACTGCGATAAAAGATTCTGGTTTAGATTGCAGGGCTTTTCTTGCAGCAATCGTATATGACTGTATACTTGAGAGTAAGTTTAGACCTATTGTAGTGTTACATATATTGTATAATTAGAAAAAAAATTGCTTAATGTGTTTGACGTAGTTTAAAAATTGTCTATCAAGACACAGTATAAGCATTAAACAAATAAACTGAACCTGAATATCAATGGAAGCGAAGGACGGTTAGGATTTATCGGTAAACGATTGGTTTTTTTTTGAACCTGACAAGGGTTTGATAGATCGCGGCATCTAGGGATCTGGGGGATTTAATTTTCAGTTATTCCCGAACTCCTGAGATTTATTTAGTGATATAACAGGGGAAATATGGAATTGAATCTAGCCAAAAATGTACTTTCCTCGTGTAATGATTCTGTAAATGTGTATTATGAGTTTATAAAAGCCCTTAGGGCAAGAGTTACGTGTCGGTTATTTTATTGGCATTACAGGTTTGTCAATTTGAGGATGTTATGAAGAACGAAGGGTTCAAGTTTTTTCTGATAATTTTAATAAGTCAAAAAATATAAACCAGCACGAAATCCAGTTTTACGGTTTTGAGCAGCCTGTGGCACCACCAATAAAATGTCAGCACGGTAAAACTAAATGTGTTAAGCAACGACCAGAGCCATCATTTAAGAACACAAACACACACACGAAAAGAAGAAGTCGAATAATCTCCAAGTTTTGGAATACATAAAAGCAACAAAAGACTCTTATTGGAGCTTGGAATTTCTTTTGAAGCAAAGTGCCTGGATTATAAATTATTTCCGAGAACTATAAGTTACATGATCCAACAATTACTAAAATTTAACGGAAATGTTTACTACGAAGGCTTGTGACAGCAATATAAAAGTGTGCATTACATTCAAGTTTTCAGACAAATGGGAAACAGCCAATTAAAAAAAGATAAAATCTTAACTTAAGCCTATGGTGATAACCATGTTGACGATTCAATAGATAATAAATTGAAAGGCAAACAAATTTATATATAGAGTTAGGAGAAACTATATTTTTCAAAATATTGTTCGTACAAATCAACAACAGATTTTTCCAACGGAACGAACTTATAGCCACCGATTTTATCCGAAGTGCTGGAAAAGTTGTATTTTGGACACAATTGTTCCTCCAATTTTTCTGCACTATCATAGTCACCTTTGCAAATTTTACCCCTCAATGCTGGGAAGTTATCATTCAAAATGTTTAAGACTCTTTGTGCAATAAAAGGAGAAGATGCAACGGCAATTCTCTCTTCTGCAAGTTCTGCATTTTCTAATGGCAAAATATGGAATTCAGCAATATCTCTTACGTCAGCTGAGATGAGAGGGAATGAAATTTGAGGTTTAGTTGAGGTCGGATCAAGATGAGCGATTTCGTTAATTATTTCGTTGGAAGTATTCAAAGTCTTGCTAATGCTACTGTCAAAAACTTGTGGACCTGCAACTAAAGGTGGATTGACTGTTGCTAACTTAAAGTTTGGTTTTTCCTCTTCGTAAAACTTCCTAGCAGCTTGTTCAGCATATTTTTTGGAAGCATTGTATGCGTCGTACTCATTGGCGACCTCCTCCCAAGTAATTGGATTCCAGAGTTTGTTCGTAAGAGTTTCTGTCCGATAAGCTTCACCTCTTTGAAAAATAGCAACTATGGAAGAAGTTATAACAACATTTCTGATTTGAGGTCCAAATTGTTTGATACCCTTCAAAATGTTCAATGTGCCATTGACTGCAGGTTTTAAATAAGTTTCCTCTAAAGGCAAGTTTAATCCAAAGGAAGCAGGAGAGGCTGTGTGGAGAACATAGTCTATTTCTGAATGCTTTTTCAAAACTTCATCAAATGCGTCATCTGCCGCCATGTCAGGAACAATTTCAAATGACAAATCTGCATCTGGATATTTCTCCTTGAAGTTTTTTAAGACAGGGGAATATTTGGTTTCGGATCTAGCAGTTCCAATGACCCTGTATTTTCTGGCCAACAACTTATCAACAACATGTTGTGCAATAAAACCGGTTGCACCAGTAACCAAAACGGTTCGTGTTGTCATATTTATTGCTTAATATTTTCCAAGTTGTTGTATTGTCTGTTTAATTATTTGCTAAATTTCATAAAATAGCATATATGCTTTAAAAAATATGGAGATACAGTGAAGAAAAGGTAACATTTATATACTTACTCATAGTTTTTGCATTAGTAAGCACTAATCGGAGTATAAGCTTATATCCTTTTTGGGTCGAAACAGGTCTTATTTGTGTTTTATACGGGCATTTATATCTATTGCCCTCCTACTTTATTTCCACTTAATGTCTGATGCAGAATAACTATTTTTTGGCATGTTAATTTGGATCTGTAAATCACCTCTTAGATTAGCATCTATCAAACTCATAGAGATGCTCCCATATACTGTTACGTTTTTTTGTACTTACATTATAGATTAAATGAAGTTGTTTTGATTAAAGCTGTATTGGTTAGGTATATATGCTATTGATTGATAAGTTCTAAATAAACTATTTAAGGTTATAAATTAAAAATAAAAAAGAAGCAGTGTTTTATTTACGTTATTCTAAATATAAAATTTTTGTTCATCAGTAGAGACGATCATCGATATGGTCGGCTGCTTTACCTTCATTTGCAATCTTATCTTGATAAACCATCTTAAAAGCTACCTTGATAAATCAACATTTCGATAATTTCTATTTTATAAGTCATTTGTTACCATTGCGTTTGGATCAATTCTAGATTTCAATTGATCATTAATTAATCGCTCTTTTTCAACTATCCTAACATTTGCTATTATTATACTTTTCAAAATTAAACCAAATTTTCACAGAAATCATGGAATTCAGTATGCGCTAAGGTAATCTGAACTTAGTACTAACCTTAAGACGTCAACCTGCTAGTAACCTGCTAGTAACATGCTCTTAGAAGACGGTTTAGAATGCTAGCGCTAAGAGTTATGTTTCTATATAATTTGTGTTGAAACAGACACATTGCACATTAAGAAACTTATACACACGCCAACCGGAGAACTATGAGTAACTGGTTTCCTCCGGTTGCTGACAAGAAATAATATACTTCAGCCGTTACTGCGTAATATGATTCGACCACTTATGTGCCAGATGCTGAAGTAACTGACCTATCACCATATGGATTCTTGGTACTCTAAGAGTGTGACTTGACGATCCTCCCATATAACACAAAAATATGGGAAGATCTCATCAAGTAGTTTGATATATGTAGTATCAAAACTTCCAATGAGCAGCAAAATCATTTTGAGTGCCTATATGATTAGTAATCAACTCCCAACATGTTGAATAACAATTTGTAACATATTAACCTGGAAACTTTTTGACATCCGGAGATCAACGAAAAAAAAAAGCAAAATAAAAAAAGTTCGCCCAATTTAGATTTCGCCAGTTTTTGCTACAATGCAGTATTAAAATATAATCCAAACCTCAATTTAAATATACTGTGCAGTAGTAAAGATTCTTATTTTTTTATTGTTTCATGTTAATTTCATAGTAAAGGTTTTGGAGAAATGTAATAATTGAATAGATAATTACTTGTTTTTTTTTTTTTACTTATTAGTCAATTTGTGAGGTAAAAGATGAAGGTTTCACCGGCAACTAATTCATGTCAATAATCTTAAATCATTCAACTTCAAAATATTCAGAGTGAGTTCGACATTGTCCGACCCCTTGTTTTTAGCAATGTATGAAACTACAGGTAAAAAGAACGATAGGAGAGAAAACGAAAAACAAGATCAGGGGCGGTAAATTTGAAGCAGTCTCAAATAAAGGTATAGCAACTTTATCTTCTTCATGATTATTAATAGAAACTTCATTTGCATTTGTTTAATCAAGGAGGTGAAATGATTTTCGCTGAATTCTTTGAAAACCTTTTGTATCATATTATTTGAGACATTATAGAAACCATTGTATCTTGATCAAATGGAACAAAAATATGGTTTTCTAATAAGTATAATCATAAAGGTGAAAAACGCTTGGTACATTGAAGAGGTGCAAAATACAATTGTTGATCCTTTGAAATTACAATAGTATTACATTTACGGATCATTAAAAACTTCCCAACTGACGGAACGTGCGGGAATTGGCTTTCGAAACTATTTATACCTGTGGAAACTCAAGCCAATAAGATAAAAATAATCGATCATAAGTGTTCATACCTGTTGATATGCCATTGTTCAGAGTTTTAGTAAGCCAGGTTGTGAGTATTGACGTTAAATGTATTGCTTGATACATTCAAACTCTTTGCCTGCATGAAACGTTAAGCTTAGCCTATTCTTTCCAATCATAAAAGAGATTCAATTGGACTGTAAAGCAGAATAAGGAATTATCGGTCTTGATTTTATAAATAAGGTGATGGATAATCATCTTCCAACATAGGCATTTATCATCTACATTGTGTACCATGGTGAAATAGGATAAATTATTGGATATAATAAAGTCATATAGTTTTTGTAGAATGATTTAAATTAACAAAGTGAAAATAAAGTCAATATTCCTATAGTACGAACATTATGAAACCTTCCAGTCGGTGAGAAAACATATGGGATGTTGGCGGCGTACATCAACCCCTGTTCGCGTACAGATCGAACCTGATACTTTACCAAGGCACCGTGTGGCAGCAAGACCAAACTTGTCTGCATGTGTCATTCTTAATTGAATACAGTAAACCCGTTCTTCTGTATGAAACTTGTAGAGAACTCTAAGTCCAAGGTTTGGGAGTTTTTTGATAATTCAAGTGTTGAAAACAAGACCCGCATCATAGTATGTCTTGTATATTTCTTTATAGTCAAGAAGACAAATTTGAATTTTAACCTTATTTGTCTCAAATCTAAAATATATTTGTTATAACCACATAACTAAATGATAAAATTTATTTTTTCAGTGTTTGCCTCTACCACACACTCAAGAGTAATGACTTAATGAGTATATGAATGGTTATGGCTAACTTAACAGTAGAATGTGAATTTTTTTTTTTTTGATGAACTCAGCAGCGTAACAACCAGGCTCATAAAACAATCATTTACACTTGATTGAACTAATAATACTTATTATCATGTTTCTTTCAATTAAATCATTAGACACATCAGTTTAAGCAAGAAATATAAAGAGCATCTAACACAGCCCTGTTATTCCTAGTTGGGCTCCTACATCAGAAGTGAAAAAAAAATAAAAAAAAAAATTATCACTGCGAAAATTTTTCTTTGAAACATTTTTTATTAGATCATTTGAAATTATTGTTTAAATAAGTCTTATTTACTTAATTCAAATTGTCAAAGTGCAATAGATTACAATGAGAGTGAAGAAACCAACGTCAAAGCGTACGTCTACTCGTTTAAGAGAAGGTATTAAAAAGAAAGCTTCAGCACAACGTCGTAAAGATCGTAAGACTGCTAAAAAAGATGTTACTTGGAAATCTAAACATAAAAAGGATCCTGGTATTCCATCATCGTTTCCTTATAAAGATCAGTTGGTTCAAGAAATTGAAAATAGAAAAAGAGAAAGAGACGAACATAAGACACAAATGAAATTGAAAAGAAAAGAAGAAAGAAGACTAGGTTCTAATAATGAAGATGGTGGAATGAATGTTGATAGCGATGAAGATGAAGATAATGGCAAAGACGCAATGGCAGCATTATTAGAAAGTGCACAAGCTGCAGCTAAGGAGTATGATGGCGAGCCTGCTGATGGAGAAATGATTGATGATGGTGACGAAGAAGAATTAGAAATTGTTGATTATGAATTGCCAGTTGATGAAGACGAACAAAGTGAACGCCGTAATGAAATTGAAAAGTCAAGGAAACAATTCGATAAAATTTTTAAAGCGGTTGTTGATGCAAGTGATGTTGTTCTATATGTTTTGGATGCAAGAGATCCTGAATCGACAAGATCAAGAAAAGTTGAAGAAGCGATTTTACAAACCCCAGGTAAAAGATTAATTTTGATTTTAAATAAAGTTGATTTAATTCCGGAAGATGTTTTAAAACAATGGTTAGATTTCTTGGGATCGTCATTTCCAACGATTCCATTAAAAGCATCAAATGGTGCTAATAATGCTAAGTCATTCAATAAAAAATTAACACAAAGTGCTACTGCAAGTCAATTATTATTAGCACTAAAGGCATTTGCACATAAGAGTAATTTAAAGAGAGCTATTACAGTTGGTGTTATTGGTTATCCAAATGTTGGTAAGTCATCGATTATTAATGCATTAACATCAAAACATGGTGGATCAAGCAAAGCATGTCCAGTTGGCAACCAAGCAGGTATCACAAGAACACTAAGAGAGGTTAAGGTTGACAATAAATTAAAAATTTTAGATTCTCCAGGTATTGTTTTTCCAGATTTATTGAAGAAAAATAACACAGCTAAGAGAGATTATGAAGCAAAATTAGCATTATTAAGTGCAATTCCAGAAAAACAAATTGTGGATCCAATTAATGCAGTTACTTTGTTATTATCAAAGTTAGCAAAATCAACAGAGATGGCAGATAATTTCAAAGAATTTTATAAATTACCATCATTGGCATCAACGAATTTAGATGATTTTACTAAGAAAGTTTTGATTCATATCGCAAGAACCCAAGGTAGATTAGGTAAAGGCGGTATTCCAAATCTACATGCGGCAAGTTTAGTTGTTTTACAAGATTGGAGAGACGGCAAATTTCAAGGATGGACCCTACCAAAATCATCCAAGGCATCAATTGCTAAGAAAGAAAAAGTGCAAAAGACCTCAACAGGTTCAGCCACTGCACCACCGTCAGCACATATCGAGCAGACAACTGTTGTTAAGGAATGGTCGAAGGAGTTTGATTTGGATAGCTTATTTGCAGATGTTTTCGGGGATAAATAGAGTGGTTTTAATACTTTATTTATTTTACATAATATAATTTTGAATTTACTACGTGTTCGGTTAGAAAGTTTTATTTTTTTTTTTTGTAAAGAAATTCAACTTATATAGATAACTTAAATTTGACATAGATATATATATATATATAAGAAATAAAGAGTTATTTTTTTTATCAAAAGCAAACTAGTTAAAATGAATATAGATATACACATTCATCACTATTAAGCTAATTTGGTTAATGTTTGCTTGATGGCTGCTGGATTAGCACCGATAACCTTGCCAACTAGCTCACCGCTCTTGAAAAACAATAGTGTAGGCATGGAAGACACTTGGTTAGAAGCTGCAACAGATGGCAATTGGTCGACATCGACTTTATAGAACTTAGCAGATGAGAACTCTTGTGAGAACTTCTCTAGCATTGGGGCAATCATTTTACAAGGACCACACCAGACGGCAAAGAAGTCGACAACGACTAGGTTTGAAGCGGAAATAGCATCTTGGAATTCTTGTTCGGATTGTAAAACGGTGACCATTGTGTTTGTGTTTGTGCTTGTGTTTAGTTTATTTGTACTAGTTTTAACAGATGAGTTCTGATTAATACCTGATTTGGCTTGATGTGACAAAAATTTGTTTATAAGAATAACAACTATCACTAAGAAGACAAAGTTTAGCATTTAAATAAGGAAGATTACTAATTTTACGTGTCTGCGTGAGACAGTTGGGGGCAAATTCAATCCTCGGGACTAGGTTCTATGCTGACAAACAATTTTCCAATGCTATTATTTTACAGCCCGTGCACGGATGGTGAGGAAACAACGAAACTCTTGTCATGCCTGCCACTTTGATTATCGGGCCTGTAAAGTCACGTGCTTGGTATGAGTCAGATAGCTGATAATGGTGGTATGTTCGGTAGCAGCATTGGTACACATTACAAAATCTCATCATATAAACTGTGAACTACACTCCTCAGGTTAGAATTACAGTAGCAAATGGACATCGGCACTAGTAGTATAGATAAAACTTGTGGTCGCTGAGATATGTAGAATGCTCAGTACAATAAAACTGTATAACGAAGTCTTCGTAGTCTGGCAAATAGCAAAGTACGGTTTTGTGGATGTTTTCACCTTTCCGGAAAACGAAAAATGAAGATCGCCAATTTAATTACGTACGCTAAAATTGGTCGCTTTGTATTTTCATTGCCCTTCTGAGTTTCACCGTACTTCCCATTTACTTTAATTTTATTCTTAAAATTATATATATACGTCTTGAGGATAAGAGACTTCTAGTTAAAGCGACAGCAACAACTACAGCAACAAATATATTCATTTGGATTCAAGGCTCCCCCTTAGCATTACTTCAATACATTATCGTGCTTGCACTTTACCTACTTTTCACGTCGAAGAGAGCTTAGAAATAGAAATAAATTGCAGCATAGAAGTCAAATTATCACAAGTTATCAATAAATAGATTTGTTTTTAATATTTCCGATATTAGATACAGAATACTTGAAAATATTTGATTTATAAGTTGATTTTTGTCCTTATACAATCAGCGTATTAATTAATTACATACAGTATTTTTTTATTACCTAGAAAAAAAACATTTTTTGTTCACATTTTTTTTTTTGGTTTTTTTTTCTTTTGAGATTTCCTTTCATAACTGGAAACTCACTTATTTCAAGTTAATAATCACACAATTATAAGCACCAAAACAGTTTATTTCTGAAAATTTTTTTTTTTTTCCATTTATTTGCATTATTTGTTCGAATTCTTTTTTAAAGAGTCTTTTACTATTTGCACAATCTTTTGTTTGAAAAAAAAAAAAGGACCAATAGATAATAAATAGAAAGGAAAATTAATAATGTCATTTTTATCATCATTGTTTTGCTGTTTTGATACCGAAGATACTGAAAGAAGAGAAAGTTCTATAACGACACGTCACCAAAAGTTGACTAAAACTCAATCAAATTTACAGAAAGCCTTGACTAATAAGTCGTCCCAGCCACAGCTAAACACAGGCGTGGATAATAATACCAGTGCTAAAAATATTGAACATAACAACAATAATAATAGCAAAGTTCCAGATAATAAAGCAACAAATAAAAGTTCAAAAAATAGTAAAGATAATCACAAACCTGCTCATTCCAACCAGCATCAGTCAAAAAACAATAACAACAGGAATTCTAAAAATATGGAACATTCTGATTCCACAAATTCAACTAATCCAGGTACAAATTCAACTGCAACTGCAGTTGATACTAAATCCCAGCATTTCCATGAAATAACGGATTTGAAAGACTCAACCGATAGCTCCAAAGATGAAGATACAATTAATATTCATGACTACCAAACTCAAAATACAGAAGAAACAAAACCTCTAACACCGAGTAATTTATCACCTGAATTTGATGAATCAAAAGTTATAACACAGTTCGACGGTGAAGAAAAAAACGGACCGGATGACATAAATAGATATAAAGTCAACAATGCTGACGAAATTGGTTATAATGATGATTCTAATAATAATAATGAAAATGACACTCATAGCCAAGATGCTGAAATGTATGATGAAGATTACGACTTGGATTTAACTAAAATTAGAAGCGATCAGGTTGTCGCAGCGTCAGGTTGGTTATTAGACCCTCCGCCTCCAAGTTTGAAAAATCGTAAATGTTTAGTGTTAGATTTGGATGAAACCCTAGTTCATTCATCATTCAAGTATGTTAGACAATGTGATTTTGTCATTCCTGTTGAAATAGAAAACCAAGTTCATAATGTCTATGTCATCAAAAGACCTGGGGTTGATGACTTTTTAAAAAAATGTGGTGAATTATTTGAAGTTGTTGTCTTCACTGCATCCGTTTCAAGGTATGGTGATCCACTATTAGATATTTTGGATGTTCATAAATCTGTTCACCATAGATTATTTAGAGAAAGTTGCTATAATTATCAGGGTAATTATATTAAGAATTTATCCCAAATGGGTAGACCAATGGAAGATTTAATAATTATCGACAACTCTCCTGCATCTTATATTTTTCATCCACAACATTCTGTCCCAATTTCAAGTTGGTTTAGTGATTCGCATGATTGTGAATTAACTGATCTGTTACCATTTTTAGAAGATTTAGCAAATAAAAGGGTTGATGATGTTAGATTGGTTTTGGATGTTACCATATAATGTTAATTTTTATTACTATTATAGTATGATTTTAGGAATACTGGATATTCTGTACTACTCTTTTTTTTCATTCCTTTTACTTATATTTTATGGAAAATAATATGCTAAAATTACTATAACGTTATCATACACTAGATTTATAGAGTATAGAATGATCCAATTTGCTAATATCATTATTAGTATTAGTGTAAATATTAGTTTTTTGACATAATTCTTCACGTTTCTCAACTTGGCTGGTCCTGGTTTTTTTTTTATAAAAATAATTAAATTATATTATATTATATTATATTATATTATATTATATTATATTATATTATATTATATTATATTATATTATATTATAT
>PPNM03000023.1:0-194901 GCA_003707275.3 Kregervanrija fluxuum
TATATTATATTATATTATATTATATTATATTATATTATATTATATTATATTATATTATATTATATTATATTATATTATATTATATTATATTATATTATATTATATTATATCAAATAAGAAATATATAGATAAATAAATAATTAAATATATAAATAATTAAATTGTATAATCGTTCTTTTACTAATAATTTTGATATAAACCTTCAAAATCTGTCACACTAATTTGCGTGTCTATAAGTGGTGGAGAAAAAATATTTTTCTCTTTCAGTTTTCCAGTTTTTTCAAGTTTTTGCCCTTAGTAAAATTCAAACTGGACGAGCGAAATCCAATAGAACGGGCAACTTTTATGTTAAGTACTATCCTCAGTTCATTAACAACAATAACTTATTTTTGTTTCTATATATATCTTCTTAACTTCAACTATTTGCACACTGTTAACACATTTGTACATTATACTTTTACTCATATATCAAAACTCATTCATAAATTACCTCCCAAACTTCATCCAATAATATAATTCTTATTATCATACAGTATAGTATATTTTTTATAATATCACAATGACAACAGAAAATTGGAAATCTGAATTGAATATTCCAACAAAAGACAGTCGTCCTCAAACTGAGGATGTTTTAGGAACAAAAGATAATACATTTGAGAGTTTCCATCTAAAAAGAGAATTATTAATGGGTATTTTTGAAGCTGGATTTGAAAAACCATCCCCAATTCAGGAAGAATCAATTCCAGTGGCACTTTTAGGTAGAGATATTTTAGCTAGAGCTAAAAATGGTACGGGTAAAACTGCAGCATTTGTTATTCCAACTCTAGAAAAGATAAAACCAAAGTTAAATAAAATTCAAGCTTTAATCTTGGTTCCGACTAGAGAATTAGCACTACAAACATCTCAGGTTGTGAAAACATTGTCAGCACATCTAGGTATTCAAGTTATGGTTACCACAGGTGGTACTTCACTTAGAGATGATATTTTAAGATTGCACGACCCTGTTCATGTTTTAGTTGGTACACCTGGTAGAGTTTTGGATTTGGCATCAAGAAAATTAGCAGAATTTAATGAATGTAAAATGTTTGTCATGGATGAAGCCGATAAAATGTTATCAAGAGAATTTAAAAATATCATTGAACAGATCTTAGATTTTTTCCCACAAAGTGAAAATGGTAGAGGTAATGGCTATCAGTCCTTATTGTTTTCTGCAACTTTCCCATTAACGGTGCAATCATTCATGCAAGAACATCTTTATAATCCTTATGAAATCAATTTAATGGATGAACTAACATTAAAAGGTATAACACAATATTATGCATTCGTTGAAGAAAAACAAAAATTACACTGTTTGAATACATTATTTTCAAAACTACAAATTAATCAAGCAATTATTTTCTGTAATTCAACAAATAGAGTTGAATTATTAGCCAAAAAAATTACGGAATTGGATTACTCATGTTATTATTCCCATGCAAAAATGCCACAGGCATCTAGAAATAAAGTTTTCCATGAATTTAGACAGGGTAGAGTTAGAAATTTAGTTTGTTCAGATTTGTTAACAAGAGGTATTGATATCCAAGCCGTTAATGTGGTTATTAATTTTGATTTCCCAAAAACTGCGGAAACTTATTTACATAGAATTGGTAGATCAGGTAGATTTGGTCATTATGGTATTGCCATCAATTTGATTAACTGGAGTGATAGATTTAATCTATATAAGATTGAACAAGAGTTAGGTACAGAAATTAAACCAATTCCGGCTAAAATTGATGAATCATTATATGTTGTTCGTGAACCTTCATCGATTCCAAGACCCTTCAAGATAGAACAGCTACCAAATGGTAATGAAAAAGCTCCATATCATTCACATCATCAACAAAATCAACAAAATCAACAATCTCAACAATCTCAACAATCTCAACAATCTCAACAATCTCAACACACTCAGCACAGTCAACAATACCAACATCAATCACATCAACAACAGCAACACCAGCCACAACAACAGTCAATACCTGCACCAGAATATTAATAAATTAATGATTATAATTTTTTTTCCATTTGATTTTTTTTTTTTAGTTTTGTTTTAGTCTTATTTTTCTTTCATTTTTGCTTTATGTTCTTCTTTGTTAGGATTATCTACTACATTAGTTATAAATTTTGATAGCACATTCTAATTTTGACCCTACATTTTTATTTTCATATTTATCACTTTTTATTACGTTTTTGTTTTTATTTTTTCTAAACTTTTACTATTTTGAACTTTTTATCATTATTTTTGTTATTCTTCTAATTTCTGGAGTTGGTTGTTACAATAGATTGGGATCTTATTTATTGATTTTTCTTTCTTATATTACGCCTTTTTTTTTTATAGGTTTTTTTACTATTTTTTAACCTAATTTTTTTTTTTTTATGTACACATTTTTATTACTTATATTTCATTCTCTCTTTATTTTTTTTCTCAGTTATATAATTTTAAAATGTTTCATGTGGCTAATAGAACCAAAGTGTATAAGTATCGTAAAAATTAATGAATTAAGGTAAGGGGGTCATGTATATTTTACGGTATGTTTATCATTAACTGTTCTTTATCTCAGCAATATAAATTCCGGATAAGTATACTTATACTTATTGGAACAATCTCGAGGCAAAACGCCTTAAATCTCATATAACTCAAATATATTAAATTCCTATATAAACAAATCATGATGTTAAAAATCAATCAATATGTGATTGAGAATGGGATTCATTAATTAAAGGCTGACTTGAATTCAGAGGTTCATGTTTAACTAATTTTAAAGTGAATTTTGTTAGCAATCATAAGAAAAATTTGGTTATTGTGAACAAGATGACAATTAATAAATAGAAAAACAGTTTATTAATATACAAAAAAAAGGAAGAAATGAAAATATAAAATATTTGATTAATTATTTTTCTTCTTATATATCATCATCTTGAGTACAAAATCGGATTTTAAATTTAATTAGCTTTCTTACCTTTCTTTTGCGTAGATTTAATAATGACAGATCCAATAAAAGTTGCAACCAAACAAACACCTAATATCAATGCAACAACTGGTAATGCAATAGCATAATAACGTGGTAAAAAGAAATGTTGTAAGAAGTTGTCTTCATCAAGGAAAGGGGTGACAAATGTCCAAACAGTATAATAGAAAAAAATAAATGTAGCTAGTAATAACATTGCTAAACCAACCTGTTGATCTTGAGAGGCCTGCATTGAAACAGATAAGTGTTAAAACTGTTAGTAATTGTCACAATCACAATTCTCTCACAATCAGATTCTAATCTGTTAATAAATAAAAACATACCATTTTAATAATGAAAAGTGGATATATAAATGGAATATGGTATCAATTGTTGAAAGAAATTCTAAGTTATATATTTCAGGTTAATACTTGATTTTCATGTTATTACGTGTCCCTAAAATGAAAATAATAAAAACGTCGATTTGCGTCGATTTGCGTCGATAAAAAAATTATTCGATCACGTGACATGACATTGATAAGAGTTAAATTACGGCATACCTTTCTATTAAACTTACGATTCCTTGGATTCATTAAAGGCAGTTGCAAACTTCCAATTCGTCTTTAATTCATTTTTTTCCTGAAGACTCAACCTGATGGGATTGTGATAACTTTTCATATTATTATGGTGAAATACATACTATTCCTTACCAGTGATATCACACATATATCATCAGTAAATCTGCCAATCAGCGACTTCGCATCCGGACTTTCAGTTCTGTAAATTGCAGGGCCGGCTTGCTCTTAGTAAAAAAAAAAGATAAATTGCTGAAGAATAATTTTTTAACCTTAAGTAGGTTTCTCTTACTCTTAGTCAATTGTCAATTGCCCTCAATCAATAACTTATATCCTATTCACAATGTCAATGTTAAGAACTGCTATTAGAACTTCCATTCCAAAAGCCAGTGTCCATTCAATGGGTGCTATTAGAACCAAAGTCTCCCTTCCAAAGTTAAAGTGGGGTTTTGCTGATTTAGAGCCATATATTTCTGCCCAAATTAACGAATTACATTATACTAAACATCACCAAACTTATGTTAATGGTTTAAACCAAGCTTTAGAACAACATGCTGAAGCTGAAGCAGCTGGTAATGTCAAGGCTTGTATTGCTTTACAACAAAACATTAAGTTTCATGGTGGTGGTTACGTCAACCATTGCTTATTCTGGGACAACTTAGCCCCAACTAAGAACGGTGGTGGTGAATTACCATCTTCGTCTTCGGCCTTTTCTAAGAAGGTTATTGAAGAATATGGTTCTTTTGATAACTTAATCAAGATCACCAATGGTAAGTTGGCTGGTGTTCAAGGTTCCGGTTGGGCCTTCATTTGTAAGAACACTGAAAATGATTCCGTTGAAGTCGTTCAAAGATACAACCAAGATACTGTTACCGGTAACTTAAAGCCTTTGGTTGCCATCGATGCTTGGGAACACGCTTACTACTTACAATATAAAAATGTTAAAGCTGATTATTTCAAAGCTATTTGGAATGTTATCAACTGGGCTGAGGCTTCCAAGAGATACGAAGCTTAGTTTAAATTTATTTATAAACAGAAAAGAAAATTAAGGTATGAAAGCATCTTTGAAACTAGTTAAACAAGAAAGATGTTTTCAGTCAAGTCTTTGAGGTTATAGCATTTTATTTATTTTTACGATTATTTTTTTTCTATAGTAACTATTCTCCATTATTTTTTAAAAATAAATTATTGAATACTTGTTTTTCAATTCAGAAAATTATACCTTTACAAGACGGCACCAAAACCGAATGTCATTTTAATTGATCTGAAATATTTTTCTTTGAAATTATCCTCAACTAGTTCTTCATCCCCAATTGGGACACCATCCATTTCAACATTCATTAAAGTCTCACCAGCACCTTGATTTAACTTAATAACAACTGTAACATAATGCCCTTCTTTCCAACTACTTAATCTCCACAACATCTTTATTTCTTTATTTTCCACTAATTTTACGATTTTACCTTCGACACCACCACCAAATAACCTATATTCACAACCCTCTTTTGGTTCAATACCACCTGGTGGGGCTCTGGTCCACAGTGACACTCTCTGCGGATCGAGTAATGTTAAATATAATTGCTCAGCCGTTGTATTAAACTCGGAGGATAAGTGTAATTTCGTAGTATTATATTTTGATGATGATTTTGCTAGCGGCTTTGTCTCAGATGCATCAGATTGCTTTTTATTAAAAGTTGTCTTTTCTTTAACAACAGGTTTCATAAAATTTAAGTTTTGATTACCTTTTGTGAATGTGGACATAACGTCTTTTTCATTAACTTGAATATCAGATCCATGGACATTAATTAATGTCGGACCAAAATCTGTTAGAACTTCTCTAATCTTTGGGATCAATTGCTTACGTATAATCAATCTTGAATTCTCATCAACCTTATCGTCTAAGCTAAATTGATATTCATCCGGCTCTGTATCATATGCAATTTCTGGAATAGTAATGGTACCTGCATGATCACTTGGAGTCGATTTATAGGACAATAATAATGACATATCATACAATGAAATAACTTTACCCTTACGTTGACAAACTTCACAATCACCATCCAATTTCTTAACATTAGTAATTTGGACAGTGGTGCCGTTGGATTCTGTAGATAAGCTAGTTAACTTATGATTGAAATATGAGCGTGCCCATTCAATACAATTTTTATCAACCCAATGCCAGTTATTAGGATTTTGCACAACCATTTTTATTCTGTAAAGCTATTTAATATATGAATCACAAGAAAATAAAAGTTGAATTGCATAGTAAAAGGGAGAATTAAATTGAAATAATTTTATATGACACGCGACGAGTAATGGAACTATCTAGAAAAAATGCTACCAAAGTAAAGAGTAATCACTAATGTATTGAAAATTATTATTTATACATTCATACTATTTATCTATTTAAAAGGAACAGTCAAATTAACATGCACCGCTTTATTTTCTGTAAAAAGATCCAAGGCATATGAGCCAAGTTCCCTGCCGATACCACTCATTTTAGAACCGCCAAATGGAACATGGATATCAGAATCACCATTAGAATTAATGAAAATCATACCTGCATCTAACCTGGATGCGACATTATGAGCTTTCGTAATATTATTGGTAAACATAGCAGCTGCTAAACCATATGAGGTGTCATTTGCACGATCAATAGCTTCATCAATGGTCGAAAATTTTGTAATTGCAACAACAGGTCCAAAAATTTCTTCTTTCATGATTTTCATATCATCCGTACAATCTGCAAAAATGAATGGTTTGCAGAAATAACCTGGACCATCAATAAATTCGCCGGATAATAATTTAGCACCTTCTTCCTTACCTAATGCAACATATTTTTTAACTTTATTATATTGTAACTCAGAAGACAGTGGACCAATTGTACAATCTTCTTCAAATGGGCATTTCACAACTGCCTTTTCTTCAGTAAATTTGACAAACTTTTCCAAAAATTTATCGTAAATACTATCTTGAATAAAAAATCTTGATGTTGAAGTGCAGACTTCACCTTTATTGTAAAAAATACCTGTAAATGCCCACTCAACTGCCATTTCTAAGTCGCAATCTTCGAAAACAATAAACGGACTTTTACCACCACATTCTAAGGTGACTTTCTTTAAATTGCTAATACCAGCACCTTGCATAATCATTTTACCGGTTGCCGTGGAACCAGTAAACGCAATTTTGGCCAACTTTGGATGTTTAACCATCGCATCACCAACATCTTTACCATAACCAGATAATATATTAACCACACCAGCTGGTAATCCTGCTTCTTTGATAACGTTACCAAAATATAGTGCGCTTAATGGAGTAATTTCACTTGATTTTAAAACAACTGTACAACCTGTCGCCAGAGCAGGTGCCAATTTCCAAGCCATCATACAAAATGGGAAATTCCAGGGAACAATACAGCCAACTGCCCCTAAAGGAATTGGTTCGACATAACACATTTTATTTCTACCTAGTACCTGTGAACCAATCAATTGACCTGTTTGCTTGTCTGCCCAACCACCGTAATATTTGAAAACTTCATAAGATTCCACTATGTCGCCAACCACACATTCATTTGCATAAGGTTTACCATTATCTAAAGATTCAATGGATGCAATTAATTCAATGTCTCGTTTTATGATATCAGAAATCTTGAAAAGATAATCCGCACGTTCTGATCCGGTTAAATTAGACCATTCAGGTGCCTTAAAAGCTTTGTTTGCTGCTTCAACTGCTAAATCAACTTCTTCGGGTGTTGCACGATAAACAGAACAGATAGGCTTACCCGTGGTTGGATTGATTGTTTCAAATGTAGAACTCGTTTGCTTCCACTCGTTATTAATGAATAAACCTAGCGGTTGATCATAGGTTTTGTTGTTAGGAGTAGTAATTGATTCAAATAGTTTAGACATTGATCCTGATTAATTAATTAAATCACTATAAAACAGTAAGGGTATAGAAACTAGGAAATTCTGCAGCGGATCAATACATTAAGTAGTATTTCAAGCGGATTGAACCCGGAGGCAGATTGTTGATAAAGGTGTATTGACCTGTATCGAGATTCCTTATCCGGCGAAAATTGGCGGTAAGGTTAATTTCCTCGGGTTTCCTATTCTTTATTCAAGTTTAACTCATATTAATTTCTAGATAATATATTTAACCGATCTAGTCTTATCTTATTGTTTAAACTCAATATATGATATTATTGTCAAAATTTAAGTTTCTGCTAACGAGAGGGTTACAACCAGGTTTATAATTTTCAAAAGCGAACCAAGGTTTATGACGGTCTATACTTGACATTTTAAATGTAACTAGAATTTGTATTGCCGTAAATTAAGTGGATTAGGTATTCAAAATATGTAATGTGGGGTTCCCTGATTTGACTTACGAATATCAATAGAACATAAAATTGTTATATGTATAAAATACAGAAATATAAAACCAGAGACGACATCATAAATAAAAATATCTGAACAGTCACTGTATATTATAATAATCTAAATAATATGCTTATTGTGATAATTGAGTAAGGCGTGATTCCTCATTGCCGTTACATGAATAAAAGCCATCAACCCATCTGTTAAAACACTATAGACTTGATAAATTGCTTGTTAGATATATCTGGTGTATGGATGTTTGATTTAGTGAATAAAAGTTTTTCCTCTAAACGGATCTGATCATGTTTGTTTTAGCTTTTTCTATATACAAAACAGTGGTTGTAAGTTTCCTACCTATGTCGACACAATCTCAATTGAAAGGTGATACTAATAAGGCCCAGAAGGGAAAGCCTTTAATACCTGAATCTATTTTGGACCCAGAATCTCAGAGATATTACGTTCTAGCTGTTTTTTCACTCGTACAGGCCTGGAAAGCTTACGATTTATACGTACTTAATGATGATACTTTGAAAGATCTATTGCAATCACAATTGTTTTTCAGTTTTTTATCTCCAAAGTTGACCTTTATTTTTAAATATTTTTTCCTGGACGGTGTGATAATATTGACAGTTCCATTTTTGAATATACCAAAATTATCATTTTCTCCAATAATTAGCATTTTGTCCTTAATCTTAATGGACATACTGACAGTCTCTCTGACTTCAAGTCTGAATTTTTCAATTATTGCCATTTTATCTTCATTTTGGAAATTACTAGTTCCTGAGAAAGAATTGGCCATTATGGAAACTTATGTTGATTCAGATTCAATATTTGATCAATCTAACCATTTCAAAGGTAAAAAGACTATTAGATATGCACCTGACTCTTCAATTAAATTGAATCCATTTGGTCAACATTTCTGTCTTCGTCCCACCTATGGTGCCAAACTTACAATTCCGATTAGATTAGAATCAACATATGAGTTAGAATATTTACAAATTACCCATCATGATTTGAATAATATTGATACTGTGTTAAATTATACTAAAAAAGATATAAATAGACTGATTGCATCCGATTACTATTTAACGTCTTATGCTAAATATGATTCAACGATATTAATTGATGATAAAGTGAATATCTTAGAATTACCAATTGAAAAACCAGGATATTATTCAATTACATCTGCTACAGATAAAAAAAGTAAAATGATTCGTTCTTACAGGTCCGATACCGTTATTCCAATGTGCCCTGAAGCTGCATTTACATTAAAAGACCCAATTGACGATAAATGTGTTGATGATGAGTTTGACAATCTTTCAATTACAGTCTTGGGTGCTCCTCCATTCACTCTATATTATGAAGAGGAAATAAATGGTGTATTATCACATTTGCCTTATTCCGTCATTATTCCAGAAGATCAAGATGATAGTTTTTATTCGCCATTATTATCTAAAGATTTATATACAGGCCAACAAAAACAAAGCATTAAATATTCTTCTTCTGACTTGAAAAATATTTCTTGGGCTAGAAGTAGATCAATCAGTGTTCCAGCAGGTAGCAAGAGAGTCGACAAGGCGGGTAAATATATTTACACCATAAATAAGGTTATCGATGGATTCGGTAACATTGTAAATTATACTCCTGATCCTTCCAATTCGGACACTTTTTTCACTTATAATGCACATCCAATGCCAATGGTGAGCCTTGTTGATCCAAATCCCCAAACTCCGATTTTAATTGGTCAAAAGAAATTCATAGATGTTAGATTATCACAAGTTCCTTGTATTGATTGTGAACAACCATATACTGTTTTTTTCAGATATGTTCCAAATGAAAATAATACTGAGCTTTTGGAATACACATTTACTAAAACCTTTGATTTTAAATCAAGATCTAGAATTGAAGTTGATAAACCCGGTACTTTCTCCATTGAAAATGCTTCAAGTAATTATTGTGGTTGTAAATTGGGTCCCTCTTCCTTGAACATTTTGAGTGCAAAGTTTCCAAAAGTTGATATTACTTTAGATCCAATTATTGATAATTGTGTCGGAACTACAGGTTTTAAATTTAACTTTGATTTTGTTGGTAATGCTCCATTTGAAATAGGCTATAAAATATCAAAACTAGATCCAGCTGATTGCGATCGTGTTTTAAAGGTTGAAAAAGTTAGTTCTTTACTTTCGGAATCAACGGTTTTGGAATATAGCTTTAAACCACCTAGTGAGGGTTCTTACTCTATTGAATTCATTTCTTTGAGTGATAAATATTACAAAAACCAAATAAAGTTTCAGCAGAATGAGCATAGATATGTCACCTATTTTAAACAAAGACCAAAGGCATACTTTAATAAGAACACAAAGGTTCAAAGAATTGGTTGTTGCAATGGAGGTAGTTCTCAAGTTTATCTTCATTTGGAAGGTAAATCACCGTTTAATATTGTTTATGATATTATTGCACCAGATTATAGTATAGAAAGTTATACGATTAATGGCGTTGAAAATAGTAAACTTCCAATTAAAACGCCTGAATTTTTTAAAGGTGGTGAATATGTTTTAACATTGAAGAGTGTAAAGGATTCAACCAACTGTGATGTTGAATTTAAAGGCCAAGAAGTTCATATTGATGTTAGAAGTGATATTCCTCAGTTGAGTTTTACCAAATCTCACGAGTTTAATATTATCCAAGGAAGAAGTTTGAATGTTCCACTACGAACCCAATCTAATGAATTGATTGATTTAGTATATAAATTTGAATCTTTGAGCGGAGATGTTTCGGAAGAAAAGCTTTTGAGGAATTATAATCCGATTAATGGATTGTCCTTAACTGATGAAGGTATTTATTCTTTGGTTAATTTTAAACAAGGCGGATGTGATGGTAAAGTTTCAAATGACTACAAAGTGATGGTTAAGTACCTACCAAAACCAACTTTGAAAATTGTGACAAAAGCGGATTTATCTTTGATTTCTAATAATGTGTTTGTTAAAAATACAATTTGTAAAAAACATAGTGGGTTTATTGATTTGCATGCTACTGGTATTTCACCATTTATTGTTCACTATGATGTTAGATTACCAAACGGCATGGTTGAACAAAAAACAGAACAAGTTACCAATAAAAATTTTGCTCTTCAATTGCAGACAAGCGAAAGTGGTGATTATGAATATACTATTAAAGGTATATATGATTCTACATATACCCCAGCAATACTTAAACAATTACGGTCCGCCGATAAATATTCTTTCAATCCAGTTTTAATCAAACATCATGTTTCTTCATTACCTTCGGCAAAGTTTCTCAATAAAGAGCACAATTATCAAACATGCATTTCACTGATTGACGATAAAACTAAAGTTGCTCCCATTTCAGTTGAATTAATTGGTGAATTGCCAATTTCTATAAAATTACACATTTACCATGAACATGATAGTACACAGGAGATCTTAACTTTATTGAATTTGGATTCCCCAGTTGCTGATCTTTATTCTATATATAAGTCATTAGGTATTGGCACTCATGTTTTATCGCTTTACGAAGTTACTGACTCTAAAGGATGTACTTCATCAGAGCTTGATTTGAACTCGGAGTCAATCATGATTCAAGTCAGTGATATTCCAAAAATTCGTCATTTAGTTGAAGAATCTCCTCAACTTTCTGATTTCGACTCCCCATCTTCAAATAATTATTATTGTGTTGGTGACCACATTACTTATATGTTGAATGGTGTTTCGCCATTTACAATAAGTTATGAATTCAATAATCAATTACAGAAAGTTGAAATTCAAGGAAACTATTTTAAGCGTCGTGCACCCGGTCCAGGTGAATTAAATATTGTATCATTATCAGATTCTTCTGGTAAGGGATGTCTGGTTGATTACAGCGATTTAAATAGATTAGATTTGAAGGCGTTGATTTATGATTTGCCTTCCGTTGAGATTGTTACTGGGGATGGCGTTGAAGAAGATATTCACGAGGGTGAGCAAGTTGAGATTACATTTAAGCTTTCTGGTACACCACCATTCAAGTTGACTTACATTAGAACCGAATTAGGTGACGAGTCAAAGATTGTGGAAACAGAAGTTGTCGATAACATTATAGGTAATGAATATAAAATTATGGCTAATTTAGAAGGTACATATGAAGCGATTGAAATCCAAGATGCTTATTGTGTTGCTAAAAACTATTAGAATTTTCGGATGTATTTTTTTTTTGTAGTATTATAATTTTTATTCTTATGCTGGGTCGTATTTAATATTTATTCTAAGAAAAGATTCAATGTATACAAAATAGTAACAGGATTTAAACAAGTTTATAAATACCATCGTCTCCTACAGTGGGTTTTAAGGTATCAGCATCTTTCAATATTCCATAACCTGTTAGTAATTGAATGGCACCATCTACTACATTAGTTGATGGGTTTTGTGTTCTTTTAGTCCATTTTTCTTCATCGTTAATTACCCTTTTTCTGTACAATCTCTCACTAACTAGTTCAAAGTGAATAATAGAGTGATAATTAAATGTTTTTTGAGTCATTTCGGCAACTGTTGGAACTCTCTGAAAATTTAAAGGTTTTTGCCTTCTGGCAGTCGGTTTCTCTGAAATGTGGTGAGTAATGTGACTGGAAAGTGCTTTTGGTTTTATCGGACTAATGTTTGCGTGGTCATCTTCTTTCTCTGTTTGGGATTTCATATATGATGAGTCGGGGCTCGGTAAATTATGTTCGGCATCATTTTTTAAAACTTTTATATCATTTGCCATTTTTGATATCGTCCTGTGGTTTGAGACTGTTAAATTAGTAGTTGAAGATAAAGATTTTTGAGTAGTTTCTGGGGTATCCATAATAGGTGGATTCTGGACTGTAACTGAGTCACACTTAGGGGAAGTGCTTGTATTGTCAAATATCGGAAATGGGAAACCATCATGTAATTTGTTGGTTTGTTCAATAGGACCACTATTTGTTTCATGATGTACTTGTTCACTGGATTCAGGAAATTCAGTCAATCTATTTTTGTGCCCATTTCCATCAGTAGCAACAAATGGCATTTCTTCAGTAGAATCTAAACTATCATCTGAATAGTCATAATAATCTGATTCCTTAATCTGTTTTTTGAGTTCCTTAACACGGTGCCCCAATACTAAAAGCAACTGTTCATCACCGTTACCATCACCATCATCATCGCCAACAAATAAATTTTCTCCTTTAGATAAAACTGTTGGTTTATGTTCATCAGGTACATTGTTTACCTTGGTGTCCTGCTCAGTTGCCTTTTTATGTGAATCGTAGACAATTGAACTTACTCTGTCAGGAACGATTCTATTTATCATGTTGGCCTCAGACTGTTCTTTCATGACATGATTAACCAAAAGCTCTTTCAAACTTCGCAATAAAATATCTTCATGAGATATCATTACATCAGATTTTTCAGGTTCTATGTTAACATCAACTTTATCTAGCGGAATTTTGAGGCTTAAAAACCAGATTTGTGGTGATATTAACATATGTTCACTGAACGACTCATTAACAATTTTCAAAACTGACTTGCCAAATTTTAGTTTTAAATTCATCGGCCTATCATTAATATCTAATACTTTTATGTTATATTTTGAGTATATGATATCCTGTGCTTTCGTTCCATGAAATATACCGTATACCTCAACGGGGTATAACTCAATTCCATTTGTGGAAAGTTCCACAACATCATTAACTTCGAATAACTTATTTGGATCCCTTAACTTCATAATATTGCACATAAGGTTTAGTCTAGATATTTTACTAGTAAATGTAATGATATCCCCAGCGTTAACTAGATTTCCATTTGGTAACACTTTGATATATTTCAGCTGAAATCTAATAGCTCTATAAATTAAAGAATATGAGGATACCATTTCACTAATAGCTGCAATATTCTTCTTCCTTTCTTTTTTCAAAAATTTCTTACGAACCGGAGTATTTTTGAATAATCCCATAACAATAATAGTAGTACCACATTGTCCGGAACTTTTTTTTGGATTCCCCATTGGTAGTCCTGATGAATTCACTTCCCATGTTTCACAAAAGGCATCTTTTTCACTCTTTGATGTTATTTCAACTTTATTTGCAGAACGACAAATAAAATGTAACGCTTCTCCTCTAAATCCACATGTTTCAATGCCTTCTTCGAGGTCCTGTAAACTGGTCAATTTAGATGTAGTACAGTTCAAACACATGAGTGGCCGATCATTTTTAGGCACACCAATTCCATTATCTCTGACCAAGATACGTTCCAATCCTGCGGTCGATTCATCAATTTCTATTGAAATTTGGGCTTGGAATGAAGGTTCTTTCACTTTATTTCTTAACGCATCGATACTATTTTCAATCAGCTCCTTAATTGCACTCACTTGGGAATAAATGGAGCTATTCGACAGTATACTAGAAGATACCTGCTTTGGAAGCCTTTGAATGGACATTTTGCTACGTGTTTTTCACATATATATTAAACACGAACAATTTATTATGGCTAGTGAAATAAACAACAACAAAGCCCGTGATTACACGTATCCGTGAATGGCAGACACAATAACTAACATGCGTAAATATTAACCTCGATATTAATCCTTTATTTGTTACCTGGACGCTATCATTGACTTCAATAACCTGAAAATGGAAATAACATTTGATTTTAAAAAGTTTATAAAGTTTCTTGGGCCTGGACTTCTTGTTTCTTGTGCATATATCGATCCAGGTAACTATTCAACGTCAACTGCGGCCGGTGCACAATACCATTACACCCATCTGTTTATCATAATGCTTGCAAATATATTTGCTGTGGTTCTACAGTGTTTATGCATCAAATTGGGGACTATTACTGGACTTGATTTAGCTGAAAATTGTAGAAAGCATTTACCACATTGGCTGAATGTACTCAATTATGTTTTGGCAGAAGTGGCAGTTATATTCACGGATTTGGCAGAAGTTGTCGGTTCGGCCATCGCATTTAATATTTTGTTGGGTATTCCTTTGAAATATGGTGTTTTATTAACTATTTTTGATGTTTTGGTAATTATCTTTGCGTATAATCCAGATGGTTCTATGAAGCACATAAGAAAATTTGAAATTTTTGTGTCTGTGTTCGTCATCTTAACTTTTGGTTGCTTTGTGATGTTGTTATCTAAAGTTGAGATAGCATCTGAATCAAATCTTTGGAAAGGTTTTCTTCCTTCCAAAGTGTTATTCGAGGAAAAGAATGCTATTTATTTAGCTTTAGGTATTATAGGTGCAACGGTTATGCCTCATTCTTTATATCTAGGATCCAATATTGTCAAGCCCAGGTTGAAAGAATTTGATATTCAAAATGGGACTTATCTTCCAAAGCCTACCTCGAATGATGAATCTAAGATTTATCGGCCGTCATATGCCGCTATTACCTATTGTCTTAATTATTCATATCTTGAAATGATTTTATCCCTATGTATTGTCGCTGTCTTCATTAATTCTTCAATCTTAATTGTTTCCGCAGCCTCATTATTTGGTAAGCCGGGTGCAAAAGATGCTGATCTACTTTCAATTTATCAAATGCTTTGTGATTATATTTCCACTCAAGCAGGTTTAATTTTTGCATTGGCAATGTTTTTTTCTTCACTTGCAGCTGGAATTATATGCACAATGTCTGGTATGATAATCGCAGAAGGAAGTGTTCATTGGACCATAAATCCTTTATTGAGAAGATTAATTACCAGAACCATTAGTATCATACCATGTTTGTTTATGGCAGTATTTGCGGGTAGATCTGGGATTGCAACTATTTTAAACCTATCACAAGTTGTCCTTTCTTTAATCCTACCTTTTGTCACCGCTCCGTTACTTTTCTTTACCAGCAATAAAAAGATCATGTATGTAAAAGTCAAAAAGGATATTTTACCCAATACTAATGAAAACTCTGCTTTATTGGGAGACGGTTCGGAGGATAATATAGAATACCACGATTTTTCTAATTCTACATGGATCAATGTAGCTGGTATACTTTCTTGGGCAACAATTGGATTTTTTAATATTTATCTAATTGTTCAATGGTTAAAAGGTGAGGATATACATTTTTAATTCATTTTATATAGATCTTTTTTGCTAAAAATACAATTTTAATAAACATTCGGTAACAAATTTAAACTTGTAGAACAACAGTAAATACAAGAAAAATATGACCTAAAGTAGTAATACAGAAAAAAGTTAATTAAAACATGTTATCTTCTTCGTCCTCTTCATCATCTTCTTCATCTTCGTCTTCTGGTATCTGACTTGATTGCTGCTCTGGTAGTGGTGTATTTTCTGTTTCTTCCTCTTCATCATCATTATCGTCATCCTCATTTTCATCATCATCTTCTTCTTCTTCATCTTCTTCCTCATTTTCTTCTTCTTCCTCATCATTATCGTTATCGTTATCGTTATCATCTTCTTCATCATCTTCTTCGGCTGCAATAGGAGTCGATTTGGTTGAAGCTGAACCGGGCAAAGATTTACCTGAAATATTTACCGAAATTACCACAGGTTCGATGGATTTACCATCAGAATAAGCCTTGAGTTTCAGTCCCTTCTTTTCTTTTGCCATTTTTGCTTCCTTCTTCTTTCGTTCCATTGACAATTTTATTTTAAATTTAGATTCAACTTCATCTTGCTTCTCTATGAAAAATGAATTTGCAACAAATTTTTTTTTAATTTGAGTGATCTTACCATTTGGTGGAATTTTTGGTCTATTATTTCTTTGTTTCAAAGGCAAGTCATCGTCCTCAATCATAATTATAAGTGCTTCATTTTTTATTTCTTTAAAATCGGCATCCGGCTTTTCACCACTTTCAATCATAGTCTGATGCTTTTTGAGCTGTTTCGCGTACATATTTTTGGATTTGATAAACAAATCTTCATAGAAGGGTTGCATCAATCCAATTTCCTTACAAACATCTTTCTTACGTAATTTGGGAAATTTTACCTCAGCAAAATCTTCATAAACTCTCTTAGCAGCATATTTATTCATTTGATTAAATTGGTGTGATAACTTAGATTGGAGTAAATGCAGGGGAATATTTGTAGTTAAAAGACCAAACTCTTTATCAAGCCCTAGTTCTTTGAAACCAAAAAAATCTTCGCCAAGTTCGTCTGAAAAGTCACCATTCACAAATTGTTCAGAATCGTCATTAAATTGGTTTTCACTTAAATCTTGAATACCGGGACGAAGTAAATCACGTAAAAAGTTGTCTAACCCTAATTTTAAATCCTGCAATTTTTTATTCTGTTTAGGCAAGTGTTCCTTATAATAGGAATATAAAACATCGGGTTTTTCAATACCATTTTCTTTTAATGAAATATAAACTATGTCTCTAAATGTAAGAGGTTTATGATTTTTTATGGGCAGTTTATTGATAGAATTTGACTCCATGTGTAATTTTAGTGATTTGGCAAGGTTTGAAAAATAATCTTCTCCAATTTGAGTCAAAAGGCTTGCACACAAAGGATTTGTGGATTCAAATCCATTCAACATTAAAATTGAAGATATTGACTTTTGTAAACTGGTGTAAGCAACGGTAGGCGTCATAATATCTCTTGTCTCTAATTTAGAAATCGGGTCTATATCATCCAGCTTCAATCTTTGAGTCTCGGGTGCAATAAATTGGGATTGGTGGACAAATTGCGAAGTTTGCATTTGTCTGATTAGATTTATTTTAAAACACGTTTTTCTGATATCCTGCATCAATGCAATGTTATCAAGCACTATTATATTAGTACCTTTCTTTTGTATTTTCATACCACTATCGGGTAATGACTTTAAATCTCTGCCTTCGCTCATCATATTGTCCAAAATTCCATCTTCAATTTTATCCATATCCAAATTTTTGTGTTTAAAAGACGGAACGCCCCCACCAACATCATATTCAATAAGGTAAGGATCATCATTCTCATCAAAATATTTCCTGTTCTTATGCAATACAACATTAGCATCATCATCTAAATATCTATTGAAATTGAACATTTGATTTTTATCTCTAAAAATAGCCTCAGCATCGGGCTGTATCTTATTATCCTTGAACAATTTTGACCTTTCCACGCATAATTTAAACCTAGTATTTGAAGTTAAGTTTTTCCATGTTGACATTTCTAAATCTTCAGTTTCTTCATTCATTTCTTGATTATCTATCTGTTGAGTAATTGTTTGGCCATGACCGTGACCAATACCATCATCCATATTAATATCATCATCTTCATGATCATCGTCCATGTTCGGTATAGGTGTAACATCAGTGTTACCGTCATCATTAGATTTATCTATCAATTTTGTAGAAGGTAAAGGTGTCGTGACTGTAGAGTTGTTTACAAGTGGAGTGGGAGTCTCAGTCGGTTCGTCTTTAACATCAGTAACTGATTCATCAAAAGGTGTTCCAATTGCACTATCGTTCTCGTTACTGGTTGTTGGTTCCTGACCGCCTTTCCTAGTTTTCTTTGCTTTTTTATCTGAATTTCCGACACCCCTAGTGGATGTGACACCTTTCTTTTCTTCAGATTGTTCTTGTTGTTCTTCCTCTTTCTGAGCTAACTCTAATGCAGCAGCCTCCTTTTCAACTTCTGCTCTATCTCTGATTGTGATATCTGGAATGAGAGGTGTTAAAGATAAAGCCTTCTTTTGCATTGCCAATGCATCAATTCTAATAAAATGTTTTGGATCTGAATTATAAGTTAAGCAATTTTGCCAGATTAACATCAGATCATCCACAAATTGCTTTTTATTTTGGTATTGCAAAGTCTTCAATTTTTTCATGACAGTATTTAAATCCATTGGTATTTTAATAATTTGATAATAATTTGGTGCTTCTCTTTTGGAAACTCTATTCAAAAATGGTGTTGAATGTTCAGTATAACTTCTCAATTCAGTAAGTACTTTCTCACAAGCTTCATATAATTCTTCTTGACCAATTTTATTATAATTCGCCCATTTAGATCTATTTCTTCTAACGTCCATAATCAAATTCTTTAATTCTATATCAGTTATATTCATTTTATCACGATTATCTTCGATTCTTCCTAATAAATTTTTTAATGATAAATTAGCCGCACCACCCAGATTTATTAACTTATTGACTTGTTTGGTATCTGAATCATCATTGCTATCATCCTTTTCAGATTCATTTGACTCTGACATTTCTAATTGTTTATTGCTTCTTTCTAATCTTCGCCTTTTATACATATTAGGCAAATCATTTTCAAAACCATGATATATCTTGGTAAAGTTTTTAATTAATTTTAATTCATTCTGTTTTTCATAATTGGACTCAATTGCCGATGAAGTACCCAAAATAGGATGAACCATTTTACCAATAGCTTCATCTGTCAATGATAACTCCGGAACGGCTGGATAATCAGGTTTTTGTTTTAATAACTCAGTGTCAATCTGAAGTATTATTTCACCGTTTGGCCCAAGAGGTAAAATAATTTTCTTCGATTCAGAATCAATATCCATGGCATCTTCATAATTGTTCTGTTTAGGTTCAGCTTGTTTATGATTGTCATCTTTTTTTTCACCCTCCTTTTCATTATCATCTTCTTCCATATCATCTTCGTCGTCATAGTCATCATCTTCATCCCTCACTTGTTGGTTATCAGTATTTTCAAGATTCTCCTTGCTATCATTAAAAACTTCGTTTGTGTCATTGTTTTCACCATCATCATCTGCATCTAAAAGATTGAATTCTTTGGCGTGAGTTTCTCGATGCTTGGCGTCACTGTAATAATAATCTACAGCTTTTTCGTATAAAAGGTATCGTATGGTTGAATTCAAACTTCTGATTGATGCATATCCAGTTTTTATATACAGGTCATCATTATTTTCCAGTGGCACGTTATCACTGTCGTCATTACCATCTTTTTCTAAACTTTTGTCTTTGAATTTAAGAAAAAGGGAACCGTTGAGGAAAGCATTCCATACTGCTGTCCTGCTGTCCTTATCTTTAAAGTGATTTAGTAAATAATCCAGTAAATTAAACTGCTGTGATGTTAGATAACAATTGAAAAATCCAGATTGAAACAAACTACTGGAAAGTTTGTACAGTTGATCAGAGTTACTGGTTTTGAATATTTGAAGTTTTGAATCCATAATAAAACCGGGAATAGAACTTTGATATGTTAGTGACATTTATAAACTTAGAAGTAGCGGTTAGCGAACAACAACACGTACCTTTTTTTATATATCCAACCTTGGTGTACTGTTACTGTGAAAGAAAAAAGGAAGAAGTTGAAGTTTAAAACGCTCGCGTTGCTAAGTTTAACTTTTCAACTGCTTTCTTAAACCATTTATTATTTTACTCGATAAATAATATACCAGGCAATACCAAAGATACCCAAACCAGATGCCTGATTTTGTTGACAAGGTTTTTGATTACACCGATTATGCATATCAAAATACCTTGCAAGTTTTGCATGGAACTTTTGATGCGTCAAAAGATGTGCTTGTCACTGGCTTCGACAAATCCAGAACTGCCACCAAAGTCATTACAGAGAAGACAAAAAATGCTTACCGCAAGATAAATCCATCATGTCAATTTCCGGCTCCTCCTCCAACTCCCATATCCAGCTACGATACATTGAAAGGTTTTATTACAAGTCATAAACTGACTATCGGACTTTGTACAGCTTTGCCACTAGTGAGTTGCGCCTCTTACTTAACCTTCAGATATTTTTATCCATACCAGAGACGGGCACTTAAATTGGATCAGCATACCCGATTTGAAGTTGTTCTTGTTGTCGGATCTATGGAATCACATTTTGTCAATAAATTAGTTAATGATCTAAATACAAGAGGTTACATTGTGTTTGTTACAGTTACCAATGAAAAACAATTGAAAATTGTGGAATCTGCCCAGGATGATGATATTAAACCATTGATTATTGACTACAAAAGTGATGTTACTGTTAGAAGTAGTCTATTGAAGTTGGGGCAATTACTAGATTCTCAAATTAGTAACGAAAGTGGATACAACTATGATTTCCGCGGTTGTATATTCGTCCCAGATTATATGAAATTACCTAAAATTAGTAAAATGGAAGAACTCAATTCAAACGAATATATAAGAGTAATGGAGTCCCATTTTCTAAAATTTAATATGCTCTTAAGTAATGGATTGTTAGTTTTCTTACAAGAAAGTAATGTTCGAAAAGAAATTGTTGCTAATAACAATAAATTAAAGATTAAAAACGGATTTTCGAAATTGCTATTCATTAATTTTGTTGTGTACTCAAATAATGATACAAGAAGATTGGTTTCAAAGTTGGCTTTAAATATTAACACGGTATTGTTCAACGAATTGTACACTGAAAATTGTCCTTCATATTTGGAAAGCATTCTAAGATCGTTTGGATATATCAGCCAGCCAGAAAGAGTTGATATGGCTATGCTTAACGTTGAATGCTTCAAAGATGAGGAATCTAAGTTATTGAATAACTCAAATTTGATGAGCTCAATGTTTAGTACAAATAAACGTCTAAGCTCACGTTCCGTTCATTATAAAGTCTTTGACTTACTCAATAGTTACTGGCTTTCAAGTCAATATGTTATAAAGAATTAAGTCGAGTTTAACTGAATTGCATATTAGGTTATATACCTTTATTATGATATGAACGATTTTTATATAATTATTTTACATCTTGTAACAAAATGATCTTCTACTGTACCAGCAGTGAAGTCAGCTATTACTAATACACCTTTACGGTCGAGCACATATAATTTGTAACCATCAGGATCAAATCTCATTGCCCCTGCTTCTTTGGCTCTAAAAGCGTTAGCCACGTCGGTGACAATGACAACTCTTTTATTGTCATTGTCATCCATTCGAGGAGCCGTCATCAAATAAACAGTACCATTTCTGTTCAAATATGCAACACTATCACCTCTTGGAGAAATACAACATTTATGAACAGTGGATCCAACCTCATCGACTTTCATCAATAACTTTGGTTTCGCAATACCTTCAGGGCCACTTATTGATGTAATATTGCTATCTATGATTATTGGGGCAGAATTGTATGACACTGAAGTAAGTGTCATGAGACTCTCATCTGGAAAAAAGCCAATATCAGTAATTCCTTCACTGTCAAGCGATGTATCTAATCTTCTTTGTGATTTCATGACCATTGCAGGCTTTGATGGATCTGTAACGCTAATAACTAAAAATCTCGATTCTAATGCTGTTGCTACAGAAAGCAAATTCGAACTAGGTGAAAATTTAAGTATATTTATTGGATCACGATAAGGTAATGTAAATGGATGAGTGGAAATTTGAAAAGGTGAATCTCCAGTTGCCGGATATAATTTGATTAATATGATCACTGCTTGCTCCACTTGTGTATATTTATCCTTACCAGTGACCCCTAATGCAATATATTCTTCATTTGGTGATACGTCAATGCATCGAATTGGAAATTTACATCGATATGTATACAAACATCGGCCATTTTGGGTCAAATCTAAAATTCGGAGAAAGCCTCGAGTTCCTGAAATAACAAGTAGATTTTCAGTGATTTTACAACTCAAATGTTCCCATTTTTCAAGCAGGTTCAAAGATTCAGTAAGGTTTTCTATAAAGTTACTATTTGACACGATTTGATCTTTAGTCATTCTTTTGAAATTTTCTGGATTTGTACCATAGGAAGCGTCATTCTTACCTGAGCATACCAGCTGAGGTTGCTTATCTGGTTTTTCAGTATCTACACTGTAAACGTCCCACTTTTTTTCACTCAATAAAACAAATTTGGTTAATTTCGGTGACAAGTCTGTTTGAATTGACAATTTTGATTTCAGTAAAAAATTAGTATGATGAATATTATGAGTATACAAACGTCTAAAAAATGGAAAATTTTTGGCAAGTAAATGCTCTTTATTTGTTTCTTTCTTCTTAACGATATTTGTCTTTTCTATCGTAGGAGAAGTTGATAGTAATTTTGTTAAATTTGAAGATTGTAATGACTGCTTTGTTCTTTGCTTTTGGATTGAGCATAAGGAGGATACTATTGAATTATTTGTCGGTGAATGTGCGGTAGTGTTATTAATATTAGGATCAGCAGTTTCATCGCTAAACCTAGAAAAAGTATCGGACTTGTTGTTACATGAATTTTGAGGTGAATATTTACCATTAAAACTGAATGATTGCAGATTTTCATTATTTTCTTCATAAGATGAAGAATTATTTACCTCGGTTAAGGCTTCATGGAATGCAGTCAAAAATGATAAATTTGTGGCACCCTTCTTAGTTTTTTGTGATTTGGAATTACTGCCAATACTGGACATTGTACTTGATTCATCTTCACGAAGTTCTTTTTTTAAATTCAATAAATACGAAGTCAATACACGCATATTATCGCATGAACTTATCAAATTCACATTTTCTTTATCGCATGTAGGACATTTTATAGAAAACTGTGATGGTGATATTTGTCTGAATAAATCTTCTGATATGAGACAACCACATGAGAGAATAGAGATATCCACACAGAGTCGTTTGAGTACTAACGGAGGAAATTGGGAGTGATCGATAATTGCAGGTACTAGTAAGGAGTTTTCAACCTGAGAAACCACTTCAGTAATTGTAATTCTAGACATTGGATTGTTGTAGAGTCTCTGTTTATTTCAAGTTATCTATTTCAACATAATCGGTGCTGTAAAGTAAAAAAAAAAAAAAAACTAAAAATGCTCAGCGACGAAATTTCGAACTAGACAGTGTTAGATGCCCTTTCTTGTTTCCGTTGAACCAACATATCAATACGATGTCTCAGTTTTGTGGCTATACAGTGGAGATTACTCTAAAGAATCCTCCAAACACTCAATTCAAGGGTATTATTAGTAAGGTGGTTGATAAGCAAGTTGTTGTATCCGATCCTGTCTATCTCAATGGTGAGAAATGTAAGGAGAAGGAACTGTTTGTTAAAGGTTCCGATATTGAAGACTTGAAGGTAATTGAATTAGCTCAAAAGAAGAAGAACAAAAATCAAAAGAAGAAGGCCAAGCAAGAAAAATCAGCTGAAGGACAACAAAAAAAAATTAAAAATGGCAATAATAAATCAGAAAAGGATATTAAGAGAAAGGAAATGAAACAATCGGATCCGGAATTGGCACTGGAATTACAACCGCAGTTAAATCGACAACCAAGTCAAAATCAAAAAATTACTAATATGGAAAACAATCAAGTGGATTGGAATGATAACAATAGGAAAGTCAAGCAATTAGAAGAGTTTGACTTTGCTTCAAATCTACAGAAATTCGATAAAGCATCTGTTTTTAAGGAATTGTCTTTACAAGACAAAATTAATCCAGAAATGAGATTGGTGAGCCATAACAAAATTGATCCTGATAAAGTCAAATATTCTAATGATGAAATGGTGTTAAAAAAACAAGCTGATCAGTGGGATAACATAGATCAAATCAGCAAAGACCTCAATAATGTTGATTCTAAAAGAAGTAATTCAAATATTTCTACGGAGCGAAAGGTATCCATTTCACCAGGTAGTGCTCAATTGTTCTCTGTGGATATGGACGGAGTTGTTCCAACGTGTTCTCCGTTACAGCTATCAGATGTTCAATATTTGGCTAAAGAAAAATTTGGTATTTCTAAGAGCATTTTACATGAAAATTCTGGAAGAAGTATTGCAGGTCTAATTATTAAAGATATTATTCGTGATTTTAGAATTGGTTTTAAAAACCATAATGTCCCACCTTTGGTTCTATTATTAGTCGGTAACAATAGAGCAGGGCATATTTCATTAATTACAGGAAGAAACTTGTTCAATCATGGTGTTAGAACAATTGCATTTTTATTGTATGACAAGGAGAATTCAGAAGACGAATTACTACCTGAAGTTGAATCTGAATTAAATACTTTCATCGCTATAGGAGGTAAGACTGTCAATGGGATTAAACCATTAGAAGATTTATTGTCAAAACTTGATTCCCCGTTAGAATTTATTTTAGATGGTTTACAGGGCTATGACTCAGATCTTAACGATCTAATGGAACCTGAGTTGGCGTTGGCTTCGTCATTGGTTAATTGGTGTAATAATTCGGGATTGCCAATTATGTCTATTGATATTCCGTCCGGCTTGAATCCATCATCTGGTAACAGCGATAATGAGTTATTCTTGGTCAGTAAGTACATCGTTTCTATTGGTATCCCATTGACATCCCTTTTAAACATCTACAAGTTTGGATATTTTAACAAGAGAGATTTGATCCATTATGTTGTTGATTGTGGCTTGCCAAGGAAGATCTTTGCTGCTAAATCAAATCTAAGAAAGTTTGACCGCCAATGGTTTGCCGTGACTTTTAGCTTGAAGTTGGAAATTAGCTAGATATAAACTGTGTAACTCTAATGAATTTAATCTAATCTACCTAGAGAGACCTCGAATAATGGGATTGCGATAAAAAAAATTGTCGCTTCAAATGAAAAATTCCAATGAATAAATGAAGCCAATATTGCTCACAATTTATTGCATACGACTCATTGAGATACATACCTATTCAGATTATCAACCCTTTTGCAATCACATATCATATCGAATGACTTCAATCACTACTCCGACGGGGTCAATGGGTCTTCTGAGAAATGCTTTTGAAGAACTTCAAGAACAATCCGATAAAACCATATATACAGTTGATGAACTTTTAGAATTAGAAGACAAAGCAGTTTTGCTAAAAGATAATCCTTTGCCAGATAAAGACTTTTATAGGTTAGATGCCAAACTAATGAAGGTTAATAATAATTTATTGAATATCAGTAACACGAAAAAATATCGTTCTTCAAGTGGTAATAGCGTTAATAATAAAAGTAATAACAATAATAGTCTCAATCCACATTACAAAGCTTGGGTTCCACATAAAAAATCTGGTTCTTTTGATGACCATGATGATGTTCCTGAATGGCTGGATGAAACTGATTTTAAAATTGATGGTAATTTTGCCGCTTATATGAGTATAGGTACCCATACATCTCAGGATTTTGAGAGAGAGAAGAGAGAATACCACGCCAAGCATAATGGCTTGAATTTTACAAAGGATAATATAAATTTTACGGATTCTACAGCTTTTGAAGACGATGGCCTGGCCGCAGAACTCAAAAAACAGCTAGAAGAACCTGAGATTTTGGGTCCAACCGAAGAAGAATATTATAGCTCACAACAAAACTCTGATATTAAAAATGAAGATTTGCAGTTTGCTTTGGAAGCAGATTCAAAGAAGGAGACAGATTCTCAATTTTTTACATCCTTGTTGAAAAAATCTACATTATCATCACCAAATAGTACATCTTCTATCCCTGCAACAAAGAAATCATATCCACCGAGAAATGTGGAGTCTAAATTTGAAGATATTATTGGTTCAACATCAAGTTCTCGTTCCGCTTCAATTTCAAATACTGTCCCCTCATCAAGTAGACCTCCACAGTCCGCTTTTCAAATTCTACCACCAGGCTTGGATGTCTCCAATTCAAATAGAAATTTGATGAATATTTCTTCATCTCAACACTTACCACCCGGGCTAAATATTTCTTCAGTGAACAACAATGGAATGATACATCCTGGTTTTCTGCCATCTCCTCGAATAAATTTACAACAGGGACCTTCGCAAATGAATTTCTTACATCAACAACCGCAAATCCAACAATCGCCTCAGGCTATGCCAAAACAAATTCCACATGCTCCATCTCTACCACCTGGTTTAATCCAATTACCTCCAGGTCTGTCCATTCCAGATTCAAGAGCTATGAATAGTATGCAATTACCTCCGCCGCCGCCTGAATTGTTGCAATTAATTAAAGAGGGTAAAATGCCACCATTACCCGGTATGAATCAACAATATAGTTCCAATCATGGATCGAATACACCCATACCATTTAATCAGTCCCCAGACCAACAGTCACCATCCATGCCGCAGCATAACTCGAATTTCCCGTTACAAGCAAACCAATCTATCCCTCCTCATGTCTTACAACAAATGCATTTATTAGCTAAGCAACAGCAACAGCAGCAATCTCTTAATAATGTTTTGCCGGGATTGAAAGTTAATCCCAACATGCAAACGCCTCATTCACAGCCAGCACCTTCAAATCTTCCACCACCTAATCAGCTACCACCACCATTACAGCAAAGATTTTTTCAAATTCAACAAATGTTGATGCAGTGTCAAGAGAGAGGACAAATACCTTCTCCTCAGTTGCTACAAGAAATGCAAAATTTTCAAAGGATCGTTCAACAACAATTTATGCAAAAATGATTATAAACTATAGATGAAATCTTACTATTCTTCTATTGCTTTACTACATCTTTTAATTACTTGGATATTTTATTTTTTTTTTTCTCCATTTTTACTATCCCTCTTTATTTTTTACATCCTGATTATTTATTTATTATATATATCATAAAAAGTGTAATAGTAATTAAAACATAGCGAAACATGAGAAAAAAAAATTCATTAAATTGAGAGAAAAAAAAATTGTGTTGATCTATTTCTCATGTATATTTATTTTTTAATCCACAATCCAATCTTCGAATAATAAATTATAATGAAGATTGAAGTCGCAAGAGACAAGTTTCTTTCAAACTATGAAGTTTATGCGCATACAATACAAACCCAAAAAGATCAGGAATGGTCATTTACAATTTCAGCATCTACCGACCAAAAGAAGAAACAGAAACGTAAATTCAACCCACAATTACTTGATTTGGAAATCATTACCAGAGACTTATCACATTATTTAAACAAAATGCATCAGTCGATAGATACGCCAGTGGAGAGTATGGTTAATTTAATGCTAGGATTAAATATGTACCAGCTGGAAAAAATTGAAAAACTTCAGATTGTGAATATTTTACCCAGATCACTAGTTACTTTGTATGCCATCATTGAAGAATGTGATCAAAGATTTACCGAAGAACAATGCGAAGAACTTTTGGGGCTTGTTGAGGAGAATTTTCCTATGTCTGAGGCAGCTGCTATTGATGATGATATTGTTGATGGTGCTGCCATGCTTGCTGAAAGTGTTCAAGCCGATGTAGTTCCCGTGGGTGATGATGATGAGGATATGTTTGAGGTGGATGATCAATTAGAGCATGAATCTTTGATTAAAGCAAAACCTGACGATAAGGAAATAGATGAATAGATTTTGTAAGAGGTTTAATGTATAGATATATTGTTGATTATGTTAATTAAATTAGTCGGAATAACAGAGCGATATAAAAAACATAAGTTTAACTGAACTGTAGAAGTCTATATATAGAAAATTTGCAACAAAAAAAAAACAGTAAGAGCTGAAGATTAAAAAAGATCTAAAATATCGTTAGCTTTCTTGGTAGCTGAGGAGTCTCCATTAGATTTAGGAGTATGAGGATCTAAATAATTCGAAAGAGAATTAGAGTGTGTAGAATTCGTAGTGGCCAAAGAGCCTGTTTGGGGGTTGGCACCAGCGGCTGGTGTTAACTCTGAAAATAGATCATTCAATTCCTTCAAAATATTTGTACTGCTTTCATGCGTTGTGTTTTCAAGAGGAGCATCATTGTATTCTTCACCATCATCGTTGTCGTCAAAATCCAACAAGTTTTCGGCCTTGACTGCATTATTGACAATTTCATGTTTGGCCATTTGTTGTAGTTCTTCAAGTTTTTTGTTTTGTAATTTGGATGATTTAACAAACGCCTTATCATTATCATTCAATTTAACAAAGCTTGAGGCTGGTTTGAAATAAACTGAACCAAGGTTGCAAATTTCATCTAGCAATTCATCTAATAGTAATGGAGAAAATTCTTCGATTGTAGATTTCAATATTGGCAATTTATTTAAAATAATTTCATTTTGTAAAGTAGCATTATCAGTAGATAATATTCTCCAATATAAATACGCTTTATCTCTAACGTCTGCATTTTCGATTTCTGTTGTAGCTTCATTTAAAATTTTTTGTAATAATTGTGAAATTTTAGGTGTTGGCTTAATTAAACTTATTTTCACAATAGCTGTCAAGGAAGCAGATTGAACCAGTGGTTCAAAATCTTGGAATTGATCCACAATTAAAGTCAATTTATCCTCCAAATGTGGGATTTCTCTAGAATATTGTCCAATGATCCAAATATAAGAAGATAATGAATCAGCGCTACTCAAGTCTTCAAATTTCAGATCTGCAATAATGGTAATAACAGTTGATAAATATTCTTTTGGGTATCTTCTCAAAATATTCTGAATAACAATAATTATCTGTTCAACAACATATTCAGGTCTGTTAATAAATAATTCATATAACACATCAATACATTTCTTTGATGATTTTTCAATTTTAATTGCTAATTGACCAATACCTTTAATTGACCTATTAACTAGTTCAATATCCACTTCCATCGAATATTCTCTTAATTCTGATAACAACAACATACAATTTTCATCATTTGAAATTCTAACCAAGATTTCAATTTTCTCCAGTTTTAGATATAAAGGATCATTATATTTAACAAAAAATGCACGTAAATCTCTGTCCAAAATTTTCGGATATTTTTCAAGTAAAATTCTAATGTTTCTCAAAGCAACATATTGAATTTCTGGAGCAGTAGTCAATAAAGAGCATAAGGGACTTGATAATCTTTTCAAAATATTATCTGATTGATTATTTGGAATTTTGTCCAATTGTTTAATTAGAACCTTAATCGAACTTAACACAACAGCTGGATTTTCATGTTGTAATTGAGGTGAAACTTTTTCAATAATATTTTGAACTTCACTAACATCTTGAGCGTCATAATCTGCTAATGCAGTTAAAATTGAAATTCTACCCCATTCGGTACATTCATTTAGTGTCATTAGTAATTTTTTTAAAATTTTCGAATCGATATTCAAAACCTTAGCATTAGTGGCTTTGGAAATTTCGATCAAAGCAGAAACAGCATTGGCCACAACCATTTGGTTAGAATCATCAACTAATTCGGTTAAATAATCTAAAAAGCCTTGCTCCATGCACATTTTTGGGTTTAAATCAAATAATTTGGCAACGCAAATGGCTGCAGTTTTTCTAACATAGGGATTATCATCTTTTAATGTTCTCTTCAAAGGAATAGACATGTAATCAACCATTTTATCCACTCTGATACAACCCATTGTTCTAATTGCCAAGGCTCTAACTAATGGATTTGGGTCTTCAGCATCTTTCACAAAAGTATTTGTTGCTAAAATGACTAATTCTGGGTGTGTTTTAGCATAATTCATAAGGTATAAATAGACCAATTTTTTCTGCTCCAAATCATGAGTTGCAATGTTCTTTAAAACATCCGGAAAAAGAGCAGAAACATCTTTGCCAACAGTCATGGCAGCAATGACCCTCTGAATGGTGTCTTTTCTTTCATCTGCATATTGTGAGACCAAACCGGATCGAAATTCATAGTTTTCACCCTTTCTCGGGATATTAAAGAACTTTCTAAACTTAATTTCTAGTCTCTTCGTTGCCATATTTGTATGTCAATGATAATGACTCTAATAGTACCGCTTGATCTACTGATAAAAAAAGTATAGTTGTTTTTGTCTTAGCTGTTTGGCAATTTTCGTTTGATATCGACGCGCTAGTGAGAACGTCGATATTTTAACTTTAAACGACTCTACTTCTGTCGCTTAACATAAGAAATAGAGGAAAGCTAGATATGAATTAGATTTCAAATGCTTTTCAGTTCAATCAAAACAGATTTTTAGATTTAACAGACCTTGCAGTCAATAAATGTAGTCAATAGTTGCCTTATTTATTAAAGAAGATCCGACCAATACAATCGTAGCTTGTATTATTACTTTTTATAAATCACGTTGTATAACACTTGAAATTTTAAATTTTGAAGTTCCTATCAAAGGTGAAGTCTTTAACAGTTGTGCTATTAAAATATTTGTTGAAAACTATAATTTCTGTGTTTATAAAATTTTATAATAACTTTTATGAAAACAATAATTAAATCTAATTAGGAATAAACAACAATATTCTCTACAACAGTATTAAAATTCAAAAGATTAAATAAAAATACTTATTAAAGTGTTTGAAAGAACCTATTTTTTCTTTTTTAGGTTGACAATCATTGTGTAATGCCTAAACCAAAGTGGAACTTATAGTATTTTAAACAATGCTATGGTACAGCACACTATTTGTAACATAGGCGTGCGTGCAAGGATGTATGTCGGACATTCACTTGAGATAATATATTTGTCGAACTAAAGTTTGTCACATAAACCTGTTCTTACTGATCAGAAGTTACCATGCCTCTAGACTTACAATTGCATAGAATAAAGAAACTTCTTCGGTTATTAAATAACCCACATCATTCTTCTAAATATATACACGTTGCAGGCACCAATGGAAAAGGATCAGTATGTTCTTACATTTCACATATACTTTCAGCTTCGGGGATAAAAAATGGTCGTTTCAACTCACCACATTTGATAACTCCAAGAGATTCGATTCAAATCAATAACATTCCAGTTTCAAGCAAACTTTTCGAAAAATGCAAGACAGAAATCATGGACAAAGATAAACAACACAATATTGGTTGTACAGAGTTTGAACTATTAACATGTATAGCATTCCAAATATTCAGCTTGGAAAAAATTAATATTGCCGTGATAGAAGTTGGATTAGGTGGTAGATTGGATGCAACAAACGTAATATTATCTGATAACACCTTATGTGTTGCTGTGACTAAAATCGGCATGGATCATGAAAAATTATTGGGGGATAATTTAAAGGATATTGCATACCAAAAGGTCGGCATTTTCAAAAAAAAAGTACCTGCTGTTATCGATGGCTCCAATGATAAAATTATACTGGAAGTTGCTGCAAATGAAGCCGCCGACATAGGCTGTCAATTGTTTGTGACCAATCGAAATGATTGTGGGATGAAATCTAAACTATTGGGTGATTATCAACAAGATAATTTAGCAGTGGCATTAAAAGTAGTTGATGTTATTGATGATAAAAGAATCAGCAAGAAGAATATCAAAAAGGGTGTCGATATTACCGTCTGGCCTGGCAGATTGCAGAGGTATAAAATTACAGTAGACAACGGGGAAATGGACGTCTTGTTAGATGGTGCTCATAATGCGCAAGCCGCTATTGAGTTAGGTAAATACTTGAATCAAATTAGGAATGATAAGGGATTTGTTTTTGTCATTGGTATTACCAGAGGTAAAAACTTGAGTGTTCTATTTGATCTATTAATATCGAAAAATGACACCGTCATTTTCACTAAATTTAAAGATGAAATAGAAGGTATGCCTTGGATTGAGCCAACTGAACCTGAAGTTTTACATGATCAAGTTTCAACTAAAAAATTGACTGATCGTATCTTTGTAAATCCAAATTTAGAAGATGCTTTACGGGACGCTTACCAAGAACATATCAATAGCGGAAAACAAGTTGTCGTTTGCGGTAGTTTGTATTTAGTTGCAGATGTTCTTAGATTATAATGACAGTTTATATAAATTAAATATGGTGAAAAAGCCTTTTTTGTAATATAGAATAAAGATATAAAATGGTAAACTTGATACTTAATTTCCCCTCATCGGTTTACCCTTTTGAACTCTTCTGACATTCTTCGCCCACTTCTTAATATCCCCTCTGTACTTAGAGTTAACCCTAATACCATCTTCCTCCAGAAAGTCCGATAAAAATGGGTGTGCCATTAAATCCCATGGACTTGATCTCTGTTTTTCTTTCTTTAAACAGAGAGAAACAAAATCACAAATTTCGGGACTAAAACCTTCTTTAACTAATAAACTAGGTGGTTTTTCATTGACGATTCTTTGTAACAATTCTAAAATCGATTCAGGACCTAAGGCAGGATCATCATTTGTACTGAAAGCTAACCTATTCGAAGCTAGCTCATATAGCATAATGCCTAAAGACCAAACATCTCCTTTAACAGAATACACCCCACCTTGTATTCTTTCAGGAGACATATATGTTGATGTACCGACAAAAGTATCTGCCATTGAATTAATCAACTCTCTAGAAACACCGAAGTCACATAATTTGATATTACCTTTAGAATTTAACAAAACGTTCGAAGGCTTGACATCCCTGTGAATAATACGATGTTGGTCATATAGATAAATTAATCCAGATAAAACAGAGTATGCGACATGTTTTAACATAAACTCAGGAAATGGGCCGGTGATTTTAAAAATATGTTCTAAAGATCCACAGTCAACATATTCCATACAAATAACAACATTACCTTCATGTAAAAATGTACCATAAAAACCAACAATGAACGGAGAATCACATTCATGCATAATTCGTAATTCTCTAATAATTTGTGATTGAATGAGTTCTTTCGTTTCCAAATGAACAATTTTACGTGCCATTGTTTTCTGTGTTGGTAAATGTAATACTTTAGAAACAGTCCCTGATTGACCTGAACCTAATTTTTTCAACATAACTAGATCTTCTGCTCGTATTGGCAGTTGATACTCAAGCCCAAGTTCTAAATTCTGAATGTTCTCTATTAATTCTTCTGTGGTTGCTTTTTTATCCGGGTCTTTATATTGCAGCTGTAAACATGGAGAAGATAATGAGAATTCAGGATTCGAAATTGGATTCATCTTCCCTTTTTGAATAACATTATCAACTTCTTTCTCATTTTCGTCACCTTTTATTGAATCCATATCTGAAGAATTGAGAGTAAGTTTTTTTATATTACGGCGGTTTAAAGACTTTGATATCATAAATGGAGCCGGCGGTTCTTGATTTTTAGTTCGTGCAGACAGTATTTTGTCATCTGATTTTTGGTTCACTACAATACCTTTGTTCACATTTTTAAATGGTAAAGATAAAGAAGCTGGTTTCGTAAGTCTATCTGTTGCGCTTGGAGTACTATTGGCACTATCCAGTTCGTCACTAACGAAGGGAAGATTTGATTCTTCAGTTGAACCCACCGAGTAGGGTGCTGGACTGAAGAGGGTTTCATTAAGGTATAAAGATGTTGCATTCAGCTTAAGTGGTGGAAGAGCGTTTGGTTTCTTTCTGGCGTTTTGCTTTGATTCGTTTACATTTGAGAGAGACTTGCTAAAGTTTAATCTAGGTGGTGGTACTTTAAAATTCAACGATGGGGGTTGTCCACTGAGACTTTGAGACAGTTCGGATTCATGAAGCGTTGATGTGGATGCAATTGGTATAGGAGGCAATTCTTTCTCCTTAATATCGTTTTGAAAAGACATCATAACCTGTAGGAGACGATACACAACTCGTTAAGTTTGTTTTTGGTAGGTTTCGTGTATAAGTAGCGGCTAAGAAGACGCTTTTTTATTTTCCATGAAATTAAACAATTCTGTTTCAACTTTCACTTTTCAGCTGTCTGCTTTTCCTATTGTCACAGTTAGTCAATCTGCGCCCTCAAATTTAAATGTCAGACTTTATCTATCATTTGGGACAAAAGGTGTTAGTTTATCAGGGACCGTTGTTATATCATGCTAAAGTGGTAAAGACCTATAACCCAGTTAATCAGATTGTAAATTTCTTTGATGAGAAGCATAACGAGACTGCGCAGCAGTCCCCCGACAAGAAGTTTCCAAAAAAGTTAATGTCAGATCTGTGTTATTTAATTCATTATCAAGGTTGGAATAGCAAGTGGGATGAATGGGTTTTACGTGAAAGAATTTTGGAATTGAATAATGAAAATTTAGCACTAAAAGATACTTTAGAAAATACAGTAAAGGAGGCAGAAAACAGGAAAGATGAACTATCTAAATTGAAAGAAGGCGAAAAAATAAAACCTAAAACCAAGGATTCTAAACATAAAGAGGTCGCAAGCAAATCAACGAAAGGAGAGGATGATATTTCAAAATATAAAAAAAGGAAAGTTAACGTATCAGAAGCTAAAAAAGAGACCAATCACTATGAATCGAAAAAAGGTTTCACCCACTATGAAATAAAGGTTTTAGTACCAGATGAGCTCAAACTTATATTGGTTGATGATTGGGAACAAATCACGAAGAATAACAAATTGATACATTTGCCAAGCGAGTGCAGTGTCTACAAAGTGTTAAAAGATTATTCCTCTGATATTATCCAATGCTTAGAAGATGACAACTTATTACACACTTATTTGGAAATTGTTGAGTCTATAAAATTATATTTTAACAAGGCTTTGGGCAATTTTATATTATATAGATATGAAAGAGAGCAATATAAAGATATTATCGATGAATACGACGATTTAGATTTTGTGGATATTTATAGTCCTGTATTCTTGCTCCGTTTATTATCTATTTTACCAAATTTATTGATTCAGAACGATATGGATACCCAAACGATTAAAATAATGAAAAAATTCCTGGACAGATTTTGCAAATGGTTTAACGATAACAAAAAGGAGTATTTGGTTGAAGAGTATGAAAACAAATCACCTTCTGTTGCACTTCTACATGGCTAAATGTTATATATAGTATATTTATGTATTTTTAAAAAAGTAAATTAAGGAAAACTAAACTAGACTTAACCAAATTAAACGGAAATAATCTAAACTAAATTAAGCCATAAAGAGCTTGAAAAATAAAATAAAAATTATAATATCTAAAATTAAGCAAAAAAAACAATAAAATGTTATTGTTCAAATAAATATGGTATCATTAACAACTTTAGTTTGAAGGCCGCTAAGCATAGAATCAATTTGCTTTTGTAAAAATAAATTAAAATCTCCTCTACTCTCAACACTTTCCACAAGGGTTTCACAACTTGAAACTAGTCTGCTTCTTGAATCGTCACCGGCCAGCGTTGGTTTCATAGAATATGGACTATTCGAAGCTTTCTTGAAATGTCCAGATTCTTTATCTAAAAAAGAAAGTTTTAAAGGACTTTCCCCGAAACTATCTGAATCTTCATATAGTGTGTTGTTTGAATCGTTTCTTCTAGCAGTATCATTGTTTTCTAACTTGTTTCCCATTTCTGGGTGACTATCATCCACACTATGCATACTTAGAAATGATTCATCCAAACATATAATTCCATCAGCATCTTCACATTCCTCTAAATTGACAATATTATTTTCGGAGATATTTAAACTTACACCACATTTCAGTTCTTTTTCACTCTTACTTGACAAATTTCTTATTGAGTTATTATCTTGCCAAGCATCTTTACATTCAAAACGACTGATTAATCCACACCTCTTACCAGCCATAGTGTCGATGTTTTTTAAATCCCATCTGCAAACACCTCCATCTTTATCTGCAGTCCATAAAATATCTTTTTTCCAAGTCATTTGAGTGACATGATCATTGAAGCCATTCAATTCAACAAGTGGTTCCATTTTTCTAATATCCCAAATATTAACGACCTCATCACTTGCATCCGCTGTTGCCAAGTAATTTGAGTCTGAATAACACCATTCAACAGATCTACATCCTTTAGAACGACAATTCATCCGCCTTTTGGAATGCGTAGTTGGAACATACAATGAAGATGTATTAGTTTGTTTACCACCACCTACACGTAAATCGAGAAGTGAAATACCGAAATCGCCCACTATAGCAGCTAAACTATCAACGTACGGATTTAAAGAAATATTTGAAACACCTTGTGTGTGCAAAGCCAGTTTTGGAGCTCTGGAGCGGGTTGTATCCCACAGAAAAACATGATTATCATACAGTGAAACGAGAGAATTCAACGGAGTTGAAGACCATGTAACAGGTGATAAACATATTGAGGATATAGTCGTTGATAGTTTATCATTATTAAGAATCGAACCAGTGGTTTTATTAGCGATATGTTTGCTATGATTAAAACGTTTGATGATTTCAGCGTTTGGAAATGGGGAATCTGTTGTTATTGGAATTGTAGTTAAATGAACAATACCATTAGAATGACCAGTCACTAAAAACTTAAAATCATGTGGACCCGAAGTTGTTGGCTTCAAAAACTTCAGAGACTGAATATCTGGAAGGGTAATAGAAGTCAAGTGGACCAAAGATGTTGATGATATTTGATATATTTTTAAGTTTTCGGAGGCATATGTTGAACCCACAGCAATTGTGTCAGATTCTCTTGAAAGTGCTGTATGAGCTGGAAAATGAGCTGTAGAAAAATTATCCTCAGAATCAATTTTCCAATAGTTAGACTTCATTGTAAAAGTTGATGGATTTGATAGAGAAGTTGGTGATGGTGGTGGAGTGTTGAGATATGATGGATGATAATCATTTGGTGCTAAATATTTCAAAGGCATTGTTTGTTTTTGATTTTAAAGGAATGTAAATAGTTGGAAACAGAGAAAGAAAGAAAAGTAGTTTAAAAATATTATTTAAAAAGGCATGCAAAATAGTTTAAAGAACAAAGAAAAAAAAACCAGAAGAAATAAAGGAATAGCATGAGTTCAAAGAACATAGGCGATCAGTCTAATATATAGTTTAAATTATTTATGAACCGATTGATCTTTTAATTTTTAGATATAAAATTGTATTCAAAAGTACTAAATATGGTTGAAAATTGGCAATCTCATGGTGGCTGACTGTGGTTGTTACCCGATTAGGAAACATGATGCCAACTAATTTAACCAGCCATTAAGCTAGTGAACGCTTTATTTTCTTTAGGCTGCTTAAAAGATGACATTAGTGAATACCTAGAGAGCTAAAACTAATTGCATGAACACTATTAAATTGGCAGGTCGGAAGTTTAAAACGTGAAGAACTAACCGCTGGGATGATATATTTTAATATATCATGATTTTGATGAAAATAATAGAAAGGAAAAGAAAAGATAATAATCTTGCTGACTAGAAACCAAATAAAAAAAATAATAGTTCATTAATGCAATATCCATATATATAAATAGTTACAAATATATCCATATATTATATAATAAGCCAAATAAATAATAACTTGCACGACAATGAAAAGAAATCTCAATCCGTGCACCGTAATTAATCAGAATTATTCATTGCGTCGATCGACTCAACAGAACAAAAATTTACCTGAGTTGACTTACTCAGCCAATTTCAAGTTCAAATAATTTTCCTTTCGTCGCATCAACCCAATCAACCAATAAAGTCATTTCCGCCTTTGGCAACATCTTATAATCTTTTCTTTCACTCTATTATCACAACCCAACACATCACAAGATGTCTTTAAACAGTCGCTCTAAAATCACTGTCAGGGTCATTGCTGCTGAAGGCTTGTATAAAAGAGATGTCTTTAGGTCTCCTGATCCGTTTGCCGTTTTAACCGTTGACGGTTCTCAGACACAGACAACTGAAACTGCTAAGAAAACATTGTCCCCACACTGGAACCAGGCTTTTGACTTTAATGTTACGGAGAATTCGATTCTAATCATTCAAGTTTTTGACCAAAAGAAATTTAAAAAGAAGGACCAGGGGTTTCTTGGTGTCGTTAATATTAGAATAGGTGATTATATTAACTTCAATGATTCATCGAGTGAACAAACTGTTGCTGAAGAACTAAAAAGATCAAACTCAAATTTGATTGTTTCTGGTAAACTGATAATAACAATCTCTCATAAAAATGATGCAGTCTCTAGAGATCCAAGAGATCCAACTAATTATTCGAGGTCAAGTAATTCACGCCACACTTCAACCTCAAACACATCCAATCAATTTCCGGGTGTGGCAGCTGCAGCAGCATCATCAGGAACAGCAACAGCATCAGGGACAGCAGCAGGGTCCTCGGCCTCAAATACAACTAACACAGCTTCAAATTCAGCACCAAATACAAACTCGACTACTGCAACTTCGACTTCGACTTCAAGACAATTTTCTTCATTTGAAGACCAATTGGGTAGACTACCTCCTGGTTGGGAACGTAGAACGGATAATTTTGGTAGAACTTATTATGTGGACCACAATACAAGAACAACCACTTGGAAAAGACCAACACTTGATTTCAATGATAGCAGCAGAAATAGCATAGCAACACCTTCATATAGTGCGCAATCATTTTCAAGACCTGCTTCTTCAACTACGGCCGTTAATCCAATAGACCAATCTGAAGCCATGACATTAGCTGCAACTGGAGCCACAACCCCTGGTTTAGGCGAACTACCACCTGGTTGGGAACAAAGGTTTACGCCAGAAGGTAGACCATACTATGTTGATCATAATACAAGAACAACTACCTGGGTTGATCCAAGAAGACAGCAATTTGTTAAAAGTTTTGGAGCAAATTCAGGCTATAATGCTCAAAGATTATCCGCAATGGGCCCATTACCAAGTGGTTGGGAAATGAGACTTGCAAATACGTCTAGGGTATATTTTGTTGATCATAATACCAAAACAACAACTTGGGATGATCCAAGATTACCTTCTTCGTTAGACCAAAATGTTCCACAATATAAACGTGATTTCAGAAGAAAATTAGTCTATTTCAGATCTCAACCAGCATTAAGAATTTTACCAGGTCAGTGCCATATTAAAGTCAGAAGAGATACTTTAATGGAAGATTCATTTAGAGAAGTCATGAGACAAACCCCTGAAGATTTAAAGAAAAGATTAATGATTAAATTTGAGGGTGAAGAAGGTTTAGATTATGGTGGAGTTTCTAGAGAATTTTTTCAACAATTGTCACATGAAATTTTCAACCCTATATATTGTCTTTTCAAATATGCATCAAGTGATAATTATACACTACAGATCAACCCGAATTCATTTGTGAATCCCGAGCATCTAAACTATTTTAAATTCATTGGTAGAGTTGTTGGTCTAGGTGTTTTCCACCGCAGATTTTTGGACGCCTTTTTTGTTGGTGCAATGTATAAAATGATGTTACATAAAAAGATTGTCTTACAAGATTTAGAATCGGTTGATTCTGAAATGTACAAATCATTATGTTGGATGTTAGATAATGATATAACAGATGTGATATTTGAATCTTTCTGTATTGAGGAAGATAGATTTGGTGAAACTGTTACCATTGATTTAAAACCAAATGGTAGAAATATTGAAGTTAATAATGATAACAAACGTGAATATGTTGAGTTGAAAACAGAATGGATTATTTCAAAACCTGTTGAAAACCAATTTAAAGCTTTCATGGATGGTTTCAACGAATTAATACCCCAAGAATTAGTTCAAGTCTTTGATGAACGTGAGTTGGAATTATTAATTGGTGGTTTGGCAGAAATTGATGTCGAAGATTGGAAGAAACACACAGATTATAGAGGTTATCAAGAAAGTGACGAAGTTATTCAATGGTTTTGGAAAGCAGTTAGTGAATGGGAAAGTGAACAAAGAGCTAGACTGTTGCAATTTACAACAGGTACTTCAAGAATTCCAGTCAATGGTTTCAAAGATTTACAAGGTTCTGATGGTCCAAGAAGATTCACAATTGAAAAAGCAGGTGACCCTGATCAACTACCAAAATCCCATACTTGTTTCAATAGAGTTGATTTACCACCATATAGAGATTATGAGTCCTTAAAGAAGAAATTGACAATTGCAGTGGAGGAGACAATCGGTTTTGGCCAAGAATAAATGTCAATTATTTTATTTTTTTTATTAAACGTTATTTAGATTTATTACTATTTTTTTTTTTCTATTCAATAAGTTTTAAATTGAATTTTTCTTATTACTTTTTATATTTGTTTTGCTCCAAATGGATAGGTTTTGATTTGATTTTATATTTCTTGTGTATAAGTTACTTGTTTGAATTCACGTTTCGTATTATGCAAGACATTTATGTAAAATTACGATTACCTCAGGGTTGGTCAATTGCAAAGGGCATTGACTTTTAGAGGAGAAATAAATGATGGTAAAATTGTTAATAATACAACTAATACTTTTATCAGAATTTTTCTTATCAGCCATCCTATAAAATTTAAGATATTTGGTCGATTAAGTTGACACTAAAATGAATCACTGCGTTTTTCATCCTCAATTTATAGGAATTGAAATGCATATATTTATTAAAAACTCTTACTTCAAGCTGAAGGACGCTAAATGGTTTGATGTCTATATTAGCATTATTGTTCTATTATAAAAATTAGCTAGAAAACATACCAGTGACGGGAAATGGAGATGAGTTTTAAATTTGTTTTGGGTACTTCGTTGGTTTTAATCTTCAAGCTGACGCTGTGAATTCTATAGGAGAAATTTCCAATTCAGCATCCGTAGCAAATTGTAAGCAATGCCTTCTTTTTTTATTCAACTTATAATGAAAATTAAAGGGGCAGTTGCTATTAAATTTTAAATTTAGACAGCTTATTAAAGAAAATTTTGTATAATGCCAAAATTTATCTAAGACATCAACAATTGATTCGGGTTTAAAACTTTTCAATAATAAAATTTATGTCAAGAACAATGGTTTCGCCTCAATGTATCAAAAAAGTAACATAACCGATAATTTCAGCGAAAAAACTTTGGGCATTTCTTTATGACCAAATGTAAAAGCTGGAAAAAAGACTGCACTCAACACTAGTAAAAAATCGCTTATTATAGGGAATAGGTATTGATCTCGAGTGATAGAATGATACACTATTATGTAGGAACACTATGGTTTTCCAGATGTATTGATTTATTTCACACAATGGATACTCGCCGTTCCCTTTCCCTAAAACAATCTACAAATAGTGATAAATATATGGCAACGACTAGCTTTATTAACATAATTAGATTTAGATAGCCAGCTTAGACAATGTATAATTAAAATTATTAAATGGTAATTACTCTGCCAACTTTCATTCAAGATTCGCCAAATTTACAAAGTAATAAAACAGAAAATGTTCTATGATTAATAGTCAAGGTACAAGCAATTTACAAAAATGTTTGTGTTCTTGGAGACACCAATTCAACCGACAGCACGGAAAAAACAATTGATGTACTATGATGCACAATGATTTAGTATCCCCCTCTTTTATTCTGTGAATCAGTTTGAAGCCGACTAGCAAGAAAAATATAAAACAACGACAAAATAATAAAGTTCCCGTAATTTTAAGATAGAAAATGACCATTCGTTATGGATAATGGCAACTCAGAAAAAAGCTATACTAAAGTTCCATTATCGAAAAAATTCTAAAACAGTAATGCAAAGCAACTTGAAACGATCGCTAAGTAAGGTAGATACAAGCAAAACGCCAGATCTGGTTATACAAAGATGTTAGGATGTATGGTTATCCAAGCCGACCTCCAGTATATTGCAAAAGATTACTGAATTATCCTTAGTTTTTTTAGATCTGAGTAATAGCCATGCTAGTATAATTTTTAGTTATACAGATTCAAAAGAATGCCTTCACCAAACAATCAATCCTCTCACCCAGTGATACGGTTATTCATCAAATTGTTGTCATCTAACACTAGAATGCTTGATGGTTCGACTTGATTCTGTTAAAAAAAAGGGGTAATCTTGAAGAAAAAAGAAAATACTATCAAAAATAGTTGGATACCTAAGCTTTGCACTCAAAACTTAGATAATCACCTATCCAAAAGTAGTATTCCAGTTTACTTGAAAAAAGAGTACATAGTTTAAAGGGTAAAGTTTTGCTTTAAAATCGAAGAAAATATTTTCCAATCCTTCAACCACATTTGGATATTCGCGATCAGTTACTGTGTAGGGTATCTGACATGAATTTGCGGGATTGAGCAACCAAGGGTTTGTATAAATCTTTTTCAAGAATCAAAAAGAAAAAATAGTCTTCTAAGTTCATAAAATTCTTTCATATATTTGGATGTTATGTCAGGGATTTATGAAATTGATCCAGATGTGCGGCATAAGCTACAAAGCCAGATTATTTTGTATACTATGCCCGATGCGATTAAGGAACTTATAGAGAACAGTCTTGATGCTGAGGCAACAAACATCAAAGTAACATTGAAAGTGGATTTTGTGAATGAATGCGTAGCGATAAATTGTGCTGATAATGGAAAGGGGATAGATCCAGATTCTTTGGGGCTTTTAGGTAAGAGATATCACACTTCCAAGCTTCACAAAGGCATTTCGGGATATGATCTTGAACAATTGAAGGCATTAAAAAGTTTTGGGTTTAGAGGTGAAGCATTGAGTTCATTATTTAAGTTATGTGCAGCAACAACTGTTGTTTCTAGAAATTCAGAATATAGAGAATCTTTTGAAGTGAATTTTATTGGCGATAAGAAGAAGGGAAATGTTGTGAAGTACAACAAAAGTGATTTTCGTTGTGGAACGGAAATTAATGCTATTGATTTATTTTTTGGATTGCCTGTGAGGAAGAAAATACTTTTCGAAGAATTGAATAAAAGCTGGTTTGCAGTTACTACTGAACTCAGGAAACGTGTATTTTCAAGCTTAGTTAATCGATCATGGGTGAAATTGGAATTATCAAAAGAAGTGATTAACAATGGTGGTTATAGCAAGAAAGTGATTATAAGATGCGGAGGAATTTGTGATAAAAAAATATCAGATTTGCAGGTACAAATGAAGCTTTTAAGACAGATTTATAGGGAAAAATTATGTGAAGATTATGAAATTTGTAGAGTACAATTCCAAAATTATCAGTTAAAAACAGCAATTGGATTTAACACAGCACAGAGCAAGGATTATCAATTTGTGTTTTTAAATGGGAGGCCATTCATTAACGATGAACTATTAAAAGACATCAATCAAAGGTTCCAGAAACATTTTGAAAAATGGGAGTTTAAAAATAAAATTGAAACTATGCTGGAAGACAATAATGCTTTAAGAATATATGGAAAACCATTCTCTACAAATGCGATATTTATTGCGAATTTTGAATGCCCAATTGAAGTATCTGATTTGATTCAGGATCCTGCTAAAATATGCTACTATACAAAAAATATAAAAATTTTGTCAACTTTGTTTGGCAAAGTTATTGATGTGTATTTTGGAATCAACAAGAAAAAAAGAGGTATGCGTGACAATGGTACTGAAGGACGAAAACTAAAAAAACCCGAGATATCCAATTATGTTTCAGACTTGTTAGGTTCTAAATCACCCATAAAAATGTCATATTCGAAAGGTTCTGATTTGAAATGCAGAACAAGAGATGATGATCAAGATCAGCATAAAGAATCGATAACTTACAATCCGATTAATGATGGAAAAATCGAAAAAGAGCTAGAGAAAAAAGAGACCTTGGATACTACTTATTATGAATGTGAAGAATGTTACGGGTGTCATGATAATATTAATAATGGTACGCTTACTCAGGCAGAGATTAAAAGAAAATCAGGATTTTTTAATACCTTTGGAAAATTCGAGCTCAAAAGAGAGGATTTTGAGTCATTTAAGGTAGTGGGACAGGTGGATAATAAGTTCATTGTAGTCAGGATGGACAACCAAGAAGGAAAGTCTTCCATAATTGTATTAGATCAGCATGCATGCGACGAGAGAGTCAACGTGGAACAAATGTTTAAAAGTATGATTGAAATGATCTTTTTAATGAATTATGAAGATAAGCTGAAATTGTTTAAACTTGTAGAACCAATTGATATTGAACTTTCTGAGCAAGATATTGAAACAATGAAAAATTTCAGCTCTACGCTTTCATTATGGGGAATTGAGTTTGACCAAGATTACAAAAGGGTGACACATTTGCCACCATTGATACGAGAACGCATTAGGCAGAAAGTAACAATGTTACAAAGAGGTATCAAGGAATTTGTTAACAATATAGCCTGCCATCGCAGAAGAAGATTGACAACAATAGAAAAAACTGTTAACGACATGTCCATTTGGTGGTGGGTGCAGTACATTCCTCAGATGCCAGAGCTGTACCGAGAAATTATAAAGTCGAAAGCCTGCCGGACGTCTGTAATGTTCGGGGACGTCCTCACCCGGCAGCAGTGCAACCAGCTGGTGTCCCGGTTGGCTTATTGTCGATTCCCGTTCATTTGTGCCCACGGCCGGCCGTCTTGCTATCCCGTGTGTGGCTGGTAAAAAGGAATTAATTAGGGCGTATGATCTTTTTAATCGAAAGTGGCGGGTAACAATTCAAACGCTTCAGATAAGGTGATGGAAAAGGGCAATTTCAACCCACCAGCGCTGGTAGTTATATTCTCCATTTTAAATATTATGGGGAAAACTCATGATCATTTTGTTTTTATTCTTTCCCTAGTAATTTGCATTGCCAGTTATCAATTCACTAACTGTTATAGAAGTATAGAATTTTGTATTCAGTTTCAATTGAGCTTGTTGGAGTAGTCTTGTTGTATTAATCAGTAGCTTGCAATCCCATTTTAAAAACGTACAGTTTTACCCCACAAAAATACCATTTAACTCAATTCATTAAATGACTAGAGACGTTAAGAATCACTACCTATTTGAGGTTGCGACAGAAGTTGCGAACAGGGTTGGTGGTATATACTCGGTGTTAAAATCGAAAGCTCCGGTCACAGTTGCAGAATACAAGGAGAGATATACTTTAATTGGTCCATTAAATTACAGAAGTGCATCTGTTGAAGTTGAAGAATTACCTATTACAAATTCCGCTTTGAAAGCCACATTGGATTCCATGCAAAATAGAGGAATCCATTATCTGTATGGTAGATGGCTAATTGAGGGCGCTCCAAGAGTTCTTTTATTTGACATCGGATCTGCAGCTGGTTATTTGAATGAATGGAAGTCTGATTTATGGAAAATTTCAGCAATTCCAAGTCCTGAAAATGATATTGAAACCAATGATGCCGTTTTATTAGGCTATTTAACGGCCTGGTTTATAGGTGAGTTTACATGCCATGAATCTGAAAAAGCAATAATTTTGCATGCCCATGAATGGTTAGCAGGTGTTGCGTTACCGCTTTGTAGACAGAGAAAAATTGATTGCTCTACAATCTTCACCACCCATGCTACTTTGTTAGGTAGGTATTTATGTGCTGGTTCTGTTGATTTTTATAATAATTTGGATAAATTTGATGTTGATTATGAGGCCGGTAAAAGAGGTATTTATCATAGATACTGTATTGAAAGATCAGCAGCACATGCTGCTGACGTTTTTACAACCGTTTCCCACATTACTGCTTATGAATCTGAACATTTACTAAAGAGAAAGCCGGATGGTGTCTTGCCGAATGGTTTAAATGTTGTCAAATTTCAAGCTGTGCATGAATTTCAGAATTTACATGCAGAAAAGAAGGAAAAGATTAATGAATTTGTTAGGGGTCATTTCTATGGTCAGTTGAACTTTAAACTGGATAATACGTTATATTTCTTCATAGCAGGCCGTTATGAATATAGAAACAAGGGTGTTGATTTTTTCATTGAAGCTTTAGCCAGACTAAATCATAGATTAAAAAGCATTGATTCTAAAATGAACGTGGTCGCATTTATTATTATGCCTGCAAGTACAAAATCTTATACTGTTGATACTTTGAAGGGTCAAGCTGTTATTAGACAAATGGAAAGTACAATTAAAGATATTCAAGATGCAATGGGAAAAAGATTATTTGATTGGTGCCAAGAACCGTCTCATTGTGCGAACTTGAATTCACCTCAATTGGAATTACCTGCATTGGACGATCTTTTAAGACCTGCAGATAGAGTTTTACTAAAGAGAAGAATGTTTGCGATGAAAAGAGATAGCTTACCTCCAATTGTGACTCATAATATGGTTGATGATGCAACAGATCCAATTTTAAATCAAATACGTTCATGTCAATTATTTAATACAAAAGAAGATAAAGTTAAAATTATTTTCCATCCTGAATTTTTAAATTCATCAAACCCAATTTTACCATTAGACTATGATGAATTTGTTAGAGGTTGTCATCTAGGTGTTTTTCCATCATATTATGAACCATGGGGTTACACACCGGCTGAGTGTACAGTTATGGGTATTCCATCTATTACAACCAATTTATCTGGTTTTGGTTGTTATATGGAAGATTTAATTGAAAATTCTCAGGACTATGGCATTTATATTGTTGATAGAAGAATGAAATCTGTGGAAGAATCAATTAATCAACTAGTGGATCAAATGTTTGACTTTACAGAGAAGACAAGAAGACAAAGAATTAATCAAAGAAATAGAGTTGAAAGATTGAGCGATTTGCTTGATTGGAAAAGAATGGGACTCGAATATGTCAAAGCAAGAGCTCTAGCCTTAAGAAGAGCATACCCTGATCAATTCAAGAATGAGGGTAATCCATTTGAATCAGATTCACTAAAATTAACAAGACCATTGAGTGTTCCGGGCTCACCAAGGGATAAATATGCCAATGGTCTAATGACACCAGGTGATTTAGGTACTTTACAAGAAAATAATGATACCGATTACCTAACTTGGAATTTGAATAAAGATGGAGAAGAAGAAGATATTACTTTGAGAGGTACGAGCGTTGTTCCAAGTGATACTGAGTAATCGTTCCTTCTCTGTTTTTCGTAGTTTTTGGTTTATTTTGTTTCTTATTAATTTGCTATATGTTTCTTTTCCTAGATTGTATTAATTTTGTTTAGGTATAATTATTATTATTATTTCTTATTTTACTTTGTTTCTTATTTTTAAATAACATGAAAAAAAAATTAATTTGCATTAAATATATTTTCTTTATCTATATAAACATATAATTAAAATTTAGCAAAGGAAGTATGGTTGTATAAAAACAAAGAACATTAGTTATTTAATATTTGTTTGCTTTGTTTTAGTTCCACGTGTCTGATGGTCTTTTCATACTCTATTTTATCAACAAAAACCTTTGTAATATGCTGTTTTGGTATTGAAATTAATCCTAATTCTCTAATAATTGGAGTTGTAGGATGCCCATTTTTTTCAGATTCAGGTTGTAATTCTGTGGCATTAGCAACAAGTAAATTTGATTGGTCATCGATGGCTATAAGTGTGCCAGAAATCGAACGGCCATCCACTATATTAAATTTATAAGGCAAAGATATTAGATCTAAGGACTGTAATTTTGAAGACATTATTTCAATGATTTCTATCTAAAACTAAAAAGTATAAGTATTATAACTATTCAAGTTGAAGAAAAAACAAAAGTTTTTTAGATTCTTCACGAGCGATTTCACTCAATTTGATTTTTCTTCTTAGATTTGAATTGTTTACTTTACAAAATAAATATAACTATAAGAGCAATATCAATACAAAGATATGAGTTTTATTGATCATTCAGCGATTAAAAGAGTTACAGCTGATGATGGGCTCGAATCTATAACGCTAAGATCTGATTTAGCTGCACGTTATTTATTTTTAAATGAGACATTGTTAGAAGCATATAATTTAGTATCTAAGGATGAAAGGTTTACAAGTGGACTAGGGTTAAAAGAAACATTGCTGGATGATAAAATCGTTGATGAAACTAAATACCTACAAGACTGGCTAACTAAATTACAAAAAGAAGTTGATGATGAAACCGAAGGTAATATTGGAATTGACAATACAGCAGAGAGTAAGGAGATTAATAGAAAATTACAATTTTTAGGTGGATTATTAGATAAATTAAAAGAAGATAACAATAATGTTAACGATACTTTCGACAAAGTTAAGACATGCAATAATGAGGTATTAAAAGACTACGAAAAAGAATTTGGTCAAACTGTGGTGGAGCTGAAAGATCAAGTTATAGATATGGACATGGACGAAGAGGAAGAGGAAGAAGAAGAAAATGAAAACATCGATTTAAGTGGCGCTTATAGAGTTCTGAAAGGTGTTAGAGTTAAAGGTGTTACCTATGAAGAGAGACCCAGTAGATTGGTGGCATCAGCTAGCACTGTGTAAATTAAAATAAAAGCGAGTGAGTGACTCTTTTTTGTACTTTTTTAGTTTCTGTTCTTATAGCAGCAACCCTTTCTTTTGTTAATATTTTTTGTTTCGATATTTGTATTTAGTAAGATATTGTCATTTTAGTATAGATACAGCATAGCTAATCAAGAAAACAAGAGTTAGTACCGCTTTACATTGATAAGAATTGTTATAACCACTATAGCCGATAACGCATTTCCTCCACACGATAAGAATTTAATCAAGACAATTAATTAACTCGGACGATGGCGTAAGTATAATCGCACATATATTTAAAAAAGATCATAGAATGATAATGACGAATCATACTAACATCATTTATTCTTTATTTCAGATCCCCCAAAAGAAGAATTGAAACGGATGTTATGAAACTGTAAGTATACGTTAATCTTCAATATCCAGGATAAAATTTCAGTTTTTACTAACATAATTGGATGTCTAATTTAAATAGCCTTATGAGTGACTACAAAGTCAACTTAGTCGAAGACAACATGCAAGAATTTTACGTTTGTTTTGAAGGCCCAAAGGATACTCCATATGAAGGTGGGCTATGGAGAATTCATGTCGAATTGCCGGATCAGTATCCATATAAATCTCCATCAATCGGCTTCCATAATAAGATATATCATCCAAATATAGATGAGACTTCGGGTTCCGTTTGCTTGGATGTAATTAATCAAACATGGTCTCCAATGTTCACAGTTTTTAATATTTTTGATACTTTTATACCCCAATTATTGAATTATCCTAATGCGGCAGATCCTTTAAATAGTAATGCAAGTACCCTATATATGAGAAATAAAGCTAAATATAATGAAACGGTTCAATTTTATGTTAAAAAATATGCGAATCCCGAGGTGGTCAGAAAGGAGTTTGAAGATTACGAAGATGATGAAGAGAAATCTGGTAAAAATGAAGAAGAAGATGAAAATGATGATGATGATTTAAGTAGCGTTGATGGAAGCGATGAAGACAAAGAATACACTAAAAATGAAAAGAAAGGTAAAAACTTAGATCGAAATGGAAATGCTGATGGTATTGAAGACGACGAAGAAGAAGTAGATGACGAAGATGACGAAACTGAGGAGGAAAATGATGATGATGAATTTATGGATTTGTAGAATCAGTATATTTGGCATTTTATATATATTTGCATCTTTGCATCTGTTTAGTTTTTTGGGTTTGGATTTATTTTTACTTTCTTGAATAAAGGCGTTTCTTCTTTTAATATCGACAATATTTAAATTTATGATAATAAGTTGAAGGAGGCGCACATGTTTCTCACAAAATTTCTATTTGTTCACGTAAATAAATAATATCTTTGATTATAAATCACTTAATCACTGGAATTTATTTCATTGATTAACTATAGTTCAATGCCCATTGTCCATAGACAAGAAAATACAGTACACAAACGATCAACGTCACTGTATCTTGATAATAGGTTTGTATCTTTAAAAACGATTACAAAAGTGGTCGCCGATCAGTTCCAGATTATTTTAACTAAGCATAGGACAATTACAAGAGAGAAGAAGCTCAAGCATCATGATATAAATAAATCAAACGAAAGTATATTATTATGTTGGTTAGATATTGCCAGTAGCTACATGGGAATTATTAAATTAATATATAGTAATGATTATTTTAATGATTATAATGTTCATGAAATATTGATTCAATTATTTTCACCCACATATTTTATCCTCAACTTAATTTTTCCATCACTGCTTATTGAAAGTCAAGAAGATATATTATATATTAATAGTCTGCAATCTTTAATGACACAAATTTTAGAAGTGGGTGAATTCAATTATGAGCTTAAATTAACCGTTGATGAATGTGATAAATTGATTGATAATGAACATAGAAAACTCAATAAAAAAAAAATTGATAATAGATATTCGGTTGTTTCTGAATTATATCCAACTAACGAAGATAGTGAGTATGAAGAAACTGATTCCCCCTATACTGACGACGATGACATTAACGATGACAATGACAATGACAGTGAAAATGAAAATTATAAAATTATTGATTCAAGTGGAAATCTTTCATTTAAAAGCGATTATTCTTTAAATGAAAAACTAAAAGATTTTGAAATCAAATCTATCGATTATAAAAAATTGTTTGAATATGATGAAGACTCAATTCTAATTTTTGACATACAATCATTACATCATACTAAATATTCTTCTCCATTGAAGATTTTAAACGTTGACCCCCTGATTATTCAGATTTCTTCTTCTTTCGATCATTTAATTTCAAATCTTGATCCAGCTGATGTTGATATTAAAAAATTTAAAAATTTTTATAAATTTAAAACCATAGTATATTTTTCTCTTTCATCAAGTTTATCAGATATCGATCAAAAATTTGATAGTTTACTTAAAAGAGAATTACACCGCAGAATAGATTCGAAAGATACAAAAGTTTTTTGGTTGGATGGAGGTTATTCTTCCTGGAAATTATTTTTGTCAGTATATGAACATCAACCCACAAACAGCAATACTAGTAGTGTTTTAAAATTGGACAATTATTTACCACCTCCACTACCTCCGATGCCAGCGCCAGTTTTACATAATACAACAGATATTGAAAGTATCACATCAAAGACCCCAACTCAATCACATACGTATAACTATTTAATAGTACCACCACCTTCCACATCTAGAAAAATTCAACCTTCAAATTCCAATGATTCAAAAGACAACTCTATACGTGAAGTGGATCAAGTTACAAATGGTAATGCCATATCCAGTGCACTATATACTAGACCTGAAAATAATTTTAAATTTATAACTAAGAATAGCACGCCGGACAAGCCACTTTCTACTCCTAAAATGAATTTACCACCTATCCCACAACCAATGCCTCATGAAAAAATATTAGAATTACAATCACAAACATTACTGCATTCAAAAGAGCAAAATTCAAAGCAATCATTAGTATCTTCATCGACTCCCTCATACTGCCCTATGATTGGGTTTTTTAATTTTGGAAGTACATGTTATATTAACTCAATGCTGCAATGTTTATTTAGCATATCTACTTTCCGTAATTTTTTTATTGATAGACAGAACTTATCTCAATATGAAAAGTACATATCACACAAGGACCCGTTAACTCATGCGTTTTTTAATTTATTTACTGACATTTACAGAATTTCACCACATGGAAGTAATATTCAGACTATAAAACCAGCAGAATTATTAAGACTTTGTGCACACTTGAAACCCGAATTATCAATTCCACATGAACAACAAGATACTTCACAATTTCTGTACTTTATTACGGGTAGATTGCATGAAGAATTAAAATTAAAGGACAGTTCTGATTCCAGAAATTTATTGACAACTTTTCATTCAGACGATGTTTTTAAATTACATTCAACTACTAAGGAATATATCAAATGGCAACAAAGTTTGATTGAGTCCGAAGGTTTGAGTATTATTCAGAGCATGTTTGGAATGGAACAAGAAATTTGTTTAAAATGTACACGGTGTGGATATAGAAGTATTAAATTTGAAAGTTCAACAATGATGCATTTAAATCTCTCTGGTACTGAAAGGAAGTTAGAAGAAGTTATTTGGAAAAATCTGTCAGAGGAAGAGATGAGTGAAAGATTAGGCAACGCATGGAATTGCGATGGATGCGAAAAATTAAAGAAGAGGATGATTGTTTTGGAAGAAAAATGCGAAGAAGAAACGATGAAAGATAAAGAGAAGGAACGAGAAAGGGATAAGGATAAAGATAAGGATAAATGGAAGGAAGAAAACAGAGATTCAAAAGAAAAGGACAAACATAAAAAGAGATCTTTTTTCAAAAAGATTTTGAAAGAAGGTAAAGAAGCATATAAAGAGAGTAATAATAAAAATGAAATATCCTTCAAAGATGTTACACCAGATATTGGTGATGATGGTGGACTAAGGTGGGAGAGATTAAGCGACGAAGAACGAGCAGAATATCAAAGTATTGTTGATGTTATGAACAAATCTAATGTCTCTGTCAGGTCTGTGAAATACGTTAAATTGCCCAAAATTTTGGTTGTTTATTTGGCTAAATTTAATCCATATAAAAAAGAAGGAAAAATTAATGCAGATCAACTAATGTTTCCTAAAATTTTAGATATTGATTTTGATAAAGGTAGAAAAAAATATGCTTTGAATTCTTGGATTGATCATTTGGGATCATCAGTTGATTCTGGCCATTATACAGCAGTGGTTAGCCGTCCTGGTGATTTATGGGTTAGATGTGATGATGATCATTTATGGAGAGAACCTTATGGTAATATTGCGTTTCTTACAGATCCTGATGTATATTTATTATTTTATACTTTATTAGATTAATTTTGGATAAAATCAAATTTTGTTACCAAAATAGATAAACGAACAAATATGAAATTAAAATGGTACAGACTTCGTTGAGTTAAAGTAAGATTGAAACTGGTGGCTGCGCAGCGATTATAGATAATTTTTCATGTTGAAAAATTTTGTACACAGCATTTTTAGTTTTTATTATATAAATTAATTTATTCATTACATTTATAACCCACAAGCATCCAATGTCTTCCATTATAACTATTATAAATCCAACAATTTCAAGTAAATACAAAACAAATGCTTCAGATTCGGATGAGGAAATGGACATTGAATTAGATGATCCAGTGGATCAAGTTTTAAATCAGGCAGATAAAGTTGAATTTGAAAATAGTCACCCTATTGGTACAAAAGATACAGTCAGAGAAAATAGTATTGTTTCACCAGGTGAACTAATCACAGATGATCCTACATGGATGAGAGGCCATGGTACATATTATCTTAATGAAAGTACATATTCTTCCGTTGCAGGTACAATCCTTCGAGTTAATAAATTACTTAGTGTTATTCCATTTAAAGGTAGATATGTCCCTGAAACTGGGGACCATATTGTGGGTAGAGTTGTGGGGACAGTTAATAAACGTTGGAAAGTTGATATTGGTGGTGAACATGCGGCTGTTTTGATGCTAGGGGCTATTAATTTACCAGGTGGTGTTCTAAGACGTAAAAGTGATAATGATGAATTACAAATGCGTGCGATTTTAAAAGAAGGTGATTTGTTAAATGCTGAAGTTCAAAGTTTATTTAATGATGGTAGTGCATCATTACACACTAGATCTTTAAAGTACGGTAAGTTAAGAAATGGAGTTTTCGTTAAAGTTCATCCTGCACTAATTATAAGGACAAAAAATCACTCTCACGAGTTACCAGGCGGCGTTAGTGTTATTTTAGGTGTTAATGGGTTTTGTTGGCTTTCTAAAACAGTGGTTAGAAGTTCAGATAACGCTGGCGGTGCTGCAAGTAGAGCAGAAAGTGATATTGTGGGAGCTGGTTCTGCAAATGGTTATAAACCAGGTATGGGTTCGGTGAGTATTACCAGATTGGAAGAGGAAAGTTCATGGGATATTTACAGTGATAAAAATGATATTATTAGTGATAGTATAAAAGAAACAATTTCTAGATATAGAAATTGTTTAATGGCTTTAAGCTATTGTAACGTTTCAATTAATGTTACAAGATTAGTGAAAGCATATGAGATAAGTCTAGGTTACGGTGATGTTAATAATTTAGTTGCAGAAGATATTAAAGCTTCGATCGGGGAAGAATTAATTAATAGTGAAAAAATGAGAGGTTAAAATTGTCCAAATAGATAAGTAATAATATTAATTTTAATACCAAGGAAGATGCCCCCCTAGTTTATAATAAATGCCATAAAATATGTTTAAAATTTTTGAAATCTCTATTTATTCAACTAATAAAAAAAATTAGTTTAATTATTACTATACAATAATTTTAGTCCTTTAAATTCCTCATCACCAATACATTCCTTAAACGAACATCCCTTAGTGTTATTGATTAATCTCTGTTCAAACTCAGTTCTTTGTTTTGTTTTCATTTGTCCATTTTGAAATAATGAATGAATTAAATCTTCTTCACCTAAAATAGTGTCATATTTCTTTTCACCATGAAATACTATCTCAGCGACGTCATGAAGGATATTTGCCGTTAATCCCCAACAATTTCTAGTTCTAACATCTAATTCTTGGTCTTCGTGAGTTTCGTCTTCGGATGCAGAAGATAAATCTTCAATTTCTTGTAACCAATCAACTTCATTTTCATTAAAAACGGGGAAAATGAATGATCTTAAATTCCATGGTAATCCGGCCCATTTTGTTGTAATATGGGATTGTTTCAAACATTCCTTCAATTCTAGTTTTCTTGGTCTTGGTTGTAAAAAATCCTTTAATGGGACACTAAATATAGATGAAGATTCACCGGGATTTAAAATTAGGGAACTAATATGTTGTTCTTTGAAATTTCCGATTTTATTATCATCCCAATTAATGAATCCAACACATGGTGTTACAGCTAACAACGTTCTAGCCAAATATGATGGTAATGTACTTAATTCTTCAACAACAAATCCAAATTTATTCTTCAAATAATCATTATTTCTGGATAATCCTATTTCTTCATCCATTTCACGTCTAGCACAATGAAATTCAGATTCCAATCCATTATCTGCTTTACCTCCGGGTAGTGAAATGTGTCCCGAAAAATTCCTTAGCTGTCTTGATCTTTTTGTTAATATCACTCTTAGTTCACCTTCAGCACCAAGGAAAAGTAAAACCATGACAGCCGATCTTCTTGCAACTGGTATTTTATGCCATATCGAAACATTATGCTGTCCTTGGTAATATCTAGGATTATAGTTAACCAAATTAACTAAATATGACGAGTCCATCTTGGCCTTTGTTATATCTTTATGATATGTTGTTGTTATCTTGGGTGGCGAAGGGACTTTATATTTAAAGAGTGAATCTAGATTGAATTGCCTGAAAGCACTATCAACGGCTTTAGAGTAATTAACAAATGATTTATTAATCATATTCGAGTGTGTTGGTTTAAAGGTAGTCGTAATCATTATGTGGCTGATGCGACGGAGGCTGATGCAACTATGACGACGCTAGTGGCTGCTGTATGTGGCTGATGAAACCTTTCTTCGTCTATGAAATTATATACTTTGTGTATATATATCTGGTGCACGGGTGAACAAGTGAGTGGCTGGGTATGTGGCTGGTTGGCTCGCTGGCTATGCGTAGAAAAGATTAGAAGCGATAATAAAATAGTTGATGATTTCGCCCAAAGCGGTAATTACTTGTGCGAAAGATAAGGAGTCAAGAAATGAGAGGAAAAGAAAAAGGAATAACAAACAAAATGCAAAATTCCTATCGAAATACTTATCTTAGGTTTTTATATCGTGGATCCCCTCCCAGTGTTGTGGTATTCTAAATTAGATTTCTGTTCAAATTCGCACACATTGGGTGGGGAAAAGAAAAATTATTTTTGTTGTATTTTAATAGCGTCTATAGGAAACGTTTATAGGAAGGATTCATAGGAAACATTTAGATAACATTGACAATTATCAACGAAATGTAACAACGAAATGTAACAACGAAAAGTAACAAAAAAACGTAACAAAGAAACATACTGATTTTTTTCGGAAAAAGTATGTAACTGGTTTACTATTCAGTAGTAAGTTTATTACTTATATAGTGAAGAAAAGTACTGTTTCAAATGAACCGTATAACCTTCTTATATACATAGTAAACGGTGCAAAAGTGCTGTTTTTAAACAAAGCTATCTAACTCTTCACTATGCAGTAATGTATTTTATCAGTTAAAACACTCTTATAACAAACAAAAACACAATTCAAACAAAGGTATTGTTATTCTTCCAATCGCAGTAAGTACTGCTTTTCCTTCGAACAAAACTATGAATTGCTTTTATTATGCAACAGTTAATTTTATTCATAAAAACACTTATATAACAAACAAAATATTTTTCAAACAAAACTATGAACTTCTTTATTATGCATCGGCTGATCTTATTTATGAAAACACTCAGATAACAAACAAAAGTACTGTCTCTTTCAAACAAAACTATGCAACCTATTTTACTATTTTACTATTTTACTATGCATTAGTCAATTTTAACTGCTCTTTTAAACCTTCAATCTCCGACTTCATACCCTTGAGAACATCAAATAAAACATTCGTATCACATCTAAGCATATCGTTTTGCCCTGCAATTTGTCTAATCCCTAGAACTGTAACACAGTTTTCAATTCTTGTAATCGTATGATCCAAGAATAGTAATAAGACACTTTCCAAATTTGCAAAGTTACCATGGATCTTAATATCTGCATCTGCCGAGATTTCTTCTGTAACTTTAGCTAAATGGGATTTAGGAACCGTTCTTAGTTCATCATTTGCTAAGAAAGAACAAATTTTTTCCATTCTTAATGAAATCTTACGCAATTGCCAAACATTTTCTGCGGTAATACCACCAACAACAAGTTGTGTGGATTTGTTTTGAATTTGCCCATTGTTATTGGTTAAAACCTTCAAACGCGAGCTCAATCCTCTTGGGAAAACTAACCAAATATTCTCCGGAGTTTCTAAACCCTTCAATTTCTTGGCACCTATATTTTCCAACACCCATCCAACATGTTCCAATTGCTCCATTTGGTTCTCAATATCTTTACCTCTTGCTTTATACCCATACGCTCTACTAACATCAATTTTACCTTCCTTGATCAGTAGATGCGTTTTCTTGATTTTTTCAAACTCATAATAAAAATCTGTACTCATCGTAATTTGTCCACCATCTGCAACTGAACTAACTCTTGAAGCTCTATTGACCATTGGACCAAAATAATCCATTCTTCTTGTAACAATATCCCTCTCGCAGACCGGTGTACCCCAATGAACGCCCATTCTAACGGATAAACCCCTAAAAATTAGATTACCTTCATTATCCTTAATTTCACAACCTTGGTCACTTGTTAAGATTTCTGCAGGCCATTCTGGTGTTATTAATAACTGCCATTGAACAGTAAAACACCATAATAATGCAGATGTTGGTGTGGGGAAACTAACAACAAATGCATCACCCTCAGTTTTAACTTCATAACCACCAATTATACGTAACTGTCTACGCATAATAGCATTGTGCACTTTAATTGCCGATCTCATCGCAACAGGATAGTTATCCCACAATAATGTCGAATTCTTAATATCTGTGAAAACCATGGCTAAATCACCCGTTGGAGGCACAATCTCTTCATCCAATTTACGTAATGTGGAATCTTCAGGCTGTGATGATCCGTGATGTTTTTGTTTGGTAGTAAACTGTCTTAATGATAAAACAACTGCAGTCAATTTTTTGCCTCTTCCACCATACGATATCGCAAAATCTCTTAGCTTTTCGGCAGCGTTATTAGGATTGGATTTTTCTTGTCTAATAATATCAGCTGCTAAATCAAATGGAACTCTTTTCCATATTTCATTTGTACCGATAGCAATCATTTCTTCATTTTGTGTTAATCTAAATTTATGTACACTTGGTTGTGCATTAATATGTGGGATTAATTTAAAATATCCAACTGCTCTTGAAACGTCTGATACTCCATCCAAGTAGCCATCAGTAGTAACATAACCACCAGAATCCCTAATTCTTTCATACTCTTTTGGTGCATATGGTTCATGTTTCGAGGTAATAACATTAAATTCTCCATCAGCCCTAGTCAAAATACCCATAGTATCACCCACATTAGCAACATATAATTCATCACCTTTAATATAGATTATAGTTGCACAACAACCACTAAATCCATCTTCTTCTAATGTCAATTTATCTGTGGTCTTCGTACGATGAACAGCAGCGGAACTAAAAGTTGATGATTCATCCTTATTTATTAAAATATTCATCTCTGAATTCATAGTCAAGAATGCACCTCTTAAACAATCTTCAACAGATTTAGGGCTGAGTCCTGGCACAACGACAGTGCCCAAAGATTGAAGCTCTTCCGCTAAATGAATTTCAAAAGTTTCTTGAATAATTTTAGAAATTTTGTCTCCGCCTTTTGGAGCAGAATTTTTACCATCATAGATAGTAATTAGTAACTCATCTGGATTACCCCTAAATTTTTCAAGGACAACATCTCTAGTTGTTAATGAATCCGTGTCACCTAGTGTATCAGAGATACCATACCCAAATTTACCTAATTGCGAAACAGTAGATCTAACTCTGACACCAACGCTTTGATCAGGAACTGCATCCGTAGTTATAGTTACATCCATTAATCCCAACATCATTAAATTTTTTAAACCAAGAAATGAATCAAGTTGGTCTTCAACACCCTCACGTTTATGTTGAGGTTTAATTTCTAAGCGCTTATTACCTGAAAAATTCAAATACTTTAATTTCTTATTATAACACCAATTCCAATCATACGGAATATTACCAATATTATATTTCAATGCATTGCTACCAACATCCAAAGCCAAAAGATTTTTAATTTTAGATAATTCAGCAGGTAAAGTTCCAAAACGATTGCCATTCAAATGCAATGTTGACAAATGTTCGAAACTATCGAAATCTTCAATTGGAAGTGATGATAAATAATTACCAGATAAAAATAAACTCTTCAGTTGTTTCAGGTTGGACATGTATCCTGAAGGAATTTCAAAAATATCATTATAACATAAATTTAAGCATTGCAAATTGTGAAATAGTGAAATTGTTGGAATAACAGTATCGTTTAATTTATTATCACACAAACATAATTGTTTTAATGAATTTGCCATATCAAAAGAATCCTTATCAATCAAACTTATAGTAACAGATCCTGCTTCACTACTTCTTCTCTTGGCTACTGTAGATGCGGGAAGAGGAGAAAGAGTACCTGGAAGTTCAGTTACCTCATCAACAGCTTCACCGACAGGCTCATCATCATTATCATCCCAAAAAACTGGATCGTGAGGATCCTTAAATTTTTCAGCGGTGCCGGTAGGAGAAAACTGATTATACATATGATCAGGAGGCTCAGGAAACGACGCTAACAAATTTGAAGCTAAATTTAATGTTTCTAAAGAACCAAGAGACCAAATATGTTGATTCAAGCTACCAATGTTATTCAAATGTAGATCTAAATATTTCAATTTTGACAATTTACCAAAACTATCTGGTATTGAATTAATATTATTCTTGAATGCTGAAAAATGAACTAAATTTTTCATTTTAGAAATATCATCAGGTAAAATGGATAGATGGTTATTATCTAATGCCAATTTTTCCACATTCGTTAAATGCATAGCAAATGAACACGATGTTAATTTACCCTTTGAAAAATCAACAACTTTTAAGTTTGGCATATCTGATTCAAAGTAAACATATGTTAATGGATTCATGTTCAATTCAACTTCAAACAAAGTAACAGCATTATTCCTAAAGACTGATATATTATTACCCGTTGCTCTTATAACTTCCAATTTTGGTGAATTCTTCAAAGCGTCAATAGATGTTAATTGATTGAATCTAACATCAACTTTAATCAAATTATTAAAACCAGTAAAAAAGTCTGGTAACGCATGTGAAAGCTTATTACCCGAAATTTGTAAAACTTCTAAAGATGTAAGCCCAGCAAGATTTAATGATATAACTGAAATTGAATTATATGAAAGATCAAGTCTTTTCAAATTTTTCATTTTGTTAATTTGGCGTGGAATTTCTTTTATCCTATTTGATGACAAATTTAAAGACTGTAAATTTTGTAATTCGGCAAATGAATCTGGTAAATGATAAATTCGGTTACATGCCAAGTTCAAAATAGTTAGATTAGATAACATTGAAATTTCTGAAGGAATACTTTTAATATAATTAACTTCCAAATCTAAATTAACCAAACGGGGAGCATAGACAATAGCGAGCGGAAATTTAGGATTACCACTTCTGGTAAAATTCAGTGTTGTTAAATTTCTAGAATCATGCATAAAATCTTTAGTAAATTCAAAAGAAGGATTCTGTGAAACATCTAAAGTAATAATTGGTTCAGCATACAAAAAATTTGGCACTTCCTGTAAATTCCAATTTGCAAGATCCACATTCTGGGGATTGATTAGACGTTTCTTTTCTTCGCTAATAAACTCAACACCTTTATCTTGAACCATGAATTTAAATAAGAAACTTAAATCTGTTCTTTCAATATAATCTAAATTATCCCTTTCAGTATAACCGTACAAAAAAAGCATAGTTCTCTGAATTTTTAATGGTCTCTCGTGAAGAGCCAAAGTTCTTCTTAAACCACCACAATTTAAAACTAAAATATGCTCTTCATCTGATTTTAAAAATCTCTTTCTTCTCAAAACATCTAAAATGTCTTTACAAGTGGTTTCTAAAGTACAGGGTAACAGTGAAGATTTGTCACCTTTAAAAATTCTAACCGAAGATCTTGAAGCTCCTTTTAATTCTCTAGAATGAGAACTTGAAACAGAATTATGTGTACCTGCAGACTGTACTATTTTTGAAGAAGAGGCACTATTCATAGATGGAAAAACTTCAGATATGGTCTTCTTAGTAGACTGTGTAGCATTTAAAGAACTCTTCTCTGAATCCGAAGAATATGATGACGATGAAAGCTCAGAGGTTGATCTCGCCATTGGGAAATTAGGATTATCATCGGGTGAACTAACAACAGGAGGTTCTTGGACTGCAATGGTATCTGTTCTAACTTTCCAACTTTCAGGAGGTCTCCAAAATGATCTGGATTCCGGTTCTGTAATGATACTAGCCATAGAACCTATTCTAGACATTCCAGTATCAGATAATTTCGTAATTGAAGATATATCATCATCATCATCATTCAAATCAATACCAAAAGGTTGTGGAATTTTTGATGTTGGTGCAAGAGATATTGAGCTGTCGATAGAAACTGGAATTTTATTTTGGGACATATTATGAATATTCAGTTTTTCAGTGGTCAGTGGTAGGGATCTGATTTTATCGTTATTATCATGACCATGAATATGACCATGACCATGACTATTGCTATTATTATAATTGTGATTGATATTATGATTATTATTATTATTATTTAGATTGCTATTATTATTATTATTATTATTATTAGTATTATTATTATTATTATTATTGTTAATATTATTATTATTATTGTTAATATTGTTAATATTGTTATTATTAGAAGTTAGTGAAGAAAAAGTAGTCATAAACGAAGAATGTGAAGGATCTGATTTTCTAGTCATTGATGGCGCCGATATATTCCTACCAGAATTCAGAAATTCATAGGATTCAATTGGTTCACTCTCTCTCCTTGAAGGTATGAGTCTATTTAACAAACTTGCTCTTTTACTTTTAATTCTGGAAGCCTTAAACGATGATGGCAGTGCCTTATCGGATTGAGTTCTTAGAGGCAAAAAATTTGAATGTATCTTATTGCCCGAAGAAGAATTCAATGAAACCACAGGATCAATGGAATAGTTACTCGTAGTGGAAGATCTCCTCCTTGGGTCCACCACCGAAGTTGGTGAAACAGCTAACGATTTATGCGTTACATGAGAACTATTTCTTGAAGAATTGGGAGAGGTTGAAGAAGACGAATCAGTGGATTTCTGTCTGTGGGAAGATTTTGCTTGCTGAGCACCTGAAGAAACTGATTTGTAAGGATGATTCAAGTTATCATCAGTATATTTTGAGTTGAACTTTGGTCTAGTCGGTTCAGAATCCAACGCTTGAATGTCCGGTGGATTCTCAGAATCCCGAGATTTTTCCGAAGGCATCAGTTAATAATTCTGTCAATGTTTTATATTAAGTTATAGATTAAAAATCTGTATTTCCAGCAGAAAGAAAGACCACAACTATATACAATCGTTAATATAACAATAATAACAAATGGCTAATTGTTTTTAATTTGCTGAACTTGTTTAACGTCCCTTTTCAAGTTTTGACAGTCGCGGGCCATTTAATTTTGTCTCCAATTGCATTTCAGTTACTTCTGGTACTTCTGGCTTGTTATTCTTTTTTATTCTGCTTACTTCTATATATACTACCCTATTTGCACAAATATTACAATGCATAATAGATACGCTTTATAGATTTGATTTCTCTACTGCGTCCACTATAGTTTATATTATTCGTTTCGTTCATAGTTTTGTTGGATCGTGTTTCCAATTTGTTTATAGATCTAGCAACTGTTTTCAATTTTATATTTCAGTTTCTAGTTTGTTTGTCTTTTCACAGTGGTGTGGAATTTGATTCGTTATACATTTTTATTTTACTTTTTTCTATTTCATATCACATTACATCTTTTAATTATATTTGGTTTCATTTTACTATGTTAGGAAATCTTTTTAGGAAGAGGGACTCACACTATTCAACATCTCATACATATGATTCCTCTATGTCTTCCCCAATGCAGCATCCAAATAGTTATGCTCCTTCCAGTTATAATAGCAACTTTTCAAATCCGATCGATGATTTTACATTAGACAGTACGGCAATATTAAATCAAGGCTCTGATAGCATTAACGACCAATCAAATCTTTATATGCCTGCTTTATTTGGAATGAAATCTGCCATTCCAAAACCAAATTTCAAGATATCAGATAAGTCTCAGTGTATTAGAATGCTTATATTTCAAGATGCAGGTATTCGTTCCAAGCAACCATTATTTGATTCAGCTGTTACTTTAAATGGGAACTTATCTGCAATGCATCAAAAAATTAACAAATCAATACATCATCCTTCTAATGAGCTTTCAACTTTCATGTTTGGCTGTTACGGTATGGTAATGTCTGAGTACAATATTACTACTAAATTGCATTATTTACCTTCTTTACCGGGTATGCCATCTTCAGTATTAATTACAAGGTTATTCTCATTAGAACCTTCCTTTCAATTAAAGCCTTTAAATGCTGAATCATTGAATAGTTCTGATTGGGAGCCCTGCCCTATTTTACCCGTGGATGAGTTACCAAAATATGAAAATATTTCTACTAGATTTGCCGTTGGTTTAGTTGTCCCTATATCATCATCAATCGAATCTGTTAGGGATGAGATAACAGAAAATTGGTCTGAAATTTCAAATTCCTTAATTTCCATGCAAAACATAATTATTATGAAAATGAAATTGCATTACAGCCTTCAAAAGCGTCTAAGAAAATCGCAAAACCAGCATATGCAATTAAAATGCAATCCAATTGTAAATAATAACAACAATTTGAATACCAAAAAATTTAAATTTAACGTGTATTGTCTTCAATCAGAAATGGAAATTTATCAATGTTTGCTTTCATTTACAAAGTTAATAATCTCAATGCTTGAAATTCCGAGATTATTTATAGATTTGAAAGATTCAAATCAAGCTTTAATTAACTGGGCTTCAACTGTTTCTGCTTGGTTAGAATTAAAGGATGGCAGAATTTCGCAGAATGATGAGTCATCAAATGGCAATAACTCAGTTTCATTTAATGATCACAATAATACTACTTTTACATCTTTTTCAAGTCATTATAATCAATTAGCGTTTTCACAACAAAACCATGGTGTCAAGTTTTTAGCACATTTAATTTCTGTACTTTTACCACTTCGAAATGAAATATTTAAAGAGCCAATGGCGGGATCAAACCTTACTACGACAAGGGTCGTTATAGGTACTGGTAATCCGATTGTTTCTCAGAAATTAATTTTTATTATAGCTGGTCTATTAGGGTATGAAATTTTTTCAGTTCTTCAAAATGGTGCCAAAGCTTTAACTTTAGTTCTCAAACCAGAAAATATCAAAAATCAAAAAGAAAAAAAAGACAAAGAGTCCGACAATAGTCTCTGTTCAGTTCCAATACCTATTCAAAAAAATTCTAACGAAATTGATCCAGATCCCCTAAATTTAAGACCTTCATATTCACGTCAGGATTCTGTTACATCGATCTCACCGCAGTCGCAATGTTGGGAGATCCCTACCAAAGCATCAGCTATGATTTCCGAATCACCAAGTGTGACGTCCATTTCTGCTGCTTCAATATCAGAAAGGGTTCCCATTCCTAGATTGAACCGTACTTCATCATATGCTTCGCTTCAAAATTTATCCACTTCATATGGTGGTGCTCCACCAACCTCATCTTCTTGGAGAAATTCATTTCAGTTTGGATCATTTATGGAACGCTGGAAGGTATCAAATTTAGTTTCGTCACCTTCAACTTCGCATACTTCCAACTCACCTAATCCTGAAACACCTTCCCCTGGAATAGAATATGATGAATATCCGTGGCAAGCCTCTCGAAAGCCACTTCCTATTATTAATTCTTCGGCGGCATCTACAGCTTCAAATTCTTCTTTTGCGACGTCTTATTATAAGCCACCAACTGCAACATATTCTACGCCTATTAAAAAATATTTTAATTATGTTTCGCATGATCATTTTAGTATTAACCGTACTGCTTCAAACCTATTATCAAGTGACTTTCAGACAATTGAAAAAGAAATTGCAGAAAACATTGATTATATAATGACAGATGATTTTTCTGCAATGACTGAAACTTATTCATCTGGTTCTGTCTTATCAATTGATCAAAATCATAACCCTAGTGATGAAAACAATCTTTCGGGTAAAACAGTCACAAAAATTCCAATGTTGGTGGGTTATATCCCATTATACAGACCTGAATTTTCATTGATGTCGTGTGCTGTCAATACAAATCAAGAAAGTGTACTTATTGAGTCAATGAAAGATGATGTTTTTCGTACTGGTGGCTCAGGCTCAAGTAAATTATATTTTGTTAATCTAGGTATGAGAAGAATCAAGCTGTTGGAAGTCAATGGACATGAAAGTCAACCTTCTAATGACGTGACAAGCTTAAGGTCTTCAAAGTTAAATAAATCTAGTGTGACAACTAGTGCTGAAGACGATTGCAATGAAAAATTTAAGTCAAAATTAACTAATGACATTAATGCGGGCTTGCAGTTTAAGCAAAAAACTATTTTTAGCCCTTCTAAATCTTTCAAAGAGGAGCCAGTTTTGGGAATCAGTACCGAAAATGATATAATTGATAAATATGACGCATTTTTAAATCAAATCGCCTTAACTATCAATAATTTTTTCAGTGATCTCAAAGAACATGATGAATATGATTCTACAGACAATCGAGAAAAATTGGAAACTGAAAAGGAAGAGGAATGTTGTTTTAAAATTAGAGGATTGGTTGAGGATTTGATTAAATTGAGTAATGAAGAATCGTAATTTTAATATTTTTTTGTTTTCTAAAAGTTTTTATTAACTAAATAAAGAATGTTATGGATATAAAATGCTTATAGTAATTTTTGAAACTTTAAACTTTGACTGCCATATATCACGATATGATTCTACAAATATTGTATTTAATTTTTTAAGTCTGCAAATTAGTAGAATCTCCTAGATGAGGATAAGTAATTCAATTTTCTAACATTTTTCTTATGGGTATCATAAGCTAAAAGGGAAATAAAAATAGCAACGAGTAATATACATTTAAAATACAGTTAAAATACAGTTAAAATATACTCAAGATAAAAACTTGAAGAGATTTTAACTAAATATTGGCCCTTTCAGGTGGTGTCATCTCGTGAATATGCACCGATTTGCTATCAAGACCTTCAACGTTACTCACACTTAATGGGGTAATAAATATTGTTTGTGTCTTTGGATTTTCAGCAACTTTGTCTAAAATCAACTTTAATGCAATCCTTCTATTAATTTGATCCATGAAAACATCAAATTCATCCAAACCTCTCACTCTAGATTGCATTGGTTTCCAAATCGCAAACAAAAATGATATTTGAGCATAAGACTTTTCACCTCCTGAAAATGATTCCACTGATCTTAAAGATTCATTAGCCTTAGTAGAAACTTTTAACGATAATTTACCTTTACTAAAGTCAAAATCAATTCTACCTCTGAACTTACGTATTCTTAATGCATTTTCAAAAACATCGTTAACCAATTGGATTAAACTACTTGCAGTAGATGTCAGATTTTCCAATCTTGCTTGTAACGCTAACTTCAAATTTTCAAATAAATCAACCGAACCCTTGTATTTGTTACTTATAGTTATATACTTTTCACGGGCTTGCATTAATTGAATTTGGGCTTGGTTTTTATCGATACCTTGTCTAGCTTCAATCTCTTTCAAAACTTTACCCAATGTGTCTATTTCAGCATTGATGTTATCTAGATTATCATCAGGTTCAATGTCGGCTGCTTCTCTTGTACATTGCTCTTCCGCCACTTGAATATCTGTACTTATTTGTTCTGTGGTACTCTGAAGAAACTCAGATAATTTCTCAATATGTGATTGAACTAGATTAATTTTTGTATTATACGAATTTATGTTATCAACGTGAAATTCAATTTGACTTTCAATTTTATGAATTTCATCTTCCTTTTTAAGTAAAAGTTTCTTTGTATTTACATAATCATTCTCAACTTTTTCATATATTTGTCTTTTTGCTTTCAGTTCATTTTCCATTTCCTGGAGTTTCTTCTGCGGTGCAGCTAATCTTTGATAATTCAATTCAGCACTAGCTTCCGTTCTTTCTTTTTCCTCCTTAAGAGCATTTAATTTTCCTTGCCCACCTTCTATCTGTTCCAATTTATTTTTGGACTTTTCAATTGTTTGATTGATCTCTCTACTTTCCTTCTTATTATCGAGTATATCAACTCTTAAGCGATTAAGAATATTCTTATCAGTCTTCTCCCAGGCTATTCTTTCAAAATCCTTATCCTGATACTTTATTTTAGCTTCTTTTAAATCTCTTTCAATCCTTGCAACTGCTGAATCGCCAACTGTTCTTAAATTGATATGATGGTTGTGTCTAGAAACAGATTGTATTGGATCTGTTTGCAACACACCATTCCTCTTAAAAATTTTCAAAGCGCCGTTTCCTGGGACAAAACATATAATTGAAGAAATTTTACTATCGGCTTCTTGTAATAAGATTCTTTCGGCTTCTTTTCTATCTGAAACCAATAATGTGCTTTGAAGCTTTAAAGAATCGACTAAGAAACAAGTAATATTTGGATCAGCGATCTTTAATACATCCAACATTGATAAATAATTTCCACTTGGAATACTTTTGGAAAAATCGAAAACTTCAGGCTGACGGATTGTGATATCACTTTGAGTGTTAAAAAACTTCACTCTTGATTTTAAAACTTCTGAATCGTCATAGTTATTCACTATAAAAGTGCCTAATTGGCGCTGTAACAGTGCTTCTAAAACCCATAGCCAATTTGAATATTCTTTTTTTAATTCAATATTAAGGCCTAATGGACCCATAACTTTAGATTTAAACTTCTGGGGATTTGAGCGAATATCTTTGATCAAACTTGCCACGCTTGAACTAAATGCATCCTCCGGTCTGGATTGTGTCTTAACTGCTTGTTCTCGTAGTTCATTCTGTAATCGACTGACCTCTGATTTAAGAAAATTTAAGGCTTCGGTAAAATTTCTTTTCTCTTGTTTAGAAATTTCAGATTTTGAATCCCATTCAGTCTCTAGTTCTTCTCTTTTAGCACTCAAGGTTTGAAGAGCAATTTTCTGTTTTTCCATAAATGAATTAAGCTTTTCAATACTTTCTTCTGACGAATGTTCAATTCTGGCTGTTTCCTTTTGTATACTCGCTTCTAATCTAACCAATGCATCTTGATCCTGCTTAATGTCGGTCTTTATATTTTTAATTTCAAAAGTGAAACTTTTGTTCTCGCCTAATCTTTGCTTAATATCCCTCTGCATTTCCAATTTTTCCTCTTCTAAAGACTTAATTTTAGTTTTAATATCGTTTAATTCACCCGATTTCATTTCGGCTTGATCATTAGTCAACTTATTGATTTCTTCTTTCATAGCATCTATTTTACTAGTTATTTCTTCAATTGTGGATTCTTTTTGTTTTAATAAAGCCTTTGCTTTTTCCATTTTTTCTTCGTTTTCAGAAACATGCAACCATAACTTCTTACCAATAAGAGCATCTCTCTGCTTTTCAAATTCTTCTGAATCTTTGAAATTATTCCAAGTTTCAGCTGCTTTTTTATATAAATCTTTAGCATGGACATAAATGTCTTCATTTTTACGCAAAACATGGCCAATTTCATCAACATCCTTTTTCACCTTTTCAAAGTTATCATATGATTCTTGTAATCTGGTACCATTCATAAAATTTTTAAATTTATCGGTATCATTGGAATGTGCTAAAAATGTTTTGGCTTCAGTTTGAGTCAAAATGGTCATTGGATTACCAATAGTAATTGCAAAATAATCCAGTATTTCATCAATTGTTTTCTTTTTGGTCGAAATAACCTTACCTCGGCTATTTTTAATATTACAGGAATTTGTACCATCAGCTTTTAAAACTCTTTCGATAATAATTTTATTACCATATTCTTCGGGTTTGAAAGCTTCTTCACCTTCGTTTTTTAACGTAACTATTGCCCTAGCAAAATTTTTACCATGTTTAATCAGATCTTTTAAGGAATTACCACGATCCGTATCACTTGCCTTGGCACCTAGAGCCACTGAAATACCTGTTAAAATGGCCGATTTACCTGCACCATTTCTACCAATAATAAAATTTGTTTGTTCCCCAAAATCTAGAGAAAACGCCGAATGACACATAAAGTTAAATAACTCTAATTTTTGAATAATACCAGCATGAGCGGGTTCATCATCAGCAAGTTGAGAATCATTTATGATAGAAGGAGCTTGTGTCATCGCAGAAAAAGACTTATGATGTCGCCGTTTCTTCAATTTTTGAGTGATCTGTTGTGAAAATATTTTGGAGACATCAATTTGAGAGTCCTCAAATTCAATCTCTGGAGGTTCCGACTGTTCTAAAGTAGTGGGTCTCTTCTGTCTCTTCGGATTTTCAGGTGTTGTATGTGAAGAAGTCGTGTTAGTACAAGACAGAACCTCCGAGTCATCTCTTGTTCTTTTCAGACCTGACATTTTGAGTTCAGTAAGTAGCCTCTATGCTCCAATATATGTACAGAAAATAGCTTTAAAAAAGAGATCAGCCAGACCTACAGAACACCAAAAATACGACACGAAAATAAGGTTTATAAGCTTTGCATTTGCCCGATATTCTGTCATTTTTTGATGCCCTCAATAGAAAAATCATCATAATTTTCTGTCCCAGATTAGTGAATTCATTCAAAAACAAACAAAAATGTCCAGGACAAATGCTTTGGCTGCAGTTCAAGGTCTAGTTGATCTTACTGCACTTGATGCCAAATGGCTTGCTCGTTGGAAATCTAAATGTAACGGCAAATTTATTAATCCTCGTAGATTAGTACAAGTTGATGATAAAACTGCTAAAAAAATGTATTCCCTAACCATGTTTCCGTATCCATCTGGTATGTTGCATATGGGACATTTAAGAGTCTACACAATTTCCGATGTTTTGGCCAGATATTACAGAATGAAAGGTTTTGATCTATTACATCCGATGGGTTGGGATGCATTTGGTTTACCTGCAGAGAATGCAGCTGTTGAAAGAGGAGTTAATCCTGAAGACTGGACCAAAATAAATATTAAAAAAATGAAACAACAAATGCAACTAATGAATACTGATTTTGATTGGGAAAGAGAAATAGCAACTTGTGATCCTAGTTACTATAAATGGACCCAAAAGGTTTTTTTAGAACTCTATAAACATGGTCTAGCGTACAGAAAAAATGCAGAAATTAATTGGGATCCAATAGATAATACAGTTTTAGCTAATGAGCAGGTTGATTCTGAAGGTAGATCATGGAGATCTGGAGCAATTGTTGAAAAAAAACTATTAAATCAATGGTTTCTTGGTATTACCAAGTATGCTGGGGCTTTAAACAAGGATCTACATTTATTGAAAGATTGGCCAAGTAAAGTTAAAGCAATGCAAAAGAACTGGATTGGTGAATCCCATGGTACGGAGATTAAATTTCCTGTATCGAGCACGGATAAGAATATTAAATTACAAGCTTTAGAAGTTTTTACTACTAGAGCTGAAACTATCTTTAGTGTTCAATATATGGCTCTTTCTTTTGATCATTCAATTACTCAGATCCTTATCGAGAATGATCCTGAATTGAAAAATTTTGTTGATAGGTTAAATAAGGAAGGTGAAGAATCGGAAAAATCGAGGGAGGGTTATAAACTTTCTTCCATTTATGCTGTCAATCCATTAGAACCCGAAACCAAGTTACCAGTTTTTGTTGCACCATATGTTATAAGTTCATATGGACATGGCGCAGTCATGGGTTGTCCAGGTCATGATACACGTGATTTTGAGTTTTGGTTACGTAATATGGGTCCAAAATCTGCAATTATTCGTACTGTTGACCCTTTACCTAATTCAAAAGAATTAGTCGGTGATGATAAGCCATATATTTCCAAGGAAGGTAAAATGAACATCAATTCCAAATTTTTAAAAGGCTTGTCGTCACATGATGCACGTCATAAAGTTGCCACGGAATTATCCAACATTGGAATGGGTAACCATAAAACTAATTATCGTATTAGAGATTGGTTGATTTCAAGACAACGTTATTGGGGCGCACCAATTCCAATGATTCATTGTGATTCGTGTGGTGTTGTTCCGGTTCCTGATGACCAATTACCCGTTAAATTACCACATGTTGATCATTTATTAGGCCGTGGTGGCTCACCATTGGCACAAATCAAAGAATTTGTTAACACAGAATGTCCATCCTGTCATGGTCCTGCTAAAAGAGACACTGATACGATGGATACATTTATGGATTCTTCGTGGTATATGTTTAGATACGTTGATCCAAAAAATGACAAAGAACCATTCAGCAAAGAATTAGCAAATAAATATATGCCAATTGATCAATATATTGGAGGTGTCGAACATGCAATTTTACATCTATTGTATAGTAGGTTCATTAGTAAATTTTTTTGTGATGCGGGTTGGTATGATAATAAGGAAATGAATGGCGAACCATTTAAACAATTGATTACTCAAGGTATGGTCCATGGTAAAACTTTTATTGATCCAAGAAATGGCAAATTCCTAAAGCCAAACGAATATGAAACCAGAGAAAGTGATGGTGTGGTAATTGTTAAAGAAACAGGTGAAGTTGCCAGTATTTCGTTTGAAAAGATGTCAAAATCTAAATATAATGGTGCAGATCCAGCGCAATGCATTGAATTGCATGGTGCAGATTCTACGAGAGCACACATTCTATTCCAGGCCCCAATTAATGATATTTTAGATTGGGATGAAGGAAAGATTATTGGTATTGAAAGATGGTTGAAGAAGGTCTTGAAATTAGCCGTTGATATTGCTAATAAAGATGGTTGTATCGGTACCGATGAAATTGTCAAACCTATTACAGATAGTGAAATTGAGTTACATAATAAAATTTGTTTATTAGAAAAATCTGTTGATGATTCATTTGGGCAGCAATTATCATTGAACACCCTTATTGCAGATTACATGAAGATTACAAATGAATTGGTTAAATCTATCAAAGAAGAATCGGGAATCTCATCCAAACTCCTTGGTTATTATTATCTTAAATTATTAAAGTTTATGTCACCAGTAACGCCAGTTATTGCGGAAGAGGCTTACGAAATTTTTAATTATAAGAATGACCAAAAAATCGATTCCATTTTGAAATCGTCATGGCCAGAAATAGATCAGTCTATTGAAGCCAAAGTCAACTACAATATTATGATCAACGGTAAAATGAGATTTGTTTACAAGTCCACTCCTGCATTAATCAAAGATCAAGGCAAATGCGTTGAACAGATTTTAGCCAGTGAAGACGGTATGAAATGGTTGAAAGGGAAGAATATTGCAAAGGTTATTACGAAAAAGAATGCTGTTGTGTTTATAGTTAAATAGATTAGAATTAAATCTTGTAAATAGTAATTAATAATAATGATCAATGAAATGAATGTAATTATTAATACTGTGAGATCCGCCCTTCCTCCTCCCTAATTTTTTTCTCCGCGTTAAGTTCCCAAAAAAGCATTTTACATCCAGATAACCAAGAAGAAATTTTACCGAAAATTTTGAGGTCCATTGAACTTCTGAATTGTTATGCTACAACTAGAATATAAGATATCATAGTCATTAAATATGAGTAAGGTATTATTAAATTCAAGGGTTCAGACAAGGATCCAATTTTTGAGCAGATTGATCTTGAATCCCAAGTTTTACAATTTAATCAATGAACCATTAACAGATATTAGGCATCTTGATATGACATTATCAACCTTATGCTATGTTTCATTATTACTGAGTTATATAATCAAAAATATACCAAGTTTGCGCAATAGATTAATCAAAATTTTCATCAAATTGAAGATAAAATTACATAATTATTTACCGAAGTCAATTTCAAATCCTAATTTAAATGATTATAAAGAATTAACGAATTTACCGCTAAATCATAGGATTGAAAAATTAGGTGATATTTTACGTTCATTATCTTCGTATATTTCAGATGTACGTATATTTAATAGAATGTGGTCGTTGCCATCGACCATATCGTTTTTAATTGATGATACCCTGGCGTTGATACGATCAAAAGACTATTTGGAATTATTTTCAACATGGTGTATTGCATGGTATCAGCCACTTGAAAATATTGCGTTTGCTCTTGACCATGGCTGGGGCAGTTTAATAGATACTAAAGAGAGCTGTAGTAATAGAAGTATCTGGTGGTATGTTTGGTCAAGTAGGTTGTGGGGTATTTGGGTCGTTTTTGAAGTTTTAAAAATTTTGGTAACTTTGCATAAAAATAAAATAAAAGGTCATAAAAGTATGAGTAAGGAAGAAATAATTAGTTTAGTTGAAAATTTGGCAACATTACCATTATGTGTGCATTGGAGTTTGGAGGATGGATGTTTAGGAGATTTGGGTGTTGGGTTGTTTGGTACAATTGCTGGTGGATTATCGACGGCATGTGTCTGGAATGATGTTTTGAAGAAGATTAAAAAATTAGAATGATTATATATAAAAGATGTAATAAATTAAAATATCAGAAAGTAATAAGGTTGAAAATAAAAGTTAAAGTAAAAGTAAAGGTAAAAGTTAAAGTAAAAGAAAAGTAAATAAATTGAAGAATTAAAGCAAAGAATAAATTTGATAAAAAAACAAAAGGGAAAGAGAAAAAAAATCTATAATTTTATAACAAATGTAGACTAAGATAATAGGTTAAAAATCTTGCTTAAACTGATTTTTTGATTTATCCCCATTTTTAAAATATTTTCTTAAAAATTCCAAATGAGGTAAGTAATATTCAGAACAATAATCATCAATATCATTATTATTTTTAATATAGGATAGAGAATGACCAGATAGTTTAAATTTTTCATCTAAAATATCTGATTCAGGGTTTCCAGGATCAATTTCATTTTTGTGATAATTTTTACAAAGTAACTGGGTAAAAATTTCCCAAATACGTAACTCAAAGTCATATTTAAAACTCCATTGAGCATTTTCATATAAGACTACATCTTCACCATCTTTTGTTCTAATGTCTTTCATTAAACCTGTTGGAAAAAACTTTGGATAGGACATGTGAATGAATAAAAATCCCTCGCAACTGGCCATTTCACCATCGGGGATTTCACTTTCATGGGCAATTGTTGGATCACATTGTCCTAAAGCTTGTGAATGGAAAGAACCGTCTTTGGAATAACCCAAAAACGACATTTTTTGTTTAATTTGATAAACAGGTGACTGTAATGCATAAGCAGCTGCAATGTAGGTTTCCTTGTCACCTTCACCTGCGCCACCTTGTGTTAACAAAGGATAGTAAAAATCGCTACCGTAGATATTCATATATAATGCCAATAACAACGTATCGACTTGGGAACGTTTATTAACTAAAAGCATCCCACTTTCCGTTGAAGGATTTGGAATAGTACCTGGCAGATCATGGAAATTATATTCATTGTTTTTTATACTACCCTTTCTAGGCACATCACCGACTTCAATATGAGTTAAGTCATAAAAAAATGGATGAGTTGTTCTTGCCCAACAATCCGGCCATAGGATCAATTGATCTTTTTTATAAACTTCCCAATCGAATAATTTGTTCGGGTTATATAGAACCACATTATCAGAATCTAGAAGTAAAACTTCTTCAAAGCTGCTTGCGAAAATTGATAAAATTTTATGCTCAAATTTGGCTGGTGCAAAATATTTTGTATATTCATCTAGCGGTAGATCTTGATAACCTAAAACACATTTTGCATTAATGTCCGGTAGGATTTTTTCACAAAAATCTTTATCGTAAGAATCTTCTGTTGGTAAATAAACTTCAACTGGCAGATTTGAACCCGTTGATCTCAGTTGATGAATATTTATTAATGATAACCACGAGTATTTGCCCCCACCAACTAATACCACACCACGACCACTAATATTTTTATGTTCTGAATCACCAAAAACGTCCATGTTTAATTTTTTAAAGTTATGAAAGAACCATTCATAGGATAAATATAGCTGAATTTGATTTTCTGTATCAACCATTAATAGATTCTCAAGATAATCCTTTGTGAAAAAAAAGTCAGTGTCAGTAAAGAATTTTTCCTTAGCTGGAGATGCAGAATAATAATTTTTTAAGGGTGAAGATTTAGGTTTTGACCTTGCAATTAAATTGAATAGTTTGTGTGTTGTATCTAATTCTATCGAAGAATTTATTTTTGGTTTAGCTAATTGATTTTTTGATTCATTCTTTGAATTCTTTCTGTTAGCTGTGATTGGTTTTTTTGTAGTAATGAAATTTGAAGAAAAGAAAAACAACAATATTAAAACGAAAACCACAATGGATTTAAACCTAAAACTGTAGGGCTGTTTCAGTTTTCTTAATGATATACCGAGTCTGTTTACAATCATTTAATTAACGATAGTAAAAAACTATATATAAGTAAGGTAAAGATTGTAAATAGTATAGTATAGTATAGATGATTACTTATAAGATCATAATAAAAGATGATTGCGGTAAAAATTACACTCGCGGTGAATGATTCTCTTTTTGTAAGAAAATTTTTAAAATATTTTTTTGCGATTTGCTAACCTATTTTCTGCCATAGTTTTAAATACAAATTCGTACGTAAATGATTTTATATAATTTATAAGATAACAGCCTAACAGGCTAAAGCCTAATAGCAACGTAGCATAAAATACAAAAATATAACAACAGTTTATAAAAAAATTGAATATCCCCAAAGAACTTTTTATTAAATAATTTCTCTACTAATTTCTGAATCATCATATTCCTCTTTATATTGTTCGTTATCAGAGGTTTTTTCATTTTCGTTATTGATGTAATAATCGTAATAATTACCATAATTTTGAATTCTTAAATCTGAACAAATTATAAACATCATGGTACCGTAGAAAAACACAAGGGCCCATTCCATGATAGCCGAATAACCCCAGTAATTGGAATGCTCACCTTCGCTATTTGCCTTACCCATGAAAGCACCATAACAAACAACCAAACCGATTGCGGTTAAGGTCCAAACAATCTTGATGATTGCACTTATTAGGAAGTACCTAATTTTGTAATGCTTGTAGTAGAGTAAGAAGACCAAGCTATGGAAGCACAGGTAGACAAAGACGAAAATAACGAATAAAACAACGAAAACTGAGTGAACATACGAATATCTCCAATTGTCTTTTAAGCAAGAAACCATTAAAATACACAAACTGGCAATAATTGCCATGGCGATTGCAAGCCAATGTAATCCATGTGTATACCAAGCAAAACTTTTTGGTAGGTAGTTTTTATGTGCTCTTCTTAGATGGTATTCTTCAATGACGGCCCAAACGTAGAAAATGCCCATCAATGCTGCTCCAACAATGAAAATAGGTTGAAGGTCCGTTGCAGCAACATTCGACAAGTAGACTATAAAATGTGGCATGGCCGAGTGATCGGTATCTAGAATGGGTCTCCCTTTTGCAAACCAACAGATCATCATTGCAACCAACATTGCCCACCATGCTGCTAATGAAAACAATGGCAAGAGCCATGATTTTTGTGGTTTTATGTTAGGTAAATTAAGTTTCCCGATTTTCATCTTGTTTGAATATATTTATGAATAATATGACACTAAGAATGTACGAAACTATGACACTATGACTATATGAATCTATTAATTTATGACTATATCAATATATCAGTATATGAGTATACGAGTATATGAATATATGTATGCGATATATATAAATATGTGCTATTGGTGTTTCGATTTAGTATTGATTTTCAATTTTTCAATATCTAATCTTGGTGATTTCAATCAGTAGGTATCTATCTATCTATATAGAAAATGAAAAACCTGAAGAAGTAGTAAGTGAATGATAATTTAGTTACCCTGTAAATGAAAGAAAATAAAATTATACAAAGTAAATGATAGATGGCATATAATATCCGTTAACTACTACATTTGCTGAGGCAATATGAGTGAGTAAACCAGCACCTTTGCGAACTGCAATGACTTTTATTCAGCCAGGCTATTCCGAGAGCAGCAAAAAGACTGGAAATTTAAAGCCTCGAAACTATTTTTAGTGGTTGCGGTCAAAAACCACAGAAATTCAGCGTGTTTTCATTCTCGAAATGGGAAAATCATAATAACACGGAAATGTCACGTGTAAGAACTATCACGTGAGTAGAGAATGTTTGCTTGAAGTCACGTGAGAGTATAAATGGAGTTGTCAGTCACGTGAGTGCATGATGAAGCTGCCAGTTTGATGCGCGTGCCAGTTAATCTTTCCAATGAAAAAGATATTTTCAATTTTTTTGCATACTATTATTACTATCGATATTATTAGCTCAGTGTATTAATAAATAAATACAATGCTTGCAATTAAATCAGGATTAAGAATATATAGTAAACCATTACTGTGCAGAACGTTTGCAGTGGTGAGTAACAAAAAGGATTCTCCCTCTTCATTCGAAACCAATAAAAGAACAGAAACAAATCGATTAGAAAAAACATTGGCTAGATTCTGGGAGAAAGTGACACTGGAAGAAGAAAAGAATGGGGAATTAACTATCAAACTAGACTCGAAAACTATTAAGACTCCACTTGGTAATAATTTGACCGTTTCGAAAGATCGTAAAACATTGGCGTATCTACTTTTAAACGAATGGAAATCATTATCCAACTTAAAAATCACCCCGTATTTAGTTCCATTGACCTCGTTGGTGTCAAGATGTATCGATGTTGAAATGTCACAAAACACAGACGATTTGGAAATCAAGACCAAAATTGGTGATTTGTCTTCTGTTAAAAAATTGCTTCTAAAATATCTAGATACCGATACTCTATTGGTTTTTTCACCAGTTATTGACTGTGATGGTGATCTAAGAAAAGAACAAGAAGAGACCTATAGACCTTTAATCAAAGATATGGAAGATTATTTTACAAAGTTTGCCGACGATAAGAAGCAGGTCACCTTAACCTACTTAGACTGTGAAAAAGACGGGTTGATTGGTAACAAACAAACAGCGCATACGAGAGACGCTGTCATGAATTTTTTAAACAGTTTAGATATTTGGCAGCTGATTGCATTGGAAAAGGCAACATTAACTTGCAGGTCATTCTTGTGTGGTGTTGCTATAGTTAGAAATAGTGACTATAACGATTCATTTAATATACCCCTTGAAACATTGGCTAGACTGGCAACATTAGAAACCGTTTTACAGACTAAGACATGGGGGGAGGTTGAAGACACTCATGATGTTGACAAGGTTGACGTCAAAAGAAACTTAGCTAGTGCCGCCATCATTTCTTTCAAGTCAAAAGATTAGTTTACTCAGTTTTCATGTAAATATTTAATAAAAAACAAATGACTATATTATTACCGTAAACTATATAAAAACCAAATATAAATAAAAAATTATTAACTAGTTGATAATTTTAAAAAAATTACTAACGTCGACTTCATTATCAAAACTTAACAAATAGTTATTGTTATTGTTATTATTACCATTATCATTGTCTTCAATTATAATACTCAAATTTTCCATTCTTCGAACACTTTTTCCTAGTAATGAAAGCTCAATTGTACCAAATTGATAACCGATTAATTCAACATCAGTCCTGTTGTTTGAGCTTGAAACATTAACAACACATCTATCTAAATTTTTCAACTTGCTTTTGTTTTCTATTAAAAAGGCATTTGCAGCTCCGTTCCATGACTTATTAATTTTTAACGTTGAGTTTGAATTTAAATTTGAGTATAAATTCTGTTTTGGACTAATGTTTGAACTCAAATTCGAAACTGTTGTTGATCTTGAAACTGCTGATATCTTGCTCAAATCTGATCTATAACTTGAACTATTTGATAAGCTTTCGATTCCATAGGGATCGTAAATTGCATTTTTAACCCTCAATAAACTTTGCTTATTTGGTGTTCTAATCAGTATCATTATTTTTTCATTTAAATAGTTGATCGTTTTCAAATGGATGTCCAATGTTGTTGTTCGAATTGTTGATTGTTTATTTAATTGAACTAACAATAGAGGTTTATTATCAATAATATTAGTTTGATTTTCACCATAAAATGCTAGATAGATTACTGATCCAGAATGAATTAAACGAAGCTTTGAAGACTTTGGAATGGTCCAACTGTGTGATGTCCAAATCGAAAATCGAACATTTGATAATTCAGCATATGTGCTCAATTTTGGATCATTGATTTTTGATAATAATGAATCTGGAATTAAACTGTCATTGTGGATATTAGCATCCTTATTATTGCTATTATTTGAATTAACTGGTGACACGGTTGGTGAATCAGTTGATTGTTGATTATTTTTAGTCAAAATTGTTGAAAGCATATTAAAAATTGATTGACGCTTCTTTTTTGGTTTAGCTGTCAAATTCAAACTTGAGTTGGAAAAGGAGTTTTGATATTTTTCAAAATTATAAATTTTTTGTTGATTAGGAATTGCATTGATTGGTGTTAATTTTGGTGCTGGTTCTGGTGATGTGACCGGTGATGGCGATGTTAAGTCTTTAACCAAAGGAGGTGGAGAATGAATTAGTTTGGTAGTGTCATTGTTCTCCTTATCACCAAACTCTTCATCATCAGAGGAATTAATATCATCAATAACATCTTGTAATATCTTTTGGGAGAGTTGCTCTCTTCTACTATTAAATCTTTGTTTTTGTTGCTTGCTTTCATCGATTAATTCTTTTTTGGTGATTCTTAAGTCAATCATCGAGGACTTTCTTTTATTTTCTGATTGATTTTCGGTATCTAAATATTTTGACAACCCAGTTGATAATACAGGAGCTGAATTTGAGGTGAAGCTTAGTTTATATAATGGAATTGCATTTTGTGATCTTTGGTCATTATCTGATTCATTATCTTCTTTCTCAGAACGGACTTTCAAGCCAAATGAAGGCTTGTCAAATTTTTTAATATTAATGTCACCCGCATCGTCACTGACACGGTTAGCATCATCATTTGGGAATAATTCTAATAATTTCTTTTCAAATTTTTCATTATCATCCCTGTTGTCATCTTTTAATTTCACAAAAAACTCAATTTTATTATTATGAATGGAATGACTAAACGATAAAAAGTTTTTTTTAATTTTTTTATTAAATTTAAATTCGTTCTGTTTTAATGGTTGAAATAATAATTTTTTACCAAAATTCTCAATTTCCAGAATTCCAACTTGATTGATTTTGGAATGGTTAGAAAATATGAATTGAATATTCTTTAAATTAATTGACCTTTTTTCAAAATTGTTGTTATAGTAAAATTCACAATTGAAAAACTTTTCTTCAAAATTTTTATTAAAATTTGGGTTAACGGAAATTTTGTTTAAGCTTATAATATCTTTAACATCTGAAATATTAACTATTGATTCACAACGAACTTTTTCATTCTCATCCTTTAACCTCGCCAACCTTAAACATTCCTTTAGTTTAAAATTTATAATTTCGAAATTTGATAATAACTCTTTTGTGAAAAATTTTTCCACTTTAAATATGTTAAAATAATTCTTTCTTAAATTTAGATAGAAATTATTTAAGTAACGAATTCTGATTAACGGTCTACGAAATAGTTTAATTTCGTAATTTGACTGATTTATATCTAATCTATAAAGATTGACAAAATCTAAATAGACACTATTAATACTTAGACCCCATTCAGAAATCTTAATTATTAATAAATCAAGTTTTTTAATGGAGAGTAATTTAATCAATTCGCAATGTTTAAATAATAATGTTCTAATCAATTTAATCAAGTTCAAATTCTGCTTTTTCCTTGAATTAATCAGTTCATCTGTTATGTCATCTAATGAATGATCGAAATAATTATTATAAACTGGATCAAATGAGTTAACTAATTCAAGCAATGACGTTAACTCTTGATAGTAGTTGGTCTCACTGATTTTGTAATCATATAAAAAATTCTTGAATAATTCAATACCTTCATTATTCATTTCTTCATTTTCTTCATTATCTTGATAGATTTCTGGCTCTTTAGGAATGCTTACCGTTGATGAAGCTACTTCTTGAATCGAAAACAATGGTGTTGACATATACGACGGCATTCTTTTATCATAGATTTCGCAACTAATATAGTAGTAGAAGGAATTTGATACTGTGACAAATTACTTCTGAAGAAATTAGCAACTAGATATATAAATAATTTTTAAATTTAAGCAACAACTCCGTGAACCAAAACATCACGATCTGACAGACTCCTCTAGACGCGTTTCGTGTTTCTTTGTTTGTGTTTCTTGTTTATGCGTTTCCTTTGCAGTTTTCTAAATATAACAATAGATAAACCGTGTTTAATTTAGATGCAACCGTCTGGTTAGGCTGATATACTGCTACTTAGTGGGTTCATTAGGGTATTGCTCTATTGTGTTGGTTATTACGTACATAAGTGGGTAAATTATGTATTTGGTGCATAATTAGGCTGGAAAATATTTATTTAGTGATGTGGCGCATTTATTTTCTCACGACAACTGTTTGGTTGTTGTATAACTTAACTTTTTCTTTTAAATGATTATGGAAAGGTTAAGAAATGAAAGTGTAGCTTGTAGAGTATGTATAATAATTTTCTGTAATCTTTACTAGTTTTGTAGGTCTGATAATTTTTAAATTGTGGTATTTATAAAAGTACCAAAAATTTAGTTATGGGTTTTTACGTTTTATCACAGTTTTTACGAAATATAAATATTGAAGTTATGTCACAACAATTTACAAATTTTATTGATTAAAGTTTCAAGACAGAAGAAAATACGAAACGTACCAAAGCATTCAACTATTCACAATTCAAGGTTAATTGGAAATTATATTCTAAAAACAGAAACAAAATTTTTCAAAAATGCTATATAATAAACTAATAAATAAATGTCATAATTAATTATCATTTTTTCTTAAATAAACTCATAAACATCGAGCCTAAGGATTCAGATGGTTGCTGGTAAATGTTCTCACGTTGATATATATCATGATAGCCAGCTTTGTTATCTTCAACATTCTCAGTAATATGTTTTTTAAGCGATTCAAATAGCGTAGGTGCAACCCTTTGATAACACTTGTCTAACTCGTCACTTAAATTTAAGTACAGCTTTTGTGATGCTAATGGCGATTGTAAATTATACCCACGTATATTATCATTCAGATCTATAATTTTTGTTTTAAAATATTCAATTCTAGAATTCAACCATTTTTTGCTTCTTGATTTTAAGAATTGATTTTTAATCCCGCTTTTATCCAATTTATCAACTAAGTCAACCGAATTACAATCTGGGAATTTTTCTTTAATTGAGGAGATCGCAAATTTCCTCCAATCATTATCCAAGTCCTCTCTAAATCTTGTAATAAATAAGTCGGTACCACCTTGCTTTTCAATCCATGGTGGCATTGCATTCTGCCTCTTCAAAATCTTATTTAAATGAAATTCCGTTCTATCAATAAACATGTTTTCTTGTGAATGAAATTGATCTTCCAATGGTTTACCTCTCTTAAGATTTTTAAATTCGCCTCTTCGTTGTGCATCCAAAATTTTTTGATCTGCTAAAGAAGTTATACTATTATCAACTGCTGCAAACGAATCGTTCAAAAACATACTGGGACCAATCAATCTTTCCCTATACCTCTCTTTCCAACCGTCGTTCTCTTCTTTTGCTTTCTTCTTTTTGGTACTTTTCTCTTCAAATTTCGATAATTGATAATCTAATACATTTTCTCTCGCATCATTTAACCGATCTGAAATCGGTTTGGCTATTTTTCCTCTTATTTTTAATGGTCTCTTAGAGTCATTCAACATTCTTTTTGACGAATCCACGTATGATTCAACACCTGTCCATGGTTTTGTCATTGCAATATCCCTTGAATGTTTATTTATAAAGCTTGGTAATTTACTAATACTAATTTCATGTTGATACTTATCTTCAAAATTCGACTTATCATTATTTTTAATTTTTAAGAGTTCTTCATGTAACCCAATTTTATTATACGGGATAGCATCAACTGGTACTCCAGCATTTTTATCAGCTGAAGATGGAAATGCATCTTCCCTTAATTGTTCAAGTCTACGATTCATGTACCCTGTATCCTTTTGATCATTATCACTTTTTGGATCCCATTTTTTTTGAAACTTTGAAGCTGATTTTGAAAAATGTCTTTTAATAATATACATTACAAATGCATTAGTAATCCATCATTTAATGAAGATAAATCAAATCTTCATTCAATAAAGATGAATATCATCAAATTAATAGAAATCGCGAATAGGGATGAAAAATGAGACAGTCCCAAGGTAAAAAATATTATAGTTTGGCTTCTGCGTTCTATTGAAATGTAAACATTGATTTGTTTATCAGGATTATTAGCAGTTTCATTTACAAATAATGACTATTAATTTAATCCCCAAGGATGAAGCTGATTCAGAATTAATAGATAAATCCGATTCAATTTCAAAAATCAATGAAAGTGAACCAGAACAAATTGGAACTGTTAATACCGATGATTGTATAATGGATTCAAAATTAATAAATGAAAAAAATCTGAAGCTGAATAAGTATATTATTAATTCAAATTTTAATGAACAGTCACCCGAAAAAGATAGCAGTGAAAATTTAAATATTGAAAACAATGAAAATTCATCATTTCAGAATTGGATTCCATCAGTATTAAAAGACGAGTCTTGGCCAGATGAATTTGGAAGCAACGGTAATGAAGATAACGATAACAATAATGGGAATATTAATGAGAATATTAATGACTTAACTGATAATCCATTATTAAGTAAAGCAACAACAATGCTGCAAAAATCAGATTTAAAATCAAAGGAAATGGCTGAATGGAGAAAATACAGGGATGAACAGTTTTTTAAAAACTTTAATAATGATAATTTAAAGTTAATTCCAAACAACGATTTTACAATTCCTGACACATTTGCTAATAAGCCAAAGTTTAAGAATATAAGTAGTGAATCATTCACACCGAGTTCGCCTTTGAAGTTATTTGGCAATAATCATGATACTTATACAAAGGATAAATTTAAAAATTTACTGAATCAAATTACACCAGATGATTTAACAAATGAGAAAAAGAAAGGAAGTAAAAATGAAGTTGGTGAAGTTGATGAACCTGAAAAGATAAATCAAATGTTAAAGGAATCTGAACAATTATTTCAAAAAATTGTTACTGGTAGTTCCACCGGTAGTCAAACACAAGCACAAAAGCTAAAACAAACTGAAAATTTAATTTCTCAAGACACAAGCAATACATCAGTTACCTATTCTGAAGAATTCACATCCGATGCAGAAGAATTTAACTCCATTAAATCTTTGAACTCTACGACTAGAGATTTCTATAATGATGGTTCAAAATTATATAATAATCTAAAAAAAAAATTAAATTCAAAAATACCAATTAAATCAATATCAGAGAATAACTCAGATTATACATCCAATGATGATGGTGATGATGAAGAATACGAATTTAAAAGCGAAATTTTTGATGAAAATTCAACTAGACCAACGACTGTTCCACCACTTACATCATCTTCTAATGTTGAAGTGAATAATCTATTGACTTCAATGAGGCAAAGATTTGGGATTGAAAGGATAGACATTGACAATATTAATGGTAGTATTCCAAAACCAAAATTAAAATCCAATTTACTTGACATTGTTTCAAATAAAAATTTACCCAGAAAATCGAAAGGATTAAATTTCATACCCGCTGATGACTATAAAGATAAGGTATTTGACAAGAAACAAGGCAAATATATTTTAAAATCTGAGTATGATAAATTATATGAAAATGGAAAAGAGGAGCCCAGTGACGAAGACGAGCATGATATATCTTTTGACAATGCTAGCATTTTAAAATCAAGTAACGAAAATATCAAAAAAAAGAAAAGCAATAACAATAACAACATATCCTTTAATCTACCCGATGAAACGCCGAGTGATAATGAAATCAAAGCATTTCAAAATGCAACCAAAAATGAATTATCTTTCTCACAAACAAACTCAGCGTTAGTATCTGCCATTACAGAATCATATCCTGAAAAGGATTGGGGATCAGTAAAAGAATTAGATATCAGTCGAAATAATTTAGACAAATTAAGGGACTTAAAAATATTAACTCCTAATTTATGGTTACTTGATGCATCAAATAATAAAATTAATCATTCCTTTGGGATTCCAAATTGTGTTCAAGTTCTAAATCTTAGTAATAACAAATTCAGTGTAATATCAACGACATTTTTTGATTTTAATAACTTACAAATACTTGATTTAAGTAATAATAAACTAGAAAACTTTTCCTGCTTGAAGAAATTGGTGAATTTAACAAGCTTAAATTTGAAATCAAACAATATAAAAAGTTTAAATTACCTCGAAAACTTTCATATGTTAAGATATCTAAATTTATCAGATAATAAATTAGTAGGTGAACTAAATTTTGAAAATTTCCAGCTATGGTTTCTGGAAGATTTAATTTTAAATGATAATAACTTTACCAAAATAAAAAATATTATCAATCTACCCAAACTAATATTTTTATCCATCAAAAGGAATAATATTAAGTCAATTAGTTTAGATTCCAATGACTTAAAGATTTCACATTTGAATTTAAAGAAAATTTTGATTAGTAACAACAAGTTAACAAATAACATTTCATTTTCAAATTTACCAAACCTAAAAGAAATTGAAATTGATAAAAACTTTTTATTTAATATCGAAGGAATATCCAAAAACATTGAAAAAATTAGTTTTAAATATAATAATAATTTGAATTCAATTAACGATATATTACTTTTCAGTGTTCATTATGTTAATTTTAAAAGTTTAAATATTTCTGGAGGCAAACTGCCAGATTTAAATTTTTTTGAAAGGAATGGAACTTTTTCCAATATAACAATTTTAGATGTCTCAGCAATGAACATTGAAAAATTGCCATTTAATTTTGGTTTGTTTTTCCCATTATTAACTGATTTAAATTTAAATTTCAATAAACTTAAAAATTTGAAAGGTTTAGAAAATTTAAAATTTTTAAAACAGTTAAAATTACTAGGTAATAATATTAGAGAAATTAAAGAAATTGTTGAATTCACTAGCCAAATTAGAGAATCTTTAAAGTTAATCGATTTAAGAGTGAATCCAATTACCAAAAAAATATATCCGTTTGTATTCTATGATGAAACTAACGATTTTGATAATGAAGTGAAAGATCATGGCAATAGCATTGATTGGATTGGTGAAGAAGAAGAGGCCGAAGATGATGATAATGCAGGTAATGGTACCTTAAAATTACAAGACTATGAAGATATTGAAGCATTTTCTGTTGAATATAGTAGGTTATATGAATCCAAGGCACTAAAAAATTGGTATGATAAAGATCTGAACTTTAAGAAAAAATTGAACAAAAAGCTAATTAAATCAAGAGAAACCTATTTAATGGAAATGCTGGTTTGGTTTAAAAGGATCAAATATTTGGATGGTATAAGAATTAATCATGAAGAAAGGGGAAATATGAGAAGGAAATTTTGGGAATTAAGTAATAGTTAAGTTAATGTTTATAGTAATGACTATGGAGTTTGATATTACCTTAAAGAATATAAAAATAAATTTAATAATGTTTCAATATTATAGTAAATCTATTTCGAATACACTCTTTTCAAGTTCGTTTACTACGTTATTAAACAGAATAGAGTATCAAGTAAAGCTCAGAAGTACAAAAAGTAGGAAACGCACGTGACTCAGTATTTTTTTGGTCTTCTACGTGCACGGATGTTCCGACGAGAGAAATTTTCATTTGTTTCCCAGACTGCTTTCAGTCGTTCCACTTGTATACACTTTATTCACACTTTACCCTTTACACAGGACAGTTATACATATATATACAATGGCAGCAGCATATCCATGGTACACAAGAGCGACTGATATTGCCCACAGATTGACTGTTGTTGGCTTGGTCGGTTACACCGTCTACATGACTCTTGGTGTTAGTTATACTCTTTATTGCAATTCTAAAGAATCAGAACAAAGATTAGCTAAACAAAAGGAAATTATGAACAAGCAAGCGGAATTCGAAGCACAACAGGCACAACAAGCTCAACAAGCCCAACAATAAGGAAATAAATATGATAATTAACTGACTGAATAGAGATTCAAGGTCTATTAAACTCATGGGGGCGCTTCTTGTATATAAACCAAACTATGTATTTTCGTTAATATAATAAATTTTTTACTTAATTTTGACCTTTTTATTATCTGATTGACTATGTTTATCATCATTAATCTTAACATTAACAGTATTATTAGCAGTATCATTTGTCTCAACATTAATAGCATCGTTAATCTTGTCATCAATCTTACTCTTACTACCTACGTCCTCATGACTTCTCTTCTTTCTTTTAGTCTTCTTTTTTTTCAAATTATGATATAAACCCAATCCTGTTAATCTATCTATTCTGTCCTGCAATTTTTTATTTACCGACTGATTTTTTGAATTATTTAATTCGATTATATTATCAGTTTTAAACATTTTATTACAAACAGGACAATCCATCGATATTATTTCGTTTTCTTTATTATTAAGCTTTTGTTTTTTCTTTTCTAAATTAATCAATTCGATTAGAATATTTTGATCCATACAACAACCACACGGAACAATATAGCATAATTTTAATTTCATATTTTCCAAAGTCTCATTGTTCAAATCTAAATACAACCCAGTTAATGGACATTTAATCCTACCTTCTGTATCCTTCCCAGTTTCATTTTCAATTAAATCAATATTTAACTCAACGACATCATTTAAGTTTTCAATATATGGTAATGATACCATTTCATTTTTATCATTTTTATCATTTTTATCATTTTTATCATTTTTTCCACCTTTTTCAGGTTTTTTATAAATTAAATACTCTAAAATTGATACTTTATTGAATAGATTACCTTTATAGTCAGATACAATAGGCTTACTTAATTTTTCATTTGATAGTCTACAATATTTAAAAGAGTTCAATACTAAGGAATTATTAAGTTCTTTGTTTGTGGCTTGCTTAAAATTTGAAGTATCCTGAAACTGTTTTGATGTAAAGTTAATGATCTCCGATCTTGTTGGAATTGTTCCACCATCATTCTGACCATGTTAGTATTTAAATATCAGCATTACATTCAAATATTCCTATACTTACACCCATTGTATACAATTTTTGTTCCAATTATGTTGCATGGTAAAGAAGGGATAAAGCTAGTTAAATTCGCACAATTCAGCTTACTTTAATTTAAACATATATAATTCTAAATTGCAGTATAGAGGTATAATCATGTAATATTTCGTCAATTGATTACAAACGAAATTAAATGTAAAAGAGTTTTACTGATGCCGTCGTTTTACAAGTCAGACGATTCTGATAAGGTTAATAAACTGATTATTCTACTATCTTTCTATTTACCTCCCTCCTCTTTCTTTTTCTCTTCCACTGTCACTGTCATTGTTACTTTCATTTTCACTTTCAGTTCAGTTCACTTCACTATGTTTAAACCCCAAAATGACTTTCTGTTATGTCAATAAAACGTATTCTCGTTCCCCTATGGACACAATTTACGAAATGGACACGTTATAAAACTTCAATTTTTTTATTCCAAAAACAGTAATCGCTTTATCCCAGGTACCTCGTACGGTAAATAAATAAAAATTTCATCTGCATAATTAGGTACCAGTATCGGTTTTTCTTATCCATCATTAAACGTTTTCTTGTAACTATTCTCAACGCTTAAATTGTTATATTTAGACTGCAGAACAAATGACAATTAAACCGATAATAACGGAAATAACAAGGCAAACCCAGACACCTTCTAGTACAGTTGCAGCAAGTAGTTTAAATACTAATTCAACTTCTATATCCTCATTACATTCACATCTTCAGCTATCATTAACACAATTGGACTCTTTTAAAAATATTAAGCATATCAAAACTTTAGCAGTTAAAAATAAGGGTTATTTCTACTCAAAGAATGTTCAATGGTCTTACGGATTTAATGAAAATAAACCTTATTTAACAAATGATAACTGGAAAATTATTCCTTTAACAATTACATTGAATGGTGAACTAATTGCAAATGATTCGGCTGTAATGATTCCAAACATACAGAATTGTTCAATCCAGTTATTCAAAAGATTTCTGATCATAAAATTATTAATCCACAATCAGAAAGTGCTATTTTTCAAATTGAATAATTTTAGTGATTATATGAGTTTGCTATCTTCTCTGATGGTTTGGCAAAATTTAAAACCAGAAAGTCTATTATCAAAATGGAATTATAATAATTCAATGATTTATGATGAAAAATTAAAACCAAATGATATTTTGATCTGCAGATTCAAAGTTTTTGGGCCGTTACCACTGAATAACAAAGTTAAAGTTTTTCACGATTCAATCAATCCAATTTATCCCTTATCAAATTTATCTTCAGATTCATTAAATTCTGAAATCAAAGAAGGTTGGTTTATCGCAATTGGCCATTTAATGCCGAATGGAGTTTTGAAATTAATTTGTGAATCTGACGGTTCTGAATTATATTCAATTAATATTTCAAAATTATTCAGCTCAGAAATTCGAGTTATTCATCATTCAATATTCCAAAACCCGAACGTCTTGTTTTTAGGTTATATTAATGAACTAAGAAATCTGCATTATTCCAATAACCCTAATATTATAAGCAATAAAGATGATAATGATCCATTGATTTTAAATAAGAATTTTCGAAACATTGATCGAATTTTAATAGATTTTGAATTAACAATTGATTTAGAAGATTGGTTTGTTGCTTTAAGCTCTTTCACAAGAATTGAATATGTTGGTAATCAATTCAATTTAAATAAATTAAGAATTACAAAAGAAACAAATTTGGAAATTCTAGAAGCAAAATTTAGTGAAAATTGTAACTTTAATAATAAATCTTTATATTGTGAATTAATCATGTGGAATTCACCCTGGTTTAGAACTGCAATTGTGAAAACGGATTCTGACACTTCATTCTGGAAAGAAAATCTTAAAATCAATTTACCTTATGCAGGGGAATATTTCAAAATTTTGATTAAATCCTCAAATATTGATGACATGAATAATAACAGGGATATCGATGAAAGTATAAGTGATGATGGAAATGAAAATGATGATGAAATTTTAGGTACCTGTTTTATAACATCGGATTTATTTAAAAATGATCAATTTATGAAAGATATTCCAATCTTCAACTTACAAAATAAAAACATCGGTTCATTAATGATTAATTTATCTTTAAATGAAACGCATATTTTACCATACACGAATTATAAAATTTTTGAAAGGATGTTAGTTAATTTAAAAATTGAACATTTGATCTCATTTATCGAACCTTTAGTGACAACATTAAATTTAGAAAGTTGGTCAATAATGTTATTAGACATCTTTCAAAGTTTAAATAAAGAGCATGGATTTTTAGAAAGCTTGATGAAACATGAATTGGAACCGGTTGATTCATTAACAAAATTAAATAATGGTAAAGGTAGCAATAATTTTCATACAATATTTAGAGGTAATTCAATTCTAACAAAAACTCTTGAAAAATATGCAATTAGAGTTGGTAAAGAATATTTAGAAAAACTGTTAATTGATTTTATAAATCAAATTAAAACTGAAAACTTAGATTGTGAAATTGATCCAAGAATTTCACCAGATAATTATGAGCAAAATTATAAAAATTTATTGAACTATCTAGAAATTCTATGGGATAGAATTTTTAAAACTTCAAATGATTTGCCAAATGATCTCAAAATTGAATGGAAAAAACTAAGATTAAATGTTGAATTGAGTGTTAATCCAAATGATAAAGATACATCATTAAATGCACTAAGTTCATTTGTCTTTCTAAGATTTTTGTGTCCGGCAATTTTAAACCCAAAATTGTTTAATTTGTCAAAATCTCATAATTCAGTTAGGATGTCGAGAACATTAATCTTAATTGCCAAAGTTTTAATTGTTTTTTCCAATAGATCGAAATTTCAATCACATAAAGATCCATATTTAATGAATTTAAATAGAGACTTTATTGAAAAACACAACAAAGAAATTTTAATTTATTTCGATAAAATTACAGGTAGAAAAATGGACTTTAATGAAAAAATTCTAGAAATGTCAAGTTCAAAAGATAAATTAATTTTAAATACATCAAAAGAAATTTTAAATGAATTACCAACAATGCCATTTTTGATAGACAAGTATTTAAATATGGTTAAATTAATTGAAATCTTGGATTCAAATTCATTAAATTCGTTAAAGTCATTGAATTCATTATCAGATTCAGCTTTGTCAGGTGATATTAATGTTGATAATACTACTGATACTAATAATAGCTATAATAATAATAATAATAAATATCAAATTGTGGGATTTGATGAAACGGATTTTGAAAACGAGGACTTTATTAGGAATGTTTTAGATGATGTTGATGAAGAATTTAATAATTTATTAATTACTAATGATGTTGTTTTAGATGAAATTAAAGCACAGTCAAATTTCTTGATTATGAAAACAAAAAATATTGAGAATTTATTAATCGAAGCTGAAAGTCCACAAATTTTTTCAAATAATGCTTGGTTAGAGTTTGTTGATTCCCTAATTTTATCATGTAAATTAAATTTGAAAAGCTTAAGTTTAAATTACGATGATGAGATCTTTCATAATCCAACGATTAAAAGAACAATTGAGGATCATTCAGAATTTGATAAATTTTTAAGTAGTTTGACTGAAATTCAAAAAGTTAATGAAAATTTTGATAAAATTAACCCCAAAGTTCAATCATACCGGTCAATAAATATTAGTAATACAACCGTGAATTCATCACCATTCAAACCTATGAAAGATGGTAAAAAGGATGAAAAAAGACGAAGTGTTTTCGGTAAATTGTTTAAAAGAAAGAGTGTGATTTAATATGGAAGGATTTTATTCTATACTTCATATATCTTGTATATTATTGTATTTATTTATTTATTTATTTAGTATGTTGCCTTAAACTCTTACAACGAAATTCCATAATAGGTCTTATATTGATCTTTTTTATATATAATATTATAGTATTTAATTTCGCATATCTAATAAAGGCTTAAAATAAAAATTTTAGAGAAAAATTGAAGACTGAATAAATTAGAGAAAGTTTAACTAATATCCTTAAAGTAAAGAAAATGTAGTCGAAATAAAATTCAAACTTAAATTAAAACCTAAACTGGAACTTATGTTTGGAAAAACAATTTATATAATATGTATAGTGAATCTAAGAAATAGCGGCTTTAGGAGCTTCACCTTCAGGGCCAATATATTGAGGATCTCTCCATGGACCAATATCACTCAAATATAAACCACCGTCAGCATCGGAAACTTCACTTTTACCACCAAATTTTTTTGGTAAGTTTTCAGCTGGAATTTGTGCCAGTAAATCTTTTTTATAAGATGAACCTAAAATAAAAATTTTTGAAACAGTAACTGGATCTAAAAATGGCTTAAATAATCTAAACACAGTTGAGAAACCAAATGGAGCGTTGATTAAATAGAATTTACCCATTCTTTCAGGATAATAATTTTGCCCAATATAAGATGCTTCTCTAACATAAGATAAAACTTGAGATGCAGCAGTAATTGAAATACCTTTCAAATCTAAAATAGTACATGAAGTTTCAATCAAAACTCCTGCTTTTCTAGAGGCTGCAGGTAATCTATATCTAACAAATGCTTCATATTCCCAGACTAAATTTTTCAACATTCTTTCTTGGGTTGTAATCTTATACATTTCAGTAATATTGACCGATCCAAGTTCTTCGACATAAACCGGTCTACCATCTTTATCCGTTTTATGATAATATTGCGGATAATATTTGGCAACTTTTGGCTTTTCAGTATAATGGAAGTCCTCTAAGATTGTATTGGTGCCAAATTCCTTTCTCCATTTTTCACAATTTTCATACATTTCTTTGGCTTTCATAATATCAAACTTTCTAGCTCTAAGAAATCTAAGTAATGTTGAATCATCAATTCTCTCAGTATGTCCTTCAGCCTCCAATAAAATTCTCAATTGTTCTAAAGCAGATTTCTCAGATTCTGTTAAATAACCTGGGAAACCTGTTTGGTGCATTGGAGGTTGTGAAACCTTCTTTGGAAGAGTGTCTAAAATTTCTTGTTCAGTAACCATTATATGTAATTTGAAGGATGATATAGATGGTAAATTTCGGAAGAGAAGAACAAGTGGTCTTGAGACTATCGTGTACACTAATAAATAATTGCTTTGTTTTCTTTTTCTCCTTAGCGGTGGAAAAGGTTAAAAAACTGGTTAAAAAACTGGTGCACGGAAGAGAACATTTAAGATTTTTATAGTTATATTGGGATATATACACAGTATTTTATTGTTATTTATTGCTATTTATTTTATGAATATTTGTTGCTATTTATTTCTTCATACATTCGGTAATGTAATCGAGGGAAGGAATGCTCTTTACACTACCAAGGGCAGCAATGGCAACTGGCTTGTCGTGTAAAGATTTTTGACACCATTTCACGACGTCATCTTTGGTGATATTATTAACAATATTAAAAATTTCTTCAGGTGACATTCTGCGTCCTGTGGTAACTAATTGTCTACCAATATCTTCAGCTACAGCAGTTGTACCATCCAGTGACAGCAATAAAGAACCTTTTAATTGCGATTTGGCAGATTCAATTTCTTCGTCAGTAATTGCACCAGATCTTAATCTACCCCATTCAGACATAACAGCATCAATGATAGGCTTGCAATCAGCATCCTTATTGATGACCAAATACATACCCCATAATCCAATATCAGAATAAGAAGTTGAAAAGGACATATATGAATTACATAGTGGTTCTGCACCTTTTGAAATTGCAGGCTCAACAACAAGTCTAGATAACGGAGTTGCAGAAGAGTTTGTTGCTCTATCCCAATTACCAACAATAGCTTGCGCAACTAATGCTTTAAAATAATCGGGTGATGACCACGAACAGCCTTCCAGTGAAATTGCCATATATGTATTTGGTAATGAATCATCTTCAATTTTAATTTCACCACCTTTAAAAACAGGCAAACCTGTTCTTGGTGTACCTAAGGGTAACGGTTTGTTAGAAATTGGAACATGACCAAAATTTTCAATTGCCAATCTAACCATATCATCATGATTTACAGATCCAGCGCCAACCAAAACCATACGATCGCCTTTATAATTGGTTGTAATATAATTTTTTAAATCTGATTGGGTAATAGATTTGATACAATCTATAGGTCCTAAAATAGTTCTACCTAGTGGTTGATCTTTGAAAACAACTTCATGTAATCTATCAAAGATAACCTCATCATACATTTTATCAACCTCTTCACTTTCTCTAATGATAACTGGCCTTTCCTTTTCAATAGCCATTTTTTCTAATTTTGATCTTGTGAGAATATCAGATAAAATATTAACGGCTCTTGGAATATCATTTTGAAGTGATTTTGCATAATAGACTGTATTTTCTCTTGATGTATAAGCATTCAAATGTGATCCACAATCTTCAACTTCCAGTTCCAGGTTAAGTTGTGACCTATTTTGAGTACCTTTAAATGCCAAATGTTCCAAAAAATGTGCAGTCCCTGAAGTTTTATCAGTGACATCTGCTCTTGATCCCGCATCAATCCAAACACCAACTGTAGCAGTTAATGAATGGGGAATTTCCTCAGTTGCAACTGTTAAACCGTTAGGTAAAACCGTCATTTTTGTCTTTGGAATAGACGCAGCAGAAGCTAAACCACGATTAATAGGTTTAAATAGTAGTGATTTGGAGGCGTAACGTAGCATTGTTGTTTGAAGACACAAGGAAGAAGATGTAAGACAGAGCCAAAAAGAAGTAACTGACAAATTCATGAACGGGAGGAAAAGGACTGGACCGCTTACGTAAGATAATAATGCGCCACAAACGCCACATTTGCCACTCGCTCTACAGAAATTAAAACGACGTATTCATCATCAAATTAATTTTATGTAATCATTCTTTTACTGCTATTGATTATTTTCAAGTATTTCATCTATATCTTTATAATAATTTACAACAATGTCGGTAAGTATTATATTTTTTGCTTCTCATTGTTATATTGTTTTCTTCATATTTTAGACCAATATACTAACTATTTATCTGTTTATCCTCTACAGACATCTGAAATGCAAGTGGACTCCCCAACCCCAGACGATAAGATCGATGAAGGATTATATTCACGTCAGTTATACGTTTTAGGTAAAGAAGCGATGTTAAAGATGGCTTCTTCTAATGTTTTAATAATTGGTTTGAAGGGTCTTGGTCTTGAAATAGCTAAAAATGTTGCATTGGCAGGTGTTAAATCTTTATCTATTTACGACCCAAATCCTGTCATTCTACAAGATTTATCATCTCAATTCTTTTTATCAAAGGACGATATTGGTAAGCAGAGAGCTGAAGCAACCTTACCAAAACTATCTGAATTGAACCAATATGTGCCAATTTCAATTGTCGCACAATTAACACCTGAAGTTGTTTCCAAATTCCAAGTTGTTGTTGCAACAGAACTACCACTGTCGAAACAATTGGAGTTAAATGAATTAACGCATTCTCAAAATATAAAATTTATTAGTGCTGATGTGAGAGGTTTATTTGCTCAAGCTTTCGTTGATTTTGGCGACTCTTTCACCATCTTCGATAAAAATGGTGAAGAGCCCCATAGTGGTATTGTTTCAGATATTGAGAAAGATGGTACTGTCACAATGCTAAATGATGAAAGACATGGTTTAGAAGATGATGAGTACGTCAAATTCACTGAAGTTCAAGGCATTGACAAGCTGAATGATGGTTCTATTTTCAAAATTAAAGTCTTAGGTCCATATGCCTATAAATTGGTTGATTTTGATCCTTCTTGGGGCACTTATAAAAAAGGTGGAATATATACTCAAGTTAAAGTTCCATTCCAAACCTCGTATCAACCATTAGCTCAACAATTGATTAGTCCAGACTATTTAATTTCAGATTTTGCAAAATTCGATAGACCTCCTCTATTACATTTAGCTTTCCAAGCACTGCACAAATTCCGAGATATCCATAATAATGAATTGCCAAGACCACATAATGAATCTGATGCCATCGAATTAGTTGAATTAGTTAAAAAACTGAATACTGACAATCCTTCAATTTTATCAGGAGGAAAAATTGACGAAGAATTAATTAAAGAATTTTCTTATGGCTCTAAAGGTGATCTACCAGCGATGGTTGCTTTCTATGGTGGGCTATTAGCTCAAGAAGTTTTGAAAGCGTGCTCAGGAAAATTTGTTCCAATTAAGCAATGGCTATATTTCGACTCTTTGGAGTCATTACCAGAATCTGAAGCTTATTTAAGATCCGAAGAAACCTGTAAACCAATTAATTCCAGATATGATAATCAGATTGCGGTTTTTGGTTTAGAATTCCAAAAGAGATTGGCTAATCTTAAACTTTTTTTGGTCGGTTCTGGTGCTATTGGTTGTGAAATGATAAAAAATTGGGCTATGATGGGTATTGCTTCTGGTCCAGAGGGTAAAATTTTTATTACCGATAATGATTCAATTGAAAAATCCAATTTAAATAGACAGTTCTTGTTTCGGCCAAAAGATGTTGGTAAAAACAAATCCGAAGTTGTTGCCCAAGCTGTTTATGCAATGAACCCGGAGTTAGTTGGTAAAATCGATTCGAGAATTGATAAAGTTGGCCCAGAGACCGAACATATCTTTGATAATGATTTCTGGTCAAATTTGGATTTTGTTACCAATGCTCTTGATAACGTTGAAGCTAGATCTTACGTCGATAGAAGATGTGTCTTCTTCAAAAAGCCGTTACTAGAATCTGGTACTTTAGGTACTAAAGGTAATACCCAGGTTGTCATTCCAAATATTACAGAATCTTATTCCTCCTCAAGAGATCCGCCTGAAAAATCAATTCCATTATGTACTTTAAGATCTTTTCCAAATAAAATTGATCATACTATTGCATGGTCGAAATCTTTATTTCAAGGATATTTTCATGATGCGCCTGAAAATGTTAACTTGTACTTAACTCAACCAAATTTCGTTGAAACAGTTTTGAAACAAAGTGGTGATGTTAAGGGCATTTTAGAAACCATTAATCAATATTTAACAACCGATAAGCCTTACACGTTTGAAGACTGTATTAAATGGGCCAGATTACAATTTGAAGAAAAATTTGCAAATGATATCAAACAACTATTGTACAACTTTCCTAAAGATGCCGTTACTTCAAAAGGGGAGCCATTTTGGGCAAGCCCAAAGAGGGCTCCAGAACCTCTAGTTTTTGATATTAATGATACTGATCATTTTGAGTTTGTTGTCGGGGGAGCGAACCTGTTAGCATATGTTTATGGTTTGAAAGGGGATCAAGGTGATCCGGATAAGGCATACTACGAAAATATTTTATCCTCAATGAAAATCCCTGCTTATTCCCCAAAATCAGATGTTAAAATTCAAATTAATGATAGTGATCCGGACCCTAATTCAAACTTAGTTCCAGATAATGAAGTCATTGAAAGATTGGCTTCCAGTTTACCAACCCCATCTTCTTTAGCTGGGTATAGGCTTTCTGCGGTTGATTTCGAAAAAGATGATGATTCGAATCATCATATTCAATTTATTACTGCTGCTTCTAATTGCAGAGCTGAGAATTATGCCATTGAACAAGCTGATAAATCCAAAACTAAATTTACTGCTGGTAGAATTATTCCAGCTATTGCAACCACGACGGCTTTAGTTACTGGATTAGTTTGTCTAGAATTATACAAGGTTGTTGATGGTAAGACCAACATTGAAAAATATAAAAATGGTTTTGTTAACTTGGCTTTACCATTCTTTGGTTTCAGTGAACCTGTAGCAAGTCCAAAGGGTAAATATGGTGATAAAGAATTTGATAAGATTTGGGACAGATTTGATTTCCATGGTGATGTTACTTTACAACAAATCATTGATCATTTCCAGAATATTGAAGGTTTAACATTGTCCATGATGTCTTACGGCGTTTCACTTTTATTTGCTTCTTTTTACGCTAAGAAAATGGAGCCAAGATATCCAATGAAGATAACTGAAATAATTGAATTAGTTACAAAGAAGCCCGTTCCTTCACATGAAAAGACATTGATTTTGGAGGTTTGTCTTGAAGATGCTGATGGAGAAGAACCCGATGTTCCGTATGCTGTTGTTTACCTGTAAATTATTTAAACTATTCCTCGTTTTTTTGCTTTCAGTATAATAAATTAATTTTTGGTTTCTTTTTTAAAGCAATTTTATATCAAATATTATAAACGAAAAATTTAAATTGAAATAAATAAGCATTACTTTAAATATTGTAAACAATGTAAAAAATGCGAAATATACTTAATTATTACGAACCATATCCCATAAATAGTTTCCATTTTTAATTAGTTTATCATAACTACCGTCTTCAGCAACTCTACCATCCTTAATAAAGCAAATATAATCTGAGCTACGCATCATTTCCTGTTTGTGAGAGACACATATAATCGTCTTACTAGTTTTCAAAGAAATTAATAACTTCATGATGAGATCAGCACTATAAGGATCTAAAGATGCTGTACATTCATCCAAAAGCAGTATATTAGCAGGTCTCAACAATGCTCTGGCAATGGAAAATCTTTGAGCTTGACCACCAGAAAGTAATAAATTCCTAGAGATACCTAGATTAGAATCTAAACCATTTGGTAAATTCATCACAAAATCTTTTAGCTCTAGAGATTCTAAAATTGCGTAGATATTATCATCGGATATATTATGTTTCACTGGATTATTATAGAGTAGATTGTCCCTAAAGGTCCCATCAAAAAAGAAATGCTTTTGAGAGACTACAGCAATATTTCTTCTAATCCATGATAATTTAATCGTATTAATATCATCACCATAAATTTCCAATTTACCATTATATTCATTAACTAGATATAATCTTAATAATAAGAACAAAATAGTAGATTTACCGCAGCCAGATTCACCAACCAAGCAAGTTATCTTATTTGAAGGAATTTTCAAGCTTATATTATCAAGAATTAAATTTGATGGCACACTAGGATATGCAAATGAAATATTCTTAAATTCAAAAGTATTATCCGTATCAGCAATATCAAAATTTGGCGTTAGATAACCACAAGATTGATTCTCATCATTTTCTAAGTTTAGTAAATTATTAAGTCTAACAGAAACTCTTAAACCTCTGTATAAAGTAGGTGCACCACTTAATAATTGTGTAATGAACGCAGTTGATAATATAATCATCATTAAAACTTGCATCACTTCAACTAACGTATATTCTGAGTGAGCCACTAATGTCAAACCATAATAAAACATAACTGCTTGAGTTAAACTTGTAATAAATGCAACAGAGTTAATGCTGAATCCTATACCGAAAGCTCTGAGGATACCATTCGATAAAACCTGAACAAGATTTTTTTCAAATTTGTTCATAAAATGATCTTGTAAGTTTAAGCATATAATTGTTTTAAAACCAACGGTGGTTTCGTGATTAATAGCTTCTAAATCATTTAAAGAGTTTTTGTATCTAAATTCCAATTTTTGCATTATTACGGTGGAAATTAAACTAAAAATACCAAACAATGGAAATAAACTGAAACCAACTAATGCTAATTTCCAACCAATGGATAGAGACCAAGCAATTCCTACCACCATAATGGCAAGACCTGAAATCAAGTGAGCAACTGTACCTGAAATAACTGTTCGCAAATCACGCATATCATTCATAATCAATGTTGACATTTCATTGGCTTTACAATTTTCAAACCAATGCATACCTTGATTTTGAATTTTAACAAAAGATTTATATCTTAGGGTCTTACAAAAACTTTCAGCAGCATATGCCAATAAATTGGAAGAAATAAAATAAGTTATACCATCAGCAATAGCAATACCAGTAACAACAAGAGACCATTTCATTTGGTAATAAGTTGAAACCAAATTTCCATTTGAAGACGGAACAATACCAATGATTAATTTTGAAATAAAATACGAAAACACGGGTGTAAGGACAGAATTGCCCACACTGAAAATTAGTCCTAAAGTAAATATTAATTTAAATTTCAATGGTAGTAATTTCATTAACATATTGTAGGTAATAAAAATTGGAGCCTTAATATTTTGTTTAATATCATCGGACTCTACTTGACTTTCTAGACCTGCAGTACTATTCAGAATTGTATTGCCTTGACTTCCTTCCTCATCGTAAAAATCATATAGTTCAAATTCAAAATATGATTTACGTTTTTTCTTTTTTTCAATTGATCCATTATTTCCAAAATATTCGAATTGTTTGAATATACCGTTATATTTTAGTAATTCATTTTTTAAACCATGTTCGATTACTTTACCATTATCGATCAAGTAAACATTATCAGAATCATTTATTTGAGAAAAGTCATGTGTGATAATGATGGTAGTTTTACCCTTTCTCCATTCTCTTATTCTTTGAAAAATAATACCACGCTGTGACATATCGATTGCAGAAACAGTTTCATCCAAAATTAAGATATTCGAATTCCGAAGTTTTGCTCTCGCTAAAAGTAACCTTTGCTCTTGGCCACCACTTAATTGAACAGACGATTCGGCACCCTTTCCAATAAAAGTTTCCAACCCATTTGGTAATTTTTTGATTAACTCAGCTAAATTAAACATATTAATAATTGGAGGAATTAAATTAGTATGTGATGAATCAATTTGGGTACCTAAAAAAAGGTTTTCTTTTATTGTACCGTTAAAAACTGTTGAAAATTGTTGAACTAATGTAATTTGTTGTCTTAACCATATCTTATTTAAACTTTCAATATCATATCCATCAATAGTAATCGAACCAGTTAAAGGCTGATACAAGCTTAAAAGTAAAGAACTAATAGTGGATTTACCAGAACCCGATTTGCCGACTATAGCTGTAGTTTGATTTTGAGGAATATGAATTGAAACATTATCAAGAACCAAATCACTATTTTTCCTGGAATTGTATGCAAACGAAACTCTATCTAAAATAATATCACCCTGTAAATCATGAACAGGAATGCGTCCCTCTGAGTTGAACTCATTGTCATCATCTGATTTGTCCATTTCCTTTTTATCCATGTGGCATATAATTTTTTTAAAAGAAGTATTTGCCTTTTGAATAACGATGGTTAAGACTGAAATATTACTAACAGTCATGGCAATTGATAGACATGCATAAAATGAAGCGATAACTTGTCCACTTGAGTTATAATTTTTTTTGATTAACCAGGAACCAAACCAAAAGCTTTGGACAAACATCATTAAACAAAGAGATTTCATCACTCCACCAACAATATTAGCAAAGGTGACAAATTTTAGAAATGATTTTTCACATTGAATCAATTTTTGTTTCATTTTATTGGTTTCTAGATCTTTAGAGTAAATAATTTTAACCCAAATAAATGATAAGAAATTCCAATCAAGCAGAGAAATTGTTTGGGAAGTAAATTCATCTTCTTGTTTAGCATTTTTATCAATGATACCACCGAAAATAAAAATCGTAAAAAAGATTAACGGGAATGTAGTCATAATAAGTAATGTTAACCTCCAAGAATAAATAAAACTGGTAATCATAAGAGCAATTATGGTGAATACGCTTTTGAATAAAATCGATAAATATTCACTAATACCTTCCCTAAATTCTTCTACTGATCTATTTAATTGAATTAACTCACCTTCTAATTGTTTTTTAGATTCAAACCATTGATATTTTCTGGATAGTAAGGAACGATAAAGTTTACGGCGACATCTAATTTGCTGCATTTCACCGAGGATACTAAAAAGTGTAGTTTCAGCCCACCCAAAGCATGTGGTACCTAAACCTATTAAAACCAAACTAAAACATGTCCATTTAAGATCATTCATGAAATTATGCACGTCAGAATATTCACCCTTTTGAAAAGATGTAAGCTTATCAAATAATCTGTTTATCATTATGGCTGTTACAACGGTAGTTGACGCAGCCAAACAATTAAAAATAACACCTATTATCAATAAAGGAATATCTCTTTTTCTGAAAAAGCAAAAGGGATTTTTAATTACCAATTCTTCTTCATTATCATAATTTTCGTTATTATTTTTTTCTGAACTTTCATTTTCATGCTCTAATGTTTCAGCTTCCGTCGCATGGTCAACTTCAACATTGCTTGAGTTTATTGAAGTATGCGAATATAATGTGCTAGGAGTTTGTAACATTGAACTAGAAGACTCTGTAAAGACATTTTTGTCATCCATTATGTAATCTTGAGTTAAGTATGTTGGATAAACTAATAAAAGTAAAAAGAAAGAAACAAATTCATCCAAAGTCCTAATCAAACATGATGTAAAGGGTTTCCATTGGAGTTATAAGGAATAAAAAAAATCATGTTAAAGTCGTAGATATAATTCATATCAAAATATTCCAAATCATGTTTTCACAGATCTAAATTTGCCTCATTGGGACAAGTCAATGTATGTTGATGTTCAATAGACACTAGATCGATTACTTCCCACTTATTTATATCACCAATTTAAAATAATCTAGTCCGATAAGAATATGAAACAAATCAATTATAGCCAGGCCTATGCCTAGAGAGCTAATCATCTTTTCATGCTTGCAATTGGTGTTAAAGCAGGGCATGCGATGTGATCACTTAGAAAAAACCACTTCAGCTTGGAAACATAGAAGCAAATTTCTGAAATTCATTCAAGCAAATTAAAAATATCTTTTTACAATCCGGCACTAAGCGTATCTAAGAGAGCTGTACTCCAATGAATAACTTACTTGCATAGATATTGCATTAAGACAAAACCCTACAAATAATTTGAACTTAACACGACAGTTTATACTCCGTGAAAAAATTCAGTTGAAAATTTTATTTTCTAAAATTTTGAATTCTTCACTTTAAAAGAACAGTTTTTCTTCTACAGCCTGAAGGTTTTGTATATTATGCAAATAATAATTTCATATTATTAAGGCAAATTATAACCTCAACTCTGACAAGCATGGAATTATATTAAATTGTACCGTTTTACTTATTTATTTGTTTCTCTTTATTTTTTACTTTTTTTTTTACTAATTCGTTCAATCAAGGTTGATTGGTTCGGTACAATTACTTTCCATTATGACATGATACAGAAGTCAAATATTAAATGATGAACATTTTTAGATAGGGACAGCTGATTGATAGGTGAAGATAGTTGTCTAATAAGATTTGTAGTAGAATTCTTATATTTTCTGAAATATTTATTGACTTTTCTGTTTCTGTTTGCCTTGAAAACATTTTATAACTGTAAATTTAGATTACTTATACACGTTAATATCTTGAGCAGAGTTTCATCTGTAAGTTGTTATTGTAATAATAAACTTGTTTCAGGAGAGGGTCAGTAATTGTAAATTATTAAAATGCGTTCTACGGAATTTCAGGGGACAAAAATGGATACCTGTTAATCAATTTTAACCATGCTGGTCTTTTGTTAATTATACTATTTATGCAACCTTTTTTTTACGATTTGACTCTCTCAACCAACTTCTTATATTTTATATTCTACAGTTGATAACATTTAGGATTCTAACCGATACATCTTCCTCTCAGTAGATAAATAAGTATATATGTCAACCGTTGATCAAGGTTGGATTTTGGTGGGTTTAACATCGTTAATCACCATATGTGGATGTTGTATTATATATACAGATGAAATATATAAGGCTTTATTCCCGAGAAGATATGCTAAGAAACCGTTTGAGATATCCAGTAATACAAATTTTTTAATATGCTCATTATCGTTAAGTTCAGGTTGTCTAATATTTACATCACTCTATAAACTATTACCGAAATCTCATCAATACCTTAAACAAGTACCAAGATTTGCCAATGATAAGCATTTACTTAAAATCACTGAATTTACATTTTACTTTTTAGGTATATTAACATGTTCATTACTTAATGTAATTATTCATATTGTTACAAGTGAAAGTTTAGTTCATTGTGTTCATGATTCTAACGATGTTGAAGGCGGAGACCAACATAGTCATCTTAATCATTCTCATACCCATAGTGATGACAGTTTTGGTCATCAAATGAAACAGATCGGGATGGAGGGTGATGATTATGATCATGGCCACAAACATAACCATAATCATATTGGAAACACATTTGACAATTTAGATTCTGCTCATTCTCACAATCATTCCATAGTTACTTTAGAAGGCATCCCAGAAGTTGCTGATGATTCTATTGATACTACAAATGGAACCATTGTTTCAATTCCAGCAAAACATAATCATATGCATAACACAGTTTCAAAAGAAAGAAACTCCGCTACAGTGCCAGTTGTAAACGAAATAGAAAATGGTCCAGAAGAAGAAAATGCTAACAATAATGATAATGATCATTGCGATTCTGGGCACCATGAAAATAACGAACAAGGAAATGAAAGTGATAAAAATGGATTGAAGCATAAATCGATTTCTCTTATGGATCTGTCTTTGAAAGCTCTAAAAGGTCAGACATTAGAAGGGAAATGCTATGGTGATATTGATTGTTGTTCTGATGAAATTGCATGTCAAAACAAATTGCACAGACATAAAAATAATCAGCTTCATTTTTGTTCAAGGCCATCTGAAGAGAATCTTTTATTTTTCCCGGACCAGGATCATATGATAACAAAGCAATCCGAAATTCATTCAAGGTTTCCAGATTTAAATATTAAATCACCGCTAATCGCTGATGATAGTAAAAAAAGTCCACCAGACTACAAGTCAATTGTTTCCACAAATGTGCCAAATACTATTCCAAATAATATTCCAAATAATATTCCAAATAATATTCCAAATAATATTCCAAATAATATTCCAAATAATTTTGCGAATAAGAGTCCAAATAATGTCCCAAATAATATTCCAAATAGTATTTCAAATCCAATGTTGGCCCATGCAGATGCATTTACAACTCCAATAGATCTGGAAGCAAGTAGTTTGGATGGCGACTTTGAAAACGTGGAAACTCTGCACCAACTTAGATCACAGCACCACCATCATATTAAAACTCCACTTTCAAGACTATTAGCCATTGGACTTCAAACAGTTTTGGCAATTACACTTCATAAATTTCCGGAAGGATTTATAATGTATTCAACATCAAAGGCAAATCCTGAGTTAGGCTTGAGTATATTTTTATCAATGTTTATTCATAATTTTGTTGAAGGATTTACAATGACATTACCCATCTATATTGCATTGAATTCGAGAATCAAGGCATTGTTAATTAGTGGTACATTAGGAGGATCTGCACAACCAATTGGAGCATTACTTGGTTGGTTGATCTTTAGGAGAAATATGGACATGAATGACAAATTTAGCTTATTTTTGATAGGATCATTGATCTCGTTGACATCAGGATTTCTAACATTTATCGCGTTACAAATGTTTGCTAGTGCAATTGGATTTGGTGGTAGACAAGAAAAAGTTTTAAAATGGTCATTCTTTGGTATTTTTTTAATCAGTTGCAGTTATGTTTTGATTTAGTCTTTCTAAGTATAGTTTAACAAAAATGAATGAAATTTCAACGTATTCCTCGTCGTTTCAATTATACAATAGCTTTAGTTATTGACCAAATAGTATGTTGTAAGGAGTAGAATCTAGATTACCACAATTAACACGTAAATCAAATCGATTGACAATTTAACATTTTCTGCTGATCGACCTCCGAAAAATGCAATTTTTAAATTAACTAATCTCGAAATGCACATATATATGCAATACATATGCAGAATGGAGATGCAGCATAAAAGCGCAGATCATGTAAAATGTTTGCATGGCCACCTTTCACGTTCGCAATTGCTGAATTTAAAATGTTTGCTAGTAGAGAAAAAAAAGAATCATACCCTTTGCATGAAATATGCATCCTGCCATGCTTCTTGCTGTACTATAAGTAACGGGCTGCGCAAATCGGGCCAGCAATAAAAAAAATATTTACCGCCTTTAAGAACATAGTAACAAATAGGTTTGATATTACAGATGAAAGGATGTTGAAAATGGGGGATTCACTATACCCACTTTATTACTTCCAGTAATGTTGCTATGTATTACATAATTTTGAGGTAATTGTGTTATATAGCACGTATTAGTTGCCAACACCACGAACGTCGGCATAACTTTTCCTACACAAAAAAACCAAAATAATCGGCATTTACCGATTCTGTTTATTTTTTTCCTTTGTTTTTGCTTCTGCTCTCTTTCAAGGAAAACACATAAATTCAAGCTATCTTATTACCACTTAACGTAAGGAGAATTACGTAGAACAACCTAAATACTTTTTTTTACAACTATTCCTGTCTGTATAAAACATTATGTCATTGAAAAAATCTTATCCGCTGTCAATCTTCGGAATCGCCGAATGCGGTAAGCAGAAAATGCAAAAGCTCACGCATATAGCGAAAACAAAATTTCAGTGGCAATTTATGATGTTGATGCACTTAAAGGCCCGCTACTATTCGCTGCATCGGTCAGTTAAATAACCCAGTCTGTCCTTACAAACTAAATTTTACTCTTTTACTGATATAATCCAATGGTATTTTGTGTTGTACCCATTATGTGATGCAAATCTTTTAAAGGAGGTTGTTTTATTTACCTTCCGATTATTAACAGATTAATCCGATCATATAGATTTGCATTTTGGATTGTCTTCGCGAAATTGATGTTTTTTGTTATTTGCTCTTAATGGAAAATCTTTTTCTTACATAGTACTATATATATTTAGTTTTCACTAGATCACAAAATCTCAGACTGTACACAAAGGCAAAATAAAAATCAGCCTGAGCGCACGAAAAAAGTGTAGATTACGTAATATAGTACTGAAGTTTATGATCCATAGTGAAATCGTAACTTGATATCGTAAATGATATCGTAAATTAATATAATCTTGGTATTTTCTGTGGGTATTTTCTGTAGTTATATTCTTTAGGTTATATTCTGTGGGCATATTCTGTGTGAATATTCTGTGTGAATATTCTGTGTGAATATTCTGTGAATATATTTTGTGGTGATAATCATCTTGTAGGTAATAAAAAGTCATATGATGAAAGAAAGAACTTTACCAGTTTATATTATTCATGGAATATCGTTTTGATATGTCTTCATAAATAGTAATATTAATTAGATTTGCATACTTCACACGGATGTTTTATGTATGATGTATACAGGCTATTTGAGTAAAATTACTTCTTGTCATTCTTACAAATGCATTTAATATACAGTTTTCCGTTTGGGTGTATTTAACGGACATAGTATTTGATATACTAGTCCCAGTTGAAAAAAATTACAGAGTTTAAATTTTTTTTAAAGTCCTCTTAAGCCATTTTAAAAAGGATATCACCCATTGAGTATTTCCAAATAATTTACTGTGTTTATGAATAATAATGAATTCGTTTTGACATTCACATACCATAGGTTGCTAGTCACCGTCAGTTGAAGTTGTAGAGAGTGTCTGAAAAAAATTCCTTGCTGGATTCTCAAGAAATTATCAAGTTCGCAGCGTTTGTAAAGAAAAAAAACCTATTGTTATGATTTAAAAATTATACAATTGAAGAGCTTACTAGGCATTGTATGTCACAATATTCTGCATTCATTAATTTATAAAACAACATTTCTATATTATATACCTCAAAATTTCAAGCCCGTTAATACCTAACTAATCAAAATACGTATGTCATACATATTTTCACACACATAATGGGACAAAAAACGAGTAAACTTAATAACGATGATATTGCGTTGCTCAAACAAGAGACAAAATTTTCCACAAGGGAACTTCAGCAATGGTACAAGGGATTCAAAAGAGATGTTTCAACCGGTGAACTTACAAAAGAAGAGTTTATTAGAATTCATCAACAATTCTATCCATTTGGTGATCCAGTTGAATTTGCCACGTACGCATTTGAGGCATTTGATATAACAAATCAGGGTAAAATAGGTTTCAAAGATTTTATTAGATCCCTAAGTATTGCTGCAAGAGGTACAACAACTGAGAGATTGTCTTGGGCGTTTAAAATGTATGACAGAGATAAAGATGGATATGTTTCCTATGACGATTTATTATCCGTTGTTAAATCAGTCTATAAAATGGTTGGCACCAATGTTGTTACTTTTGATGATGATGTACTGAATGCAGAAGATAAAACTGATAAAATTTGGGTTGGATATCATAAAAAGTTAGACGATAAAAGTATCGAAAAAATTAGTATGGGTGAATTCATAGATACCAGAGGTTTGGGTAGTGATGTGATAAAAACCCTAAACGTATATAATGACTTAATATAATATGTTAGCATTTTGCTATAATAATAACGAAAATTTCTACAAGTTTCTTATTCCAAAAGTTTGATCTATATTTCTTTATTTACTGATTTATATATTACTAAACTCTTTCAGCACCATAAACTGCAATTCTACAGATGCCTTTAATCGATTCTGTTAATAACCAATACGGTCTGGCACTTTTAGAATCGTGTTGAATGGCTGTGTCTAGATGCTCTAATTCCTGGTCTCTAAAAACTTTTATGGTTTCTTTCAAATGGATTAATTCATCCGAAGTCGTAAAATTTTTTGGTTCCTTCAACTCTGGAATGTCATTAAAGTTGTTTGCTAAAACTCTCAATTGCTGATTATAATGTCCACCAATAACAGTTTCAACAGCTTCGGTACATGCCATTGCCGCCTCTTTACCCATTAAACCAGTTGCCAGACCCATACCAAATGCACCAACTTTCCAAAACGGTGTTAATAGTGAGGGTCTGACTCGATGTTCAACTTGTAAATCATTAAAAGTATCATGGTGATGTATTTCTTGATCCCACATGTGTTTTAGTAGTGGTTTTAGGTCCTTTCTATGTGATAATGCCATATATTGACCCGCATAAATTAAGTTTGCACCCAATTCACCGGCTTGATCAACTCGAATAACTCTCTCTAGATAAGCTTGCTGAGCCTTTGATAATGGTCCGTGCGTTGGTGATTTGGGTTTTGGCACCAAATGAGTCAACCCAGGTCCATGATATGTGGATTGCAATCTTCTGCTAATAAAACTAGTCATTTTATCTTATTTATAGCTGGTCAAGTGCCAATAAGTTTGTAGAAATACGATGAAGTTGAATTGAAATTCACAGTCGTTTTAATCGCACCACAATTTGATCCTGTGATTTTTGACAGATTCGTGACAGATTTTCTGTATGAAACATTAACGCATGTCGGTGATTTGGATTTCCCTTAGATATACACTGCTTATAATGTATGTTATGTATAGAATCAATTTAAACAGTATTTATTATTAATCCTTAAAGAAAAAGAACACCTGTAAAACTGTAATTTGGTATCTAAATGATCCTATTAATCATTAAATCCGAAATCTCGCTTAATATATTTTCATCAAAAATCTTTCAATGAGAAAGTTGGACTTCCAACTGATTTGATCCTATTAAAAAACTAATATTGAATAATATTTGCCAGGTAAATGAATCCTTTATTTTTATCTTAACTCCTACACAAATCCCCACTTAATGTCTTAAAAATTCCGTTTAAGGACTAATTTTCCTGTAATCGCGTTCATAAAAAATATTTTCAACAAAGTTTGGTTTGACCCATATGTATAATAATTTATGTTTGCTTTATTGAGTCTCTTCGTTTACTGACTTAGTATTTAACAAACTAAATAGGAAAATGGTCAAAGTTACAATTCTAGGTGCTGCTGGTGGTATTGGTCAACCACTTTCTCTTCTACTCAGACTGAATGAAAAAGTTACATCAATTGCTTTATTTGATATTGTGAATGCCGTTGGTGTTGCTACAGACTTATCACATATTCCAACATCACAAAAAATTAAAGGATACTCTCCATTAGATAAAAAAGATCAAACTCAACTAAAAGCTGCATTAAAAGATACCGATATCGTTGTCATACCAGCTGGAATTCCTAGAAAACCGGGTATGACTAGAGATGATTTATTCAAAATTAATGCCTCAATTGTTAAAAATTTAGTTCATGAGGTTGGTGTCACATGTCCAAAAGCATTTGTTTGCATTATTTCCAACCCTGTTAACTCCACGGTTCCAATTGCTGTTGAGGAACTGAAAAGATTAGGAGTTTTCAATCCTAAGAAAGTGTTCGGTATTACGACGTTGGATAATTTAAGATTAGAACAATTTTTAAGTGACGCTGTTAACGTTGCACCATCAGATTTGAGGAATGATTCAATTGCAATTGGCGGACACTCTGGTGATAGCATTGTTCCAATTATTAATTCATGGGTTAAGTGCCTGCCTTCCAATAGTGTTTATGATGAACTAGTCCATAGAGTTCAATTTGGCGGTGACGAGGTTGTCAAGGCGAAAAATGGTACGGGATCTGCAACGTTGTCTATGGCGACTGCTGCTTACAGATTTGTCGACAACTTATTGGATGCAATTGTCAATGATAAGATTGTTGATGAAGTTGCGTTTGTTAAAATTGATGAATTAAATACAGTTCCATTGCCAGGGTACCTGACCAACCAAATTCAGTATTTCAGTTTACCTTTAAAACTAGCCAAGGATGGTGTTTCACTAGTTGAATTCCCTGTTGACATTTCCAAGAGGGAAGAACAAATGGTTAAACATGCAATTAAGAAATTGAAATCCGATGTTGCTAAAGGCTTTAATTTTGTGCATGGCACTAAATTATAATACAAAAATTTAGTAAAAAATTATAGGTATTGTTTATTATTTCGACATTTGTTTTTTATTGAAACCATTATTATGTCCAATAATGCCATAAAATTTCTGCGGTGTAAAAGTTCCCCCGAACATACCAGATTTTCAAACATACCGAGTTCTCGAATTAATTTTTAAATTATTTCATTTCATGTATACCGTAAATTTAGGCGCCCTAAAAATTAGCTTTAAAGTGAACATGTGATTAGTGTTGATGAAATTAAAGTGCAGTCACCTTAATGACATTTCATTTAGTTTTGATTCGGAACCAAAACCAAAGAATAATAGATACAAGATCAGGAAGCTACCTAATTTCTTATTACCTCGTATTATCATGCTCTGATTCCTGGAATATAGCACTCTTAAGCTTCGCAAATTAGATTCAGCTTATTGTTTTTCTTCTACCTTCTCACTGTATACAATTGTACGGGAAATTAAAAGGAAAATCTTGCTTTTCTGGGCTTTTAACAATAGCATGAAAAACTGCATATTATTACAACAATAGTAATTTGTAGTCTACAATAGGCCTAAGGATTAACGCTAAGTAAACGCGCCGATCATCTTGACCATCATACTATTATTTTTTACTGTACGAGCATTGGTTCTGACCATTTGTAGTAAAAGCATCAAGATTTTGCCCTATTACTAAGACGACATGAATTATGGTCAGAAAAACTCCTTTTGAAAGGCTAGAGAAAAAGTTACAATCTACCCATTGCTTTGTCTGAGTTTTTTTTATTGTCCAATAATCATACAGGTTTTGAGAAGATCCGACTGAAAAGATCTTCATATTCCATATAATTATAAGTGTGCATAATAGAGATATTCTTCTAATAGAAACCTGGTTATAACAAGAACCCGAAAACATTGAGCACAAGGCAAATACAGTAGACACAGATACACATATACACAGATACACAGAGACACAGATACACAGAGACACAGATACACAGAGACACAGATACACAGAGACACAGATACACAGAGACACAGAGATGTTGAAATCATCTGCTTGCTAACTACTGTTGCAAAGAATCTCGCGTAACTTGGTTTGTATTGTAATAACAACGTACATACAAGTCAGAAACCTGGATTGTCTGCAACTCACAACTCACAACTCACGTTTGTTTATATTTTGGTGAAATTAGCCGTCGTGTATTCGCAAGTGATTATCTAAGGCGTTAAAAAAAATCACAAGCGCTGGCTCTTGTTATGCGAAAGAAATGTAATTTAAACTCAAACTTACTTATACGCATATCCCAACACACAAACTTTTATGTTTTTAATAACAAAAGTATTATATTAAAAAGTTGTGCCGAAACGCACCAGTTTTATTAACTGAAGCCTGTAATATGCCTGTACATACGTTCCAGCTCGGTATTAACTGATTTTTATGCCATTAATTTCTTAGATAAAACTTGGTTGCCAGCAATTTCACACTCGCATGCATTGTGGGATTTGAAAACAAGAAAAAAACCTCAATTAATCGTAAGATACATTACTACTGAATGTCAAATTATTAATTGAGACTATTCTGAAGCTCTGAAAAATTAATACAGATTTCAGTTTGTCGGGCCAATGAAAATCGTGAAATCCCATGCTCAATTTAAACTTCAATTGCTTTAATTAATTATATTATTAAACGCAAATCAGTGATCCAGCGATAAGTTATTATGATTTATGATAAAACAAAGAGTCTAATTATAGATATAAAGCTGAATTATTGAGGTTTACAATACCACACACAAAGAGAGAATCCAGTAATTGAATCAGGAGTTCACACCAGCTGACCATGCCCATGTTCCTGTCCAAGGGTCGGATATTAAATTATTTATATTATATTATATTATATTATATTATATTACCCAATATATAAATCACTATTATTATTATTTTCAAGGTTTTGTCGTTTAGGGTATTAAGAAACGAAATGGCATCTCCGGTGGGGGTGGTTATCTTGAAACCAGTGTCTAAGCCAACACCGTCGCCTTCAGTTACCCGGGCGAATGATTTAGTTTTCTCATTTTCTGCTCCTCCCCCTACTCCCCTCTCTCCCCTCCTACATGTAATAGAATATACAGTACTTGTATTAATAGCTCAAGTCACATACATACATACCTTACTGGGTATCCGATTAAGATTATTATCAGACTTCTCTCGGTTTAATTAATAACCAACCATCATATGTTAGGATTACCAATTGAGTCATTACCACACCCTCTCACCAACCACTAGTTTCTAACAGAGTTCCTTGTTCGGATAGGTGGATTTAAAGAAAATGCTTCCGCCCGGTCCGGCTTTTTTAATATTCGTAGTTCAGCCTAAAAAACGGTATGCTTAAATGTGTGACTAATGTTGTTTGCGCCGCAAATTACGGCACTGCCTAGGGTGATCCGCGGTTCGTGGTCCAATTAGTATAATACCCCGCTGCACATATTTGTGTAAATTGGAAAAGCGAACAAGTAAGCGAATAAAGACGCTTTGAAACCAAGTTCGGAGGCTTTGATCTCCTTGATTTCTTTGATCTTTTGATCTTCTTGATAAAAAAGTAGAAGTAACTACGATGCCATAGTGGGCTATGTTATGTCACATATAAAGAAAAATTTTCAAGGCAGAACAATTAAATTAATTAAATTAACTAAATTAATTAAATTAAACTAGATTAAAGCAACTGAAATCCTTTCTAGCGTTTATTGTTGCTCCAATGAAACCAGTAAAACCTTTAACCATTATCTGAAAGCGTGAACTGCTTCAATTACTATTGTTTGGCAAAACAACGATGAGCTGACTGTCTCCAATTGATGTTGGATATACAATAGGCAATTCATTTTTGCTGTCACCATAAAAAAAACATCCATTTATATTTCAATTATTAGATTAAGTACATGCTGAGCCGATAAACCGACCAGCCAGGCACAAATATAGTTTTTTATATATGTGCGCAGGCCCATAACATTGGCATTAGAGAATACTTTGTTTTGCCGAAACGCATGCTTAACAGTACATAATTTAAACAATTAATTTTTTAATTCGCCGTCCGTAGTCAGTCAACATTACTTATTAATGCGCAACTCAATACCTTTTCATGCATGTCATACAGTCGCACGGCCCTAGATGACGCATGTGTAACTCATATTAATTTAAAATTTTTACAAACTCAATTTAAGTTTTTACCACGTCGATATTTTGTGGTATGTGTTTAGCAGTTCACTCATCCGCCTTTTCCTGAAGATTGCTAATATTTTAAACAGTCTTGATATTCAACCTAGCATTCTCTTCATTCAAGATCATTCAAACGCTGAGTATAGATTTCTTGCTTAATTGTTTTCAATATACACCTAATCCAATAGTTTCCAGCAATTTCAATATACGAATCTTACTTGCATCCAATTTTTTTTTCCCATACTCCAACACTAATTGATATTGATATTGATAAAACCACCAAGATAATTTTATATCAATAAAATTAACTTAACATAGTTTCTAAGAAGTGTCAACCAAGTGTCACATTTTAATAAAATGGTTACTTTACGGAAAGGCTCCAAAGATAAAATTTCAAAATCTCCCAGATCACACAAACGGACACGTAAGCTGTCTACATCCACATCGGCATCAACATCGACATCAACATTAGTCGATGAACCCCCACTAAATGTCGTACCAGCGCCAGTTCCAGGTTTGTCTCCAACACCATTATCCACACCAGGGCCTGTGCCTATTCCAGCATCTGAAAAACGAAAATCACTAGACAAAAAAGAATCTGCATCATCCATAGATCCAATAAAAATTGAAACAGAAAATGAAGAGAAAAAAGTGCACCGGTCATCAGATTCAATACAAGAAAATACAGCTAGGAAACCGGTTTCTGAAACAATTATAATAACAGATGAACCATGTGAATCCGAAATATCAAAAGATTTAATTAATCCTGACCGATTCATATCTACATGGCTCAATTGTGGACAGTTTGCCATTTCTTTAGGTCAGGAATATTCCATTGCCATCAAATGCTTTGAATCAGCCCTTAAATTCAATCCCACAAATAAAGATGCATTAAATGGCTTGGTGGATTCTCTAGTTAAACGTGATTATAAATTAAAATCAGTTGACGGTATTAAACACGCAATAGACATTTTAAATTCTTCCATGAACATGTATCCCGAAGTTAGAGAAGACATGAGACTATGGACAAAACTTTCTGAATATTATATTTTAATTAATGAAAATAATAAGTCCCATAGTGTTGTTTCCACCGCTTTGGAATTTACCAGATATGATCCTTCCTTATGGCTAGTCTTGGGTAGATGCTTAAATAGATTAAATTTACCGAGAGATTCCATTGAAGCTTTAACAAATACATTATATCTGCTTCCAAATGAACTGAGTACAAGCGAGGAAATCAAAATTGCTAGATCTGTTCATTTAGAATTAGCTTCCATAGCTCTGAATGATGGAAATTTAGAATCGGCTAGAAATGAACTTGGATCTGTCCTATCATTACCCCCTTCAAAAGAAGAGGATATTTTGGAAATTTGTTCATCGTTGACTCGTCATATTATTATTTCTTTTGAAAAATGTAATAATTTTATGAATGCGTTGTGGTGTTCAGAAGCAGCGGAATTAATACTTCCGGAAGAACCTGAAATCTTATTAATTCATTCTTATCTTTTACTATTAACTGATAAGCCATTTTTCAACCCTGAAAAAGCAATTGTTTTATTACACAGAGTAATTCGAAAGGATCCAGAATATGAAAGTGAAAAAAATATAGTGACATTGGCTCAATCACAAAAAGGTGATTTTTTACCATGGTATCTTCTTACTAAAGCATATTTACACGTTAAAAATTATATGATGTCTTTTGATACTCTACAAGTTAGTGCAAGAAAATTCTTAAATTTACCAATCTTATCGGATTTTGTCGCTGTATGTAATGAGCTTTTGAAATCAATATCATATGATAGTCAATTCGTTGAAACAGTTGAAGGTTTTGTTAGGTCATTGACTCTCTCGAAAGATCGGATTTTTATTAGAGATATTGTCGTTTTAACCTATCGGGAAAGATTAAATTTTTTAAACCAAACGAATGCAGCTAAAAAAATAGATAAACCGGCGTCACCAATTATTGAATCACTGATTTCTTCTGATAACTCACCAAAATCAAAGCATAATTCTCCTGCTATTCAATATAGTTCAGAGGAACCAAGTAACCGTACAGAACAGAGGAAATCAACCTTATCTACTGCGCCATCATCATTTAACACCCCTTCTTCTCAATTTCGAGAACCTATATCTTTTGCAGTTCAAAAAAATGTTCCTTCTCATCCCCAGATACGTGAAGAGCATCAACAATTTCCTCATATGAGTTCGGTTTATGGTTATGATTATAATGGTACATTGGTTCCACCACCTCCTGAACAGATACAACCTTCTTTGCAACAACAAAGAGCTAAAAACTCCTCTCCTAATGCCCCAGACTATCAAAAGCCTCAATTAAGTCCACAGCCGCAAGCCAATAATGTGTCAATCAATGGAGCCGTAATGTCACCTAATCAAATGATCAATCATATGACAGTTATGCCCCAGAGCCAGTATTTGCCAATGATGCAACAATCGCGACAATTAGATCCAACACAGATACAGCTACAATATCAAGCCCAAGCTCAGGCCCAGGCCCAGGCCCAAGCAGAACAAGAACAGATTCAATTGCAACATCAGGCTCAAATACAAGAAGCGAGAACTCATGCTCAGGCAGAACAAGAGCAAAATCAAGCTCGGGTCCAGGCTGCTCAGGCAGTTCAAGCAGCTCAAATAGCACAGGTGCAAGCTGAAGCCCAAGCTAGAGTACATGCTCAAGCACACATGCAAGCAAAATCCCCAACTCAAGCTCAAGTTCAAGCTCAAGCCCAAGCCCAAGCTCAAGCACAAGCCCAAGTTCAAGCCCAAGCTCAAGTTCAAGCCCAAGCTCAAGCACAAGTTCAAGGCCAAGCTCAAGTTCAAGCCCAAGCTCAAGCACAAGCTCAAGCACAAGCTCAAGCACAAGCCCAAGCTCAAGCACAAGCCCAAGCCCAAGTCCAAGCCCAAGCCCAAGCTCAAGCTCAAGCTCAAGCTCAAGCACAAGCTCAGGTACAAGCTCAAGCACAAGCTCAAGCTCAAGCACAAGCCCAAGCTCAAGCCCAAGCTCAAGCACAGGCACAAGCTCAAGCACAAGCTCAAGCACAAGCTCAGGTACAAGCTCAAGCACAAGCTCAAGCACAAGCCCAAGCTCAAGCCCAAGCTCAGGCACAGGCACAGGCCCAAGCTCAAGCTCAAGCTCAAGCTCAATCTCAAGCCCAAGCTCAATCTCAAGCCCAAGCCCAAGCCCAAGCCCAACTATTACATCCTCCTCCATATATGATTAATATCAGTAGACCTGGTATGGCAATGATGTCATCTTATGAGCAACAGCATCATTTACAAGATGAACAATTTCAGCATCATATGCAACAACAAATGCAGCAGCAAATATTATATCAACAACAACAGCAACAAATGCAAATGTCTGGCCCTGGAAACACTTCTTGTCCACCAATGCATGGTAACATTATGGGGCCATATTCATATTATTAACTAAATTTTAGTCCTTACCTAATTCTTCCCATTTTAATTTTTTTTTTCTTCGTTAAGCTTTTTTACTGAGTTTTGGGCATTTAAAGTATTATTATTACGCATCTATAGATTTTAATCAATATCATTCATATTACATAAATTTTAAAAAGTAAAACTGTAAAACTTGTTTAGAATTTTCTGTTGAAAATCAGATTTTTAGCCATATCTTTAGCAGTAAAATAAATAGTTCTGCCTAAGGTGATAAAATCCAGTGTGGAAGCAAAAGTATCTAAGAATCCAAATGGTAGCATAGCTGGAATCCAGCCTTGTGCCAATTCTAAAGCAAATGAGCCTGGCGGCATAGAGTATTGTTTAAATGTACCCATTTTCAAATGGTGTTGGTCACCGGGATAGTAAACCGATCTCTCAAATTGGTTTGCATAGGCAGCAGTTTGAGATCCCAATAAAATAGTAAAGTAATCATCAGCAAAATGAACACCAGAATGTCCTTCTGTACCAACAGCTGTACCAAATATAATTAAATATTCAGATATTGAGGCATGTAAAATAATCATTTGACCCATGGCACCACCAGCGTTGTTGAAAACCCAGTCTTCCAAATTGAATGGATTAATGTATTCAGGGCCATATTCTTCGGTCAATTTCTCTTGCAAATTGTAAAATAATGCAGTTGCATCCCCTTCTGGTGAAATCTTAATTGCCTCTCTAACAAGTTCTTGCATTTTGACCTTATCAAAAATATAGTTAGATGGTAACCATGTATAAAAAAGGAAATTCATCACATAAAAGATCATACCCCCTAAAATGGCTAGTTTAAAAATCTTCATCTTGGTATAATATGGTTTCTCTTTAAATAAAAAAGATGAAAGAGAAGGGATTGAATCAGATGAAGAAGGGAAATCTTGAAATAACTTCAGGAACGAGCGAAACGAGCGAAACGAGATGTGAAAAATAAATAAAAATATAAACATTGATATGCCTACGCAACAAGGCCAAAAAAAATCATGCGCCACAATAAGTCCGCAACATGAACTTGATAATCACTAACCAGAACGAAAAGGTCTAATGAACTTTAATAGGTTAATCAGATATGCACTTACCAGATTCATACTTTGATGCGAAAGATTTAGAATATACTGTTAATATTTCTGTTGAGCTTTTGGGCTCTTCCAAACCACAAGATATTCATGATATCATCATCTCTTCTCTAAAATCGTCTAAAGAGCCTACAGTTGAAGCTATAGTATCACTTATACTTTTGTTGACGACAATTTCAAAACATTCAGTCATCGAAAATAATAATAGCCTAATATTATGTCTTCAAAAATGTGCCCCCCAAACCTCAATATTTCAAAATGTATCTCAATTGTTCAGTGCATCGTTTGCATTGGACATACTGAAAGACGCTCATTTATCGCAAAATATCCTCTCAAATATAAGCACTGCAAAATTTGAAAGGGACTCACCTTGGGTTTTTGTACTTTGGTTGTATAATATTCAAATTAAATTATCATACTTTCTGGACTCAAGAAATTTCACTTACAGAGAAAAACTAATAGCAAAGGCAAAACTTCTTTTTGCATCCAAATTCAAAATAGATGAATTTACACCGACTGAGATTACACCATACGCTGATTTGGTTCTAAAAAATTATTTTGTTCTACGTGATTCGGAGATAACACTACTTTATGACACTAATAAGCATTCGCAAACTTTATCTAAAGCTTATGATCTCTGTTTTGATGGTTTGTTGAATCCTGATAAAAGAGTATACTGTTTGAAACAGTGGTATCTAAATCAAAAAGATTTCACAAAGAATTTCAATATTCTTATCAAATTGTTATTGCTAGAACCTTACAGTTCTGCGAAACTACCTATTTACAACTCTTTGTCGGTACTAATTAAAAGTTCGCATAATGATAATGCTTGGATAAAACAAAATCTCGATAAAGAATTACAAAAATTATTTGTTTTTTTGGATAACTCGAGTGTCATTAATATGAATAATAAAGATCTAATAGACATATTTATTGGCATTTTTGCAGATAAGACATATTTTGATACTGCTTTTTTAGTTTTACTTGAAACGAATATTATTAACTTGTCTAAAGCATGTACAAGTGTATCAGTTAAAACAATGGTTAGTTTGTTAGGTTTGGAAGGTCAACTCCAAACTAAAAATTTAGAACAATATTTACTAGATCTAATTATTGATCTAGTATCTAAGAGAAAGTTAATTGCTGATGTCGATGAAGTCGATATGGTTATTTATTTCAATCATCACTACACTATTATAAGCAATCAGCAAAGAGCTTTAAATGAGCTCATGTCCATTGAACTTCCAGGCGCTTTAAGTATTGATTGGCACAGCTTATGGGCGAATAAATCTTAATACATATTTTCCCACTTTTATATAATTTAAATTTAACTTGAAGCAGTATTAAATTTTTACCACTTTATAAAACACTATAAACATAAATTAGACTTTAACCCTACCAACTAACATATCACCAATGTCACGGACTTTTTGCCAGAAAATGGTTTTTCTCATTCTTTTGCCTTCTTCGGTTTCATAATCATAAATATTTCTAACGCAGCTAAATTTAACATGTGATGATTCAATACCTAAGACACAAGCTGTATTAGAAATATCATCGGAATCCAAAAATTCACCAATCTCATTTTGGGCGCTGCAAACCAAATCATAGTTATCTTCTAAAAATTCAACTGCTTTTATAGCAAATCTTGCTGCTCTTGATCTATCTATAGGAGAGGGAATACCACCTTGTTGAACATGACCTGGAATTGCAGTTTTTGAATCAAATCTACCGTCCGCTTCTAGATCAAGAATTTCGGATATAACTTTAGTTGTTAAAACTTCAGATGCCTTTTCAGATTTAATCAATAATCTACCAGCTTTTGTTTTACCTTTATCGTTATGGAAACTAGTTTTCAATGTGTCTATATCGTGTTCTAATTGCTCTAATGAGATACCTTCCTCTGGAACGTATGAGCAAACAGCACCCGAACATAACTGTGTATAAGTTGCAATATAGCCACAATTACCTCCTTGACATTCAACAACAAAACATCTATTTCTTGTTGCAGCAGCACTCTGCTTGATGGAGTCACAATAATCCATAAGAGAGTTTAAACAAGTATCAGAACCAAGAGAATACTCGGTACCAGGAACATTGTTGGAAATCGTAGCAGGAATTAAAACCAGTGGAATTCTAAATGCCGGATATGTTGCACGAGCTTTTTCAAGTTCATTTAAAGAGACCAATGCTTCAAAGCCGCCGACTATAATTAAACCATCAAATTGATATTTTTCGAAATAGTAGGCAATTAAACCAATATCTGCCTCTGATGGTGTTGTACGATTGGTACCAATTTCGGAACCACCTAAAGATGTCCAACCTTCAATTTCAAGCCAATCAATGGAACGAACAGATTCATGTCTAGCTAAACCTGAAAATCCATTATGAATGGCATAAGGTGTGTGACCTCGTGACCAACAATAATTGGCAAATGCATAGACTGCAGAATTCATACCACCAGCAGGCGCACCAATATTTATAATTGCAAATTTCTTTCTTTTGTTTTCAGGAAGAGAAGGTTCAACAAAAATAGCAGAATTCATAGCTATGAAATACTTTAAATGTTCATGAAATTCAGAATCTCTCAAAGAAATTGCCTTTTTGAAATCTTTATTTTGAATAGCTTCAGCAACAGATTTTGTTAATTTAACAGCTTCAACTAATGATCTTTTAACGATTTTATTTTCAGCAATTGCAATCATTGGAGATGGTGTTTCCGGGGTACATTCTAAAATGGCATCAACAGCAGCAACACCTTGTAATGTAGCTAACACTCTATCGTAAGCAACCGCTGGACCACCTCTTTGAACGTGACCTAAAGTAGTAACTCTAGTATCCAAACCCAATTTATCCACTAAAACATTTTTCACATCTTCAGATGTAATTGGAGATAAATCTGAACCAATTGCACCTTCAGCAACAATAACAATAGACTTTCTTTTACCTCTTTCCCTATGTTTAGAAACAACTTCGCACATATGATCACTCCATTCAGCCCTCGTTGAAGGTTTTTCAGGAATAAAAATATAATCTGCACTTGTTGCTATACCGGCCATAAGTGCTAACCAGCCACAATGTCTACCCATAACTTCAATAACAAAAGCTCTTTGATGGGAATTCGCAGTCGCATCAATATAATCAATGGCTTGACAAATACGATCTAAAGATGAGTAAGCACCAATTGTGGCATCTGTCGAAGCCATATCGTTATCAATTGATCCGACTGTACCACAAATATTCAAGTGTTTGTAAGTATCATATTCAGATTCGGTGATTTGTTTAGTTTCTAACAACTCTTTGATCAAAGATGGCCATTCGTGTCTAAATAAATCAGCACCTGTTAAAGAACCATCACCACCGCAAACAATCAAGGCATCAATACCTGATGCAATCATATTCTTGCAAGCTGCCAATCTACCCCATCTTTCTCTGAATTCTTTACATCTGGCTGTACCAATGTTTGTACCACCTTCTGACAACCAACCCCTGACGTCATGCCACTTCATTTCTCTTATATATTCTGGACCACCTTTGACAAGGCCTGAATAACCCTCATAAATAGCAAAAGCACGACATCCCTTATAAATTGCAGCTCTGGCGATCGCTCTGACATTTGCGTTCATACCCGGAGCATCACCACCTGAGGTCATAACTGCAATATTCCTTTGTCTACTAGTTGTTGCTTGTTTCAGTGAAACATTTACCAAAGCAGAAGATTCATCCGTTGGATTAACAGTTTGTACGTCTGGAAAAGTTCTTGAAGTAAAATTGACACCAAATGGGTTCTTTAAGGCAGAAAATCCAAGGATAGAACCCAATGGATCAATGACGTACACTTCGAATGGATTTAAAGCTTCGGGTCTAATTTGATAATTGCAATTATTTGATTTCATTTTTTCAATTAATTGTAATAAATAATAAGTTTCAAATGAAATTGCGCTTTGTAAAGTTCTCCAATCTCTCTTCTTAATATGAGACATTAAGTTTGCAATATTTGCATTAATTGTTTCAATTGAAGCTGCATTCTCAGTATCAATCGATAAAGAAATAGTAGCTGAGTTTGCGTAATCCTTAGAATTGGAATAAAGTATACAGGAATTTGAATCTTTGGAAGAAACTTCAAAATTTAAGATGCTTGTATAAAAATCAAATGTTTTTTGGTAAAGTTCATGGGATGAAGCATAGAAACACACTGCAGCAGTGTCATTGCACAGTGGTTCATTATAAGATGTAGTCATTGTGTGGTAGTTAATTTCCACTATCAATCGAATGTAAAATAGTTACAGTCAGTTAAACAAGTAGGAATCAGCCAGGGGAGAAGAAAAGTACAAAATCGGTTATTCTCATAGTTAAATTGTCTGAAGCGTACTGCACTGCTGTGGTATGCTGATTACAATTATTGTATCGGAGAGACTCTTTCCGCGCCTCATTTTAATCTTTACTATATCCTACTTACTGCTTTAATTACTTATTATCCATATCCAAGATATCTAATTACTTCTCTTTGTATTTAGTTCATCATTACTGTAGTAGTGCTGGGCATATTGGTTCAACCATTTTTCACTGATGGGCATACAGTTACGCATAAACTCTTTTGAAGTTAAAACAAGCTCATTGTATATCAGCATCTTCACAGGTGGTTTGATGTCAAACATACTAGAAGAAGGATGAATCCAAACTTGTTGATTTTTCTTTATTGTTTTGTAACTGTCACCATTTCTACTTAACTTAGCTGTGTTTGAAAAAAATCCTGACGTTATTGCCTTCATTATGCTTAAAGTCAATATATCTTTATCTACCACTTCTCTATTTTGATCAATCAAACCCATTTTTAAACACATTCGTTCCAACTGGTTCCTAATATTCTTTGCTCTACTTAATATTTTATATTGTAAAAAATTATCTCTACACCACTGTGGAGAAAACCCATTTTCTTCAAATTGATTCCAAATTTCTAATAATGTTAAATGATCACCACCCACTTTGCTAACAAATTTTTTGTGTGCAGCATCTGCTAAATTCTTTTTATCTTTTGTCCTGAAAAATAATGAATTCGAATCTTCCAACATCGCAACTATGGATAAGACTTCAGGACAACAATTTAGGTCTCCGCTAGTGATCAAACATTTGGAAAGCATCGGGTTAGCTGGAAATTCTGCCATTTTTGCACCCAATTGAGTTAATTCTCCATTTTCATTCAATGCTCCTAAGGCATATAGTAACTCTAATGCTTTAATTAAGGCATTTGTAGGTGGAGCATCCATGAAATCGAAATGAATTAAGTCTGTAATGCCTAATGATAACATCAGTAAAACAACACTTGTTAAATTTGTACGTAAGATTTCAGGAGTAGGATTACTTAATAATTCATGTAGGTATGCCCATTTTGTATACAATCGAAAACATTTACCAGGCCCAACTCTACCTGCTCTACCTGCTCTCTGATCTGCAGATGCCCTAGAACATGGTTTTACTTCTAAGCTTTCCATACCAGTGGAAGGATTATATATATTTTCTTTAACAAATCCACTATCAACAACGTAAACAATACCGTCAATAGTTAAAGATGTCTCTGCAATATTTGTGGCTAACACAACTTTACGTGAATTTTTAGGGGTTGGTTCAAAGATTTTTTTTTGTAATTCTGCAGGTAAATTTGCATAAATTGGTGCAATTATCAGTTCCTTAATTTGATCACCTAATTTTGTACAAGTTTCTGTTAGATTTTCGGCCATTGTTTCAATCTCCTCTTGGCCGGTTAAGAAAACTAATATGTCACCAGAACCTTGAGATATATGAATCTGTAAAATAGTAGTAATAGCAGCATGCAAATAGTTAGCCTCTGGTTGAGATGTATAATAAATTTCAACTGGAAATCTTCTTCCTGGTATATTGAAAATAGGGGCACCATCGAAATAATCACTGAATTTTTTAGCATTCATGGTGGCTGACGATATTAATAACTTGAAACCTGGTCTGTGCTTTGAAATATCTTTTAAGAGGCCAAGTAAGATATCAGTGTGTAAGGTTCTTTCATGTGCTTCATCAATCATCATTGCGGAATAATCCGTTAATTCAGGATCCGTTAAAAATTCTCTTAAAAGCATACCATCTGTCATGTACTTGATGATCGTCTTATCGGACGATTTATCATCAAAACGTATCGAATAACCAACCTCATCACCAAGTTTTACACCCATTTCATCGGAAACACGACCAGCAACCGAAATTGCTGCAACTCTACGAGGTTGGGTACAGCCAATCTTTTTACCACCATTAGAAAATCCTGCTTCATACAAGTATTGTGGTAATTGAGTGGTTTTACCAGAACCAGTCTCACCAACAACAACTAAAACAGGGTATTTTTTTATAGAGTCTATTAATTGAGATCTATAAGCATAAACAGGTAAGGATTTTCTAGTGTCTTCTATACTTTTAATTCGTTCTTGTTCCTCTCTAATTTTTTCTTCTAGCTCAAATTTTTCATTAAGAACCTCTAGCTCACTCTGTGGTGTATCTGAAATAAAATTAATTGAGTGTGAATTGTCAAAAACGTAATCATAAACAGGTTCTGTTTTGCGTTGATCTTTTTTCAAACGTGTGGAATGTGAAATTAGTTCAGCTCTCTTTACCTGCATTTCATCCCAATTGGAATTATCTTTGAATATTTTCCGATCTTTAAATTTCCCTGACAAAATCTCACTTTTCTTGTTATTATCAATTTTGCCGTCTTTGGTTATATAGTCCTCTGGTAACAAATAGTTACTATGTCCTTCACTTTCTAATTCCTTTCTTGTGTGAACAATATTTAAGATCTCCTTTTTAAAATTATATTGATCTTGCTCTTTTTTAGACAAATTCTCCCATCCAATATTTTGAATATCATTCTCAAAATCTTTCAACTCGTACTCTAACAATTGAATTTTTTTAGATTCCCGTTGTGTCAAATAGGATTGTCTTGCAATTTTTCTTAGTTCATTGAAATCAACATTATCATTATCTTCAAGAAATTTGCTCTCCAGTATATAATCCTTTTTTGATTCATCATCTAAGCTTATTTTTTTAGTTAACTCTATAGAATCATCATTTTTCTCAACATTGGGCACCGAAGTCAAAGATTTAGTTTTCTTTGGCATTTTTATACTTTCAACTCGATCCCTTTCATTTTCGTCTTCATCTTCCCACCTATTTTTATCCCGATCTCTTGGTCTTTTTCTAAATTCTCTTGTTCTTTGCGACATTGTTGTTGTACACAAGAATAGTAGAAAAAAGTTATTAAAAAAACTCACGTTCATGGGCTCGAAATATTTTCACCGATCTTTATCTCGAATCTCAATTTTATCTATAACTTAAACCGTACTGATAATTTAATTTAATCAGTTTGAAACAATGCAGTCCGGTTCACCTGAAAGGTCGGAGTTATCAACCGATATCAATACAGATTTAGAGGCTAATAAGTATATACCACCTTGGAAATCGCCCTATGTAATAGGTATTGCGGGTTTATCAGGCTCCGGCAAGACGACGGTGGCACAAAAAATTGTGCAGCAAATCAATGAACCATGGACTGTTCTTTTATCAATGGATAATTTTTATAAGCCACTTTCGCCAGAAAGCAGTGCTTTAGCATTTGAGAATGAATATGATTTTGATACACCTGAAGCTCTCGATTTAAATTTATTATTTGAATGCGTCAAATCACTTAAAGAAGGCAAAAGAACTGAAATACCAATTTATTCTTTTTCAGAACATCAAAGAACAAATAAATCTCTATCGATCTATGGTGCTAATGTTATTGTTATTGAAGGTATTTACTCCTTGTATAACAAAAATTTGCTTAAATATATGGATTGTAAGATTTATGTTGACACGGATATAGATATATGTTACAGTCGAAGATTACTTCGTGATATTGTTCATCGTGGTAGAGACCTTGAAGGTATCATAAAACAATGGGATAAATTTGTTAAACCAAATTCAGTTTCTTATGTTTTGCCAACTATGAAATCTGCAGATGTTGTGATTCCTCGTGGTTCAGATAATAAAATTGCCATCGAAATGGTTCTTGAACATATTAGGAAACAGCTACTTGAAAAGTCTGCTGATCATGTAAAACATCTACAAAAACTTGGCAGAAAAGTTAAGTTAATTGATTATAATAAGTTACATGTTCTACCAACTACAAATCAATTATTGGGTATAAAAACTATTTTACTAAATAGAAATACATCTAATGATGATTTCATATTTTATTTTAATCGTGTTGCGATGATTTTAATTTACGAAGCATTGGATCTTGTGTCATATGTTTCTGGATCTTTAGTTAATAGATATATTACGACACCGGTGGGTGTAGATTACAAAGACTCTATGTTTCAGCAACAAGATGTAATTGCTGTTGATATCATTCGTTCTGGTGACTGTTTCATACCGTCATTAAGGAAAACAATCCCTGAAGTTAGGCTTGGTAAACTTCTTATTCAGTCTGATTCGAGAACCGGTGAACCACAATTACATACCGAAAAATTGCCAAAATTAGATGACAAATGTAAAATTTTATTATTTGATGCTCAAACAATTTCAGGTGCAGCGGCAATCATGGCGGTCAAGATTTTATTAGATCATGGAGTTAGTGAGAAGGAAATCGTTTTAGTCACTTATACAGCGACCGAAGTTGGTGTTCGTAGAATTTTGGATGCTTTTCCCCAGGTTAACATTGTGATTGCAAATATGAGCTCTAGTGATCCTTCCAAAAATGATATAGATCATGATTCAGATTGGTGGATGTCTACCAGATTTATTGATGATAGGTATTTTGGTACCAAATAATATAATGAACGTTTAGTTATATTGAAACTTACTGTTTTTATTATCAAGAAAATAAAATAAAAGTAAAAAATTAAAGTAGTATGAAATAATATAATATATATAATAGAATAGAATGTAAAATGTGAGGTCTTAAAACTGTAATAGTTTCATTAGTAAATAACCGACGAAAATAACAACCAAATAACATAATATAGAAGATGGCAGGCCAATTTTAATAAACATGCCAACACTCAAATATGGATTGCCGACATTATCTCTCAAGCCTATGGCAGTAACATTAGGGAACCCTGATGTAGGTAAGCCCATAGCGCAGGAGCATAATAGGGCAGTAGCCATGACCAACAGATTTGGGTGTGGATCAGGCAATGATTTACCAATTTCAGCAATTAATGGAACAATAATTAATGCAGCCACGGTATGCGAAACAAAAGTCGCCATAATTAAAACAAGAATACCAAAGGAAGCAAGAACTGTGAAAAGTTCAGCATCCATTAATAACTCCTGTATATACTCAGCAATTTGTTTCAATAAACCAGAAACTGTAACAGCTTTACCTAAGGCTAAACCACCCATTGCAAGAATGACAATGGTCCATGGATAGTTGTTAAAATCATCTGGAGATAGAATTCCAGTTGCGTAGAACGCGACCATTGAGGCCAATGCAATCATACCCATGTCACCAATATAAGGTTCAAGAAGAGATGCAAGGCACCAAAGGACAATTGTAATAATAGAAACTGCCAAAACATAGTAATGCTTAAAAGTAAATCTTTCATCTGGTGATTTTATTGGAACCAAGACGACACCATTAAAATTAAAGGAAAACATTAAGTAAATGAAAATAAGAACTAATGAAATGGAACAGACTGGGATGGAAATTGTAAACCATTGTAACCAATTTGGAGCCGGCTCCATACTTTGTAATGCAAAAACATTCTGTGGTGATGCAATCGGTGATGCCATACCGGCAACATTTGATGCTAGTGCAATACCTATAACCAGTGCTTGTCCAAAGCCAGATCCTTCTGATAAGGTATTTAAAATTGGTTGAACGACGGAAAACATTAAGACAGGGGCGGCAACATTTGACACAAAAGCTGCTACAATTGTAGAAACACACATTATTGCAAACAAAATATGTGCTGGTTTTTGTGGAACTTTAGACAACATAAAAGTACAAGCAAATTTATCTAAGTTATATTTAGATAGTGCAGCTGCTAAAGTGAAACCACCTAGTAGTAACAAAATAATTGGAGACCACATCGATGCACAAATAAATTTGGATGCATCCGCAGCGCTAAACACTTCATCAGTAACTGGATCTTTTAGAACTTTCAGAACAACTAATAAAAACGGTAACAAAAGCGAAGTGACAAATAATGGGACGGTTTCTGAAGCCCATAATAAAGAAGCACATATTAAAACGGCAAAACAATTTTTTTGCTGAACGTCTTCAAATGGAGATTTTACTAATAAAATACCAGTGGCACTTATAATAATAAGTGATTTTAAAAACTGAATGGAAAGTAGAAATGATGGAATTGGAATAGATCTCCCAACACCTATATTAATTGAAAAAGGTGGCTTATCTTCATCCGGTTCGTCTTCACCAATTTTTGTCTTCCTAGCATAAGCAGCTTGTGATTTTCTTTCCATGCCAATCATATCTCTCCAGACAGTATTTCTTTCAAAAACAACTTTTTCACGTAAGTTAGTCCTTAATTCAGATTTAGCTAATTCAATATTACCATCAGTGAAGATTGAATATAAGCGAATTAAATTTCCCATTTTATCATTTAGAATAGCCAAGGTTGATGGTTGGAAAGTATAAGAATGTTCAAAAATTTTCTGTAAATAATCATTTTTTAAATGAGTTTGCAACAACTTATCAAACTTCTTTAAAATTTTACCGAAACCAATTCTATTTAATTCCACATAAGATTTCAATTCAGATAAATGAGAAAAAACTTCAGATAGAAATTTTCTTTTTTCGGCTCTTAATGCTTCAAGAAAAGTAACATCAAAATCATCATCATCAAATAAAGTTGGTAATGATCTCTTCTTGGTTAATCTTAAAGATTCAGCGTCATACGGTAAATCTAAATCATCAAGTGAATTTTGAAGTTTGTCAAGTGTATTATTTCTTCCGTTATTTGAAGATGTTGCAGCTAATTTTGGGCTTAAAACATGTTCACTAGGTTGCGGGATTTGAGTATCTATAGATTGTTCCTGTGGTTGATCCTGATAAGAAGGGAGTAACTCTCTCAGTAACTGCTTTAATCTTATTCTTGTCGTCTGGTCTCTGTCCGAATATGGGAATTCACGTTCAAATTCTTCAAACTCAATTATAATAGAATTATATTCTTGAAATAAGAATGTTTCTTTACTTTCAAAAAATTTGTCTATCTTGATCAGTTCAGCGTCCAAGGCCAACGTGAAAACATTTATTGGATTTTTGGGATCATTCGGATCTTGAGTAAATTGCAAAACCTCATTACTAGTTTTATTACTGAGGTCTTCAGCATATTCCCTTTGTAATGCATAACAGATTTTTTTCAATCCTGAATAATTAATGTATTTACTGGACCATTCAGGAACAGCATTAAACTGTAAAGAATGTGAAAATTTCATTTTTTTGTGTTGAGCTCTGTAACGAGTGTAGTAGTCCAGTGGTTTAGTGTTGGAATCCGATAATGAGGTGTCTGAGTTACTGCTGTAATAGTTGTATCTATAATTATCGTTAGTTTCTGTATTGATGGATAGATCCTGTAAAGGTATATATTGCACCTTTTCTTTTTGCTTAAAAGATTTTAAAAAAGAAATGGTGAAAATGATCAACAAAAAGTAGTAAGAGTCAGAAGTAACTGCTTTGATAAGCTATAAAAATGATAATAAAGTTTAGACAGAACTACGTAGTGATTTTGTAAATATTATCAATGCAACGAGCTAACAAGAGAATGCACCAATTTGTTTTATCTCAACAACTTGGTATTTAGTGGTGTACGGGTTATTATTATTCTTGGTTTCATTATGAATTTGTACGGTTTTACAAATCAATCTAATCATTGCTTTTCAAATATATTCACAGTTTGACGTGCACACACTATGTCGAACACAGTTTTGATAGATTCTTTTGTTTCTGCTAGCAATTTGGAAAATCTCAATGACTATGCTGCACATGTTTTATCCAAGATAGAAAAGTCTCCCACTATTCAATCACATCCTCAAACTGAAGTTATTAAGCATCTATTTTCGGATGTTTATCAATCTGTTAAACCGTTTCTAGACAATCATCAAGTTAAAATACATGCTTTAAATACTGGTAAAAAATCTTTTTCCAGAAATAAAACCCAAGAGCAAAATTTAGCATCTAATATTAGTGATAAAACTTTGATCACAATTAACAAGGTTTTGGAGAATTTTAAAGATGGTTTACTTGAAGACCCAACGATGGACCCATCCCTTATTGAATTACAGAAACTGATTTTCCTTTATTCTTCTATCGCAATTGTTATGGCTACAAGTAATTTTTTATTACAGTCTTCCCTTACAATATTGGATGACATTAATTATTATGATTGCGTACTCAATTCAGGGACCAATATTGTTGTTTACACAATTCAAACATTACCACAAAATTTGTTAAAACTTTTCAATAATTTAAGTTCACAACTGTTTTCTAAAAAATTTAATGAGGAAAATTTGACTAGAGTAACATCTGTGCCAGCATGGTTGCCACAATTATTTCATTCAAGTTATAGAAAGACTGTTCATTATCTAGAGCTTTTTTACCTTTTAGTCAGGCAGAACACGATCAATTTTCTAAGATCACCAACATCATTTATTTTGGAAAAGCAGCAACAGTCCAATTCATTAGCTAAACAATATCTAGCTTCTACATTTGGTTTACCATTTTATTATTCTAAAGTTGATATCCAGCAAAGGAGAAATGCATTGATGGAATTGCAAAATTCAAATGTTCAAAAAATTGGATTCTTGATTAACGAGATTCCAAGTTTTAAAATTGATTTAGTTAATGATTCATTAGTATTTGATTTTTCAATTATTCATAACCTTAAGAATTTATTACTAGTTGATTCAAAATTACCAGTTCCATTACCGGAGACACACTCAATTGCTAATGATACCTTACCGATTTTAAACTCGTTGTATTCAAAACTGTTACCAAGTTTTATAATTTATACAAATAATTTAGCTAAGCAAAATTCACAGCCTTCAATCTTGGTTAAAACCTGGCCAGTTATTATTCCATCAATAATTTATGTTCCATCACTAGTTAATAATATAATAAATAACCGGGAATATCTTTATAAGTGGATTCAAAATAATTTAATTGACACAACGTATGCATTTTATAAGAATTGGATTATTAAACCTTTAAGTAACATTTTTGCCACTATTCGTCATGATGATAACTCCAGAATTGCGCTAATGTCACATCAATCTTTAAATTCTGATTTGGAATCTCTTGAACGTATGGTGATAGAATATACGCTAGATAGTCAACCATCATTAATTGATAATTCAACTAATAAAGACGAATTGATTAACAGAATTAAAAGTTCTGTTCAATCTGGTGATTTAAGTATTGTCATGCAAAACTACGAGCATGATATTAAGTCACCATTAAAATCCTTACTGGCAGGCGATATGATCAGAAATTTACTAATTCAAGTTCAGAAAACCAAAGTTGATGGTACTTTGGCATTATCGGGTATTGATAAAATGTTGAAATCACAAGAGTTGGTTTTTGGTGTTGTTGCTGCATCGCCAAGTTTACTTGTTGTCTGGTGGTTGATTCAATCTTTAAGATTATGGTTAAGAGAAGGATATTTGGGTGGTGATAAAGGTAGGCGAGAAATCAGAGTTCAAGTCAGAAAATCCCTAGGATCTTTGGAAAGATTAATTGATGAAAAAATTTCTTATGAAAATAACGTTAAAGATTATTATAGAGATGGTCTATTGTTTATTGAAGTTAATATGCTGAGGAAGGAAGGTCTTAAAGTTCTTCCAAACTACCTAAAGTCTGAGTGGGTTAGAGATTTAAATGATGTTATGGATCACAAAGGCAATATAAATTTTAAATTATTAACAGTTCAAAGAATGTGGAACCTTTATGGTAACTATTTGAAACTTTAGAAGTCAAATGAAATGAATTAGTATTATACATATATATATCTATATCTATACTATATCTATAACTTACGCTTAAATTATAAATCGGTTAACAAAGTAATAGTTGTAAAGCAACCGTAACTAAAACAAGGAGTTCACAAGTTTACTACCAATTGTAGCACCAGCACCGAAAATAATTGAATCCCATAATCGTTTAGCGAAATTTCCCATGCATTTACTCGCATTACCTGATGATTTCTTTTCAGCTGTGTAATTTGGGTTGGTTTCTTGCCCCATTGTTAAACAAAAAATACGAATGAAGGTAAATTGTACGATTAAAAGAAGATAAGGAAAAGGGAAAAAGAAGAACAAAAATATAAGAAAAAGAAAAAGAAAAACGGAAAGGTAAGAGAAGGAAAAGAAAAAGAAGGAAGAAAAAGCAAGGAACAAGAAATATTCTGCGAGAGCCCGAATTGCTAGCCATCTTTTTCCTTGTTTCTCACTACTGCCTTACCGAATGTTTATGTCATACTTCCAGGAGTTTATTAATTGCGTCTATACAAATTCCAATACAAAACTAGTTTAAATTTGATACTAGAATAATCCTCCCACTAGCCTGTTACCAATTGAGGCGCCAACACCAAAGATGACAGAGTCCCATAATCTTTTGAAACAGTTACCCATGCATCCTGTACCTGTACGGCTAGTGGATCTTTGATTTTGAGCTGTATAATTTGGATCAATTGGTTGAGGGTTTCCCATATTTACTTTTGTTTACTTGTAAATATTCAAAGAAAAAAAGTGGGTGAACTGAAAATGGAGGATATTTAACCCAGGATATATAGCAAGTATCGTGAATAATCCTATTCATTCTGGGAGCGGGCTATAGCAACCTTATGTTTATATGATTATTGTGTGCATTTTGCTGGAGTAATGCGAAAATATTTTTTATTTTAATCATATTAATTTTATTAAAAGATACATATATATTGTAAACGGATGAAAAGTAACTGATGTTATACAATTAATATGAAATCTATGAAAACAATCCGAAAAGCATTAAAAGAATGATTAGAAAAACCATTGAAAAATTAAATCATTCAGCATAATCACTTGTAACTTCAGAAATAGCATTCGAGCTCAAAGATTGAAATAGTGAATCAACATCTGCTAATTCAATTTCACCTCCTTTACCACTCACACCATCTTTTGAAACCTCAAATACTTCTGAATGTAGATAGACCAATCTACCAGTATTTAATTTTTTTTGTTTTTTTTGGTCCTCTTCTTTTTGTGCTTTTTCGACTTCTTGCTGTTGTTCTTGTTCTTGTTCGTGTGATCCTCTTGCACGATTCCTCGCGTTGCTTACATTTACATCATCTTCTCCTTCTTCTTTGTTTTCGTTGTCTTCTTCATCCTCTTCTCCTTGCTTTTCATCCTTACTACTTTCATGTTGAACGGCTTTTAAAGATTCAATTGTTTTTTTAACTAAGTTAATTTCATTCAAAACAGTATCATTATCACAAGCTTTTTTTTCGTTCTCCATTAATTCTTCCATTTCTTCAATTTCATCGTGAATAAATGCCAAGTTTTCGCCATTAGCCTTTTTAATTTTTTTATAAATGTCACTATGTTCTAAAACAATTGGATCAAATTCTGTATCAGTTTTATACATATCATTAATGCTTTTGTTCATTTGGAAAACGTCGCTAGCAAAAAGTTTTAAAATTCCTGTAAACATGAATCTGAAAAAGAAAACACCAGCAACAATAACCAATGTCATAGAAAATAATTCTTCATTATTAATAATAACTGGTTTTACGTCATTTTCGATCCATTTAGATAATAGTGAAACATGAGGTGAAAGAATTCCATGTAAATATTCAATCAGTGGTTCGACTCTGTCATCATGGAAAACACCTAATTTAATAATAATATCTTTAACAAGTTTGGAGTTACTAACTTCTAAATATAATGCGCAAATATCTTCTCTAAAACTTTCCAAATATTCAAGAGTTGTAGAAGTGATATTATTAATAACAATTTTAACCTGTGGATGATTAAGGAAAAATTCAGTAACAATTGAATCAAGGAAACTATAAGCATTTTGGAATCTTTCTTTAGCTTGACAAAAATATGGTAATGTAAAATCGTAAGCTTTAATGAAATATGGTTTATGTAGAATACTTTGCAAATTTGAACTAACTCTAAGTGCAAACTTATTGGTAGTTTCTCTGTCAATATTTGATAGCTTTTTAAATGAATCAGAAACTCCAAAAAATTTTGATTCAAAACTAATTAACGAATTTTCAACTTTTGCTGAGGCATCTTTGATGAACCCTGAAGCAGCTGAAAGTTGAGCATTGTTGTTGATATATTGTTCAACCGTTGTACCAACAGCAGCCGCTTGTTCGGCCAAATATTCCATATATTCCAATGTAATATTACCATACTTTGACTTATGAGCTTGATCTTCAATATATCCGTCTAAAAAATGTAAAACTAGTGTTAGTAAACCTTTAAATTTGTTCGGAAACCACAAAGAGAAAATTTTCCCTAACTGCTGGAACAAATAACAACAACTTACAAATTTTTCCAGCTTCAATCTGTTTTTCTGCTGGAATGATCTTTACAAAAAATATTGAAAGACCAATAATAATAAGATAGTATAAAGGCAACAATAAAGGAACCATGGTAAAGTATATCTGGACCTCTGTGGAATCTACCTGATCTTTTATATAGAAACAATTCCCTGTGTTGAAAGTTTTAAGGAAAGAAAAATGATTCTTGCTCGTTCCGTGCTCATTACCGTTAGTTCAACCGGTCTACCTAAAGATGACTATTTTTGTATTTACACTTTTAATACTTGCTAGGCTTAATTTACAAATATATATACAGTATTGTGATGCTTAATATGTGTATAACTTACCAGTACTTAACCACTGATGAGTGAAAATCTGGTTAAAACCCAGTGGTATATGCTTATACGTCTTTTCTGCCATTTATGGCTCGGTGTTGTAAGCATTATCCTTAAAGATGTTTCACTTGTTCAGCTTCCAGAAACCATAATTGGTTACGGAGGCCACAATGTTCGTTGATATACTGGTAGTTGTTAATACTGCCTATGTGATTGCAATATTGTGTGTTGTTTTCGCCAGACTTGTGCCGAATCTAAACATATTACTCAAATACGGTAAAGTTTTACAAGTATCAAATGTTAAAACTCTCAATCCTCTAATGAATGTTTATGTTCCCAAAAAAAGATTTACGGATTTCTATATCATCGACTTTCTGTTTGCTTCATTTAACTTGTATATACTAAGATTTAAACCTAGAAATGTGATTTTGTTACTACGACTATTGCCAATTTCTAATGGGTATAAAATATCAACGTGGCAATTTAAACTTATCGTTATGATCAATATGATACAAAGCTTAAGAAGATATTATGAATGCTTTTACGTTTCAAGGTTTTCCAAAAACTCTGAAATACATATTTCACATTATTTTGTTGGTTTATTCTTTTATTCAACGGTGAATTTGATTCCTTTACTGCAATATATCTCTAATGATGTCAAGTCCCCCACTAAAGTAGATTATTCTCATATAATAATATTAACATTTTTTTTAGCTTCCATTGATCAGTATTTTAATCATCAATATTTAGCGCAGCTGGTGAAATATACTATTCCTGAGTATCGATTGTTTAGATTTTTAAGCTGTCCCCATTATTTGGATGAAATGATAATTTATTTATGTCAATTTTTAATTATGAAAAATTTATGTTATTTTTTAATTTTTTTATGGGTTTTGGTGAATTTAACGGCATCTGCTGATCAGACTTACGTCTATTACTTATCTAAATTAAAGAAAACTCCTAAATATTATTGGAGGGTTTTACCTTTTCTTTTCTAAGTTTTTTTCTAACTAATTAATAATGTCATTAATATTTATCATAAACAGATTTTTTTTGCAAACCTGATATTCATACGTATGGAAATTTCAAATTATTGAACATATTTTGAAACACATATGGAAGCATTCGTGCCACCAAATCCAAAACTATTACAAAGAACATGGTCCAACTCTTCAACTCTTTGAGACTTATTCGCAACATAATTGAAAATAAAGTCATTTTTATTATCCTCTTTATTGCCACCTGGGTTATCACAATTTAATGTAGGAGGTAATATTTTATTTTTTAATGCCATTATTGTAAATATTAATTCAACAGCACCTGCAGCACCTAATAAATGTCCAATTGAACCTTTTGTCGAACTAACTGCTAAATTTGGATTCTCATTACCAAATAATGTCTTCATTGCAAAATTTTCAGCTCTGTCACCTAAAAGAGTTGAAGTTGCATGTGCATTAACGTACCCAATATCTTTAGGTTTTAAAGTAGCTCTCTTGAGTGCCATTTCCATCGCTCTCCTTGCACCTTCTCCATCCTCACTTGGAGTGGTAATATGATTAGCATCACCACTTAAGCCATAACCCGTAATTTCACCATAGATTTTGCAACCTCTAGCTAAAGCATGATCTAAACTTTCCAATACAATTGATCCTGCACCTTCACCTAAAACAAATCCACCTCTGTCAGAATCAAAGGGCCTTGATGCCTTCACTGGTTCCTCATTATATTTGGTAACAACAGATCTAGCTCTTGCAAATCCACCCAATGATAAAGGGTGTAGTGCAGCTTCAGAAGCACCACAAACGATGACGTCAGCATAGTCATCTTTAATAAATCTAGCGGCATCACCAACTGCATGTAAGCCTGTGGCACATGCTGTGGCAACAGAGTGATTTGGACCTTTAAAACCGAACTTAATTGAAATGTTGCCTGCTGCCATATTAGTTAATATACGAGGAACAAATAATGGTTGAATCTTTTTATATCCTTTATTGGAAAATCCAACTGCATTATTATAAATATCCTCAAATGATCCGATACCTGATCCAAAGCAAGTACCAGTTCTAATTTGATCTTGGAATTCAGTTGGGAACCAATTTGCATCAGTTAATGCCTCTTTAGATGCAACAATTGAATATTGAATAAACTGCGAAAACCTCCTTATTTCATGCGGTTGAAAATGTTCATTGGGATCATAAGCATCAATGGAAATGGAGCCTCGAGGAACTTGACCAACAACTTTCGACGGGATATCTTCGTATTCTGATGAATTGGACAGAGTCGTTGTAGAAATAAGACCAGATTTTGATTCAATCAAATTTCTCCAAGAAGCATTCACACCAACACCAAGAGGTGATAGCATACCTAAACCCGTAATAACAACTCTTCTGTTAGACATACGTGATAAAAGTTTAAAATATTCGATAAAAATGATTTATCCTCTTATATAAGCCATAATACTGATCATGAGTAAAGACCACTATGGTGTAGAGATGCTTGAAATTTTTCAAAGAAAAAAAAATTTTGTAACATGAAAAAAAAATTTTTTGGCTTGGATAGTTTAAGTATTTAAATAATTTTTACGTCCTTCTTATTTTGCTTAAGAAACTATCTACTGAGCATGGCTGGGGGATCTCAACTTAAGAAATTAAAGGAAAGTTTAAAAAATGCTGGCTTAACTGGTCAAACTAATAATAAGAAAAAGGGTAAGGGTTCTAAGAGAGCTCAACATGATATGCGTAAGGATGACAAACAAAATATTTTACAACAAATTAGAGAGGAATTTAATCCTTTTGATCTTAAAATTACCAGAAATAAAAGAGCTGATGCTTTAGCAAAAAAATTAACTGTCGGTAAGCCAGGTATTTCGAAGCAAGTTGGTGAAGAAAATAGAAAAGCTGATTGGGAAGCTAAAATGAGTAGGAAAAATAAAGCTGGTGCATTTGTGGATAGAAGATTCGGTGAGAATAACTCTAAACTATCTGCAGAAGAAAAGATGTTAGAAAGATTTACAAAGGAGAGATTATTAAAATCCTCAAAATCTTCAATGTACAATTTGGAAAATGATGATGAAGAATCATTTGATACATTGACACATTTTGGCCAATCTTTATCTACTGATAATAAAGATAACAATGATGATGATGTTTTTTTCTCCAAAAAGAGATCAGTTGGTCAAAATGAAGATATTCCAACAGCTGACGAACCTCAAAGAAAAAAAACAAAAGCTGAAGTTATGAAAGAGGTGATATCTAAATCTAAATTTTACAAACATGAAAGACAAAAGAAAAACGAAATGGTTATGGAACAAGTTGAAGAATTGGATGATGACTTTGACAATGTTATGGATGAAATAAGTGCCGTCAAATTGCCTAAACCTGACGCATTTGAATCTAAATCAGAAAGTGATATTCAATATGATATGAAAGTTGCGGAAGCAAAACTAGATAGAAGAGCTGCTCCATCCGATAGAACTAAGACGGAAGAAGAATTAGAAAAAGAAAAAGCAGAGCATTTAATAGAATTGGAGCAAGCCAGAATACGTAGAATGGAAGGTGAAACCGAAGAAGTGGAAGCTAATGCGGATGATTTAGATGATGAATTTTGGGAGGCCGCCAGCGATGAAGGTGAGGCGGAGGGATTTACTATTAAAGATTCAGATGAAGAAATTGAAGAAAGTGAACAAAGTGAAAGTGAGGGTGACGATGAGGCTCAAGGTGATAATAAAAAAACAGCAAGAGAAAGTGAAAATAAACCAAAGACAATTACTATTGGCGGAAAAGTCATTAATTTGTCATCCTCCACCAAATCTAACTCTATTATCTGCCCAAAAACTTTAGAAGAATTTATTGATCTTACGAAAGATAGAGTTTATAAAGAAATTATTCCTTTAATAAAACAAGTTTTTGAAAACTATCAGCCAAAGTTAGCAGAGGGAAATAAAGAAAAGATTGGTGTTTTTACATGCATCTTGATAAAATATGCTTTGCATTTGGCTGATGTTAATACTACCAGTTTATCTGAAAAATCCTTATCAGGATACACAAAACTAATGGAGTTTTTAACAAAAACTATAAGAGATTTGGGGGAAAAATATCCAGAGTTATATTTAGAAGAGTTTAAAAGTCAACTCCTAAATGTTCAAGAAAGAATTGAAAACCGTGATTCAGAACAATATCCAAGGCCATCAGATCTTATACTTTTCACGATTATTGGCAGAACGTTCTCAACATCAGATTTATACCATTTGGTTGTGACACCGTCGTTAGTTGTCATTTGTGAATCATTAGAATTTATGAAGATTGATAAATTTATCTCACACTTGTTTTCAGGAGTTTACATTTGTGATCTTCTTTTGCAGTACCAACGTATTTCAAGACGTTTGATTCCTGAAGTGATAAACTTTTTAGAAAGGGCTCTTTTAGCTTTAATTCCAGAACCAGGAAAAATTGACGAATGGGAAAAGTTGGCTAGTCGTTCTAGAAAACCACAAGTCACCAAATTTAGTATACATGAAACGACTAAATTACCAGAATCATTTTCTAAAATCCGTTTGAGTCAAACATGGAATGAAAAGGTTGAAACTCAAGAATACCTTTCTAACTTGTTATTTAAGGTACTTTTAACGCTAGATAAATATGTTGGACAGATATTTAAGGAAACCGATGCATTTATTGAAATTTCAGAACCATTTAGTGTTCTTATTAATCATTTAATTAGATATAATCAGCATCCAGTTGTTATCAATCTGGCAACTAAATTAAAGAACATTTCAAAGATTGCTGCTAAAGAAAGAAAACCATTGAAATTACAAGCACATCGTGCAGTTGCAATTCCGACATATGCACCAAGATTTGAAGAAAATTACAATCCAGATAAAAAATCTTATGATTCTGATATGGCTAGACAAGAAATTTCCAAATTACGTCACCAAATCAAACAAGAAAGAAAACAAGCATTACGTGAAATTAGAAAGGATACCAGATTCGAAGCTAGAGCACAAATTGAAAAGAAGAAGACAGATTATGAAGAGTATCATTCTAAAATGGCTAAAATTTACAACTCTATTCAAACTGAAGAGGGTGCTGCAAAGAACGAATACGAAAGAGAAAAAAGAAGTAGAAAGAATAGAAAATAAAATGGTAATTAATTGCATGTGTATAAACATTTTAACAATGATTTTGTAAAAATCTATCTAATTTTATTTTTAGAATTCACTTCAAAAGTAACATATAATATTAAGAAAGTATTTATTAAAAAGAATACCATAATAAATAATAAAACAGTAATAACCCCGTTATTTCGCCCGACCCTTATGTTTATAAATTTGATTTAACAACCCCAAAACTCCACCATCATCCTCTTCGATCTCAATGTCATCTTGTGTATTTGATTTATTCGTTTTCTCCCTTTCAGTAGGGTAACCAAGTTGAAATGACTCTCCCAACATTACACTATTACTTAATCCGTCGAGGTAATTTTTGGTGTCACTTGATAACAACCCAGCGCTTGTTTCTTCTAAATGCTCTTCGAACCTACTGTTTTTCGGAATAGATTTATTGCCGCTGTTATAATCCTGATCATCATTTTTAAAATTGTAAGAAACATTTCTGTAAGTCATTGTTTTATTTTGATTCTCCATAATATTATTTGACATCATTGGATATCTCCTATTATTATTCTGGGAAAACCTGTTCGATACCAAGTTAGGCGGCATTCTCTTATCCAGATATGTACTATTCAAAACCGCAGATTTCAACATGCTATTCTTCGAAGTTTTAAATAACTTATCTTTTTGTTCTGTGTTCAGTGCTTTGTTATTTAAATCATTTTTTGTTATTTCTCCATTACCTCCATAACTTTCCAAAAAATACATGTATGATTTAATCATCTTATCATCATTTGTACTATAATAATCATCTTTCAGGTCATCATCATCATTTTCTTCTTCTTCATTTTTGTCGTTACTAGAACTATTTTTGCTTTGTGTTTGATTTCTATTTAATAATTTGGTTCTAACCTTATGATCTCCTTTCTCGTCTAAGTTAAATACTGCAAAACTGCAAACATATCCTAAGCCATCAATATGAACACTAAAATCCCTAAAAAAATCAATAATTTTGTCTGATGACTTTGGTAAAGAAATATATAACAGATAAGGTAAAAGAATTAAACTGCATAATTCTTTAAAAATTAAAACCATTTTTAAGTTGTAAAGCTTACAAAATTCATTTCTAACAGTTTCCGTATGGAACCTTCCCTCCCAAGAATTTGGAAGATAATGTGTAAATTGAGAAACGTATCTTAGCGAGGCTTCCGGATCAAAAACTACATTTCCATCAGAAATTGAGTTCTTACATATTGTGAATAGAGCACCCAACGTGGACATGTAGAATAAAACGGTTCTACCCTCTGTTAATTCAAAGTTTAAAAAATTTTCATGATCAGTGACAGTTAATACCGCTAAAATTGCAACAATTGAACCAGAAACAAAAGTTATAAATCTCATGATAATATTCATTCTTTCCTTGGGGAACTGATTCAAATAACTGTCCGCTCCTTCAATAGACAGCTTTAATCTTTGATCAAAAAGGTGTGGTAACTCATTAAATTCACGCATCTTCCAACGAGAATAAGGTGAATATTCTCGAGCACTTAATAAATCCGGGTTTGTTTTGAAGTCATAGAAAAACTTGAGAAAAAAGTAGAGCACGAAATAGACAACTAAAAATGGTGTCAAAAATATACTTAATAAACCTGCCAATCTAAAACGGCTTCTTAAGCTTTTTGATAATGTTAACCTGCTATGTTGACTCGTAACAGATTGCTTTAATTGACCTTCTTTGTTAAATAAGAAATCAAAAATACAAAGTTTTAAATTCCATTCTAAAGTTTTTGTTAGAAAAAATGTGTGAAATATTGGCAAACTCAAAGCTTGATTTAAAACGTTTTTATTGAACAGTGCGATCATATAATTCTCTTTTCTCATTAATCTGTTGGCAATTTCATGTGCATTTAATCTTGATTTCGATTTTAAATCATCTAAAATTTTCTGTCCCGCTGAATTTAAATTCTGACTACCTGATATGACGGCGTTTGTATTCTGATCTCTTAATATCATAATTTTTTTAACAATTTGAGGCCATCTAATAGTTTGTAGTTCCAAATCGTCAATATTTAACAAGTGGTTATAAAACATTTTAATTTCTTTTAAATCTCTTAACTCTTCCCAGCAATTTTTTATTCTAAGAATCATAACAATAAATAACACAAAATAAAAAAATTTTTGAGTTGAAGATATTTTAGCATAGCATTGATCAATTTTAACTTCTTGAAATTTCGTAACACTTTGATTCATCAATTTAGAATAATCGATACAATTACCCATGAAACTACTCAACACCACAACAAAAACAATTATTAATAAGTCAAATATTCTTGTAAGTGCAACGCATTGGTAACCATTACCAATATAATAATCGTAAACATCTTGTAAAAAACAGTCCAGGTTTGTAATATTTGCCCACATCCATAATGCTCTTTCTTTAGGAGGTAAATTTTTAACATTAAACAAAGGATGTCTAGTGTTCCTAGTTTCTTCATTATTATCAGATTTCTTGTACGATAAAAATTTTGATGATGATTGACTATTTGGAAATTGAAAATTTAAATTCTTTGGTATTTTTTCGAAAGTTTTGTTAGCAAAATCCACAGCCTTTTCACTGAACTGATTTATAGTAGGAGTAATTATCTGTTCCTTTTGTTCTAAAAATGATTGTTCTAGACGTTGAATAAATGTTTGATCATTTTTTGGCGAAAATTTAGTTTGGTTATATAGGTTATGTTGATTTTTTTTAAAGCCTTTATTGTTTAAGTTCTCGAGAAGTAAACTTTCGGGAACCATATTTATAAGATCATCATCTTCATATGTATCATTCATATCCAATTCAGATTCTAATTGTTCTCTAAGTAGATCTTTCTGACTTTTCGTTAATCCAAATTGTTTTTGTGAATTGCTATTGTTTTCATTAGGATCCGAGAAATATAAATTTGGATCAGGGATCGAATTTTTCGAAGAAGATTGGGAAATATATGGAGAATACTTATCTTTATTTGATTGCCTATTGTCGTTACTATTTGTATCTTCATCTTCATTTTCATCTTCGGATGATGATTCATTTTCAGAATTAAGATTAATGGAAACATGTGATCTCTGTTTTTTATTGTTTAAAATACTTGACTTAGTTTTATTATTTGTTCTTATTTCATTAAGAATATATTCATCGTCATCTTGTCCTATGTCTTCATCTTTCTCCTTATTATCAAGATAATTATTTTGAATTTCATGAATTGAAAATTGTAGATCGTTGTTATCATCATTGAATAGAGGGATATCGTTATGCGTATGAGAATTGGAATTGGAGTTCATTCCGAAAACTCTAGAAAGAAATGTATGCTTGGAATAATCTTCCATATCCGACATATCTTTATGTAATGAGTACTGATATTGTACAAGTATAAATAAAATAGCACAACTAATAAGGGCAATTCATGATAGGAAATAATCACATCAGACACTCTTATCGCCTGGTTTATCAATCCACATTTTTTCTTACAATTGCGTCGATCGGCGTATTTTTGGCTGTTGTTTGTCGACGTATTTTTCAAACTAATTTTAATTTCTCTTGTTTGATTTAACGTTCAACTACTTCAATTTAGTTTACTGTAACAGTTCTTTAATAGTAAATATTAGTTAGTTTATAACAATGGCGGAATTTCAGTCTTCTATATTAGCACTTCGGAATGCTATTAAGGATACACTTCCACTTTCTCTACATCCAATGGATTCCAATATTTCAACAGCTACTGAATTATCAATTGGTGAATCGAAATATCCACTAGATGATAAAACAAATTTTATTACAAGTGATGCAGTTAATCATTCTTTGAGAACGATATATCAATGTTGGTTACATCATGATTCGACAACGACAGATTATATTAGTGATTGTGAAGAAAAAAAAATTCCGGTTGTCAGTTTTTTAGAAAGAACAAATCTAGATTCATATTTATCTGGTAATTCGGATTCATGCGATAATTTCAAAACAGGTTTATCAGCGTCAGCCGATTTAAATGATAACTCTAATAATAATAATGATGGTGCAGAATCTTCAGGAGCAAATCCTAATTTATCGCATAATGGCGTGAATAATTCACAATCATCAAAACAATTACAAAATAATAAAAGATTGGTAGCCACACCGAATAATATTGATAAACAGGAATTGAAGAAGAGAAGATTAGAATCTGATCCATTGCTTGAACAAGTACTATCAAATGAAGTTGAATTAATTGATCATAACAAAGCATTACGTGGTTCAAAAATGGTTGATTTTTCAACGGTTGCAAAAGAATGTGAGTATAAGATTATACGTGCAATTAAGAATGGAAATAGTCATAATAGCCATAGCCACAGTCATACACATAAGAATGGATCATCAAATGCACCGACATCTATCCCTTCGAAGCCAGTAAAACCATTAAAGACATCATCTTCTTCAGCAATTAAAAACAAACTATCAACGAAAGCATTAGAATCAAGCACGAATCTTTCAGCAATCCTGAAAAATAAAGATCCAATTATTATTTTATCTCCATCTGCCTCGGCAATGATAAATATGAATAACGTTAAAGATTTTTTACAGAATGGTAAATTTACGGATACAAATTCAAACTCATTATCATCATTATCAACACAAAATAACTCAATGCTGCACATTGTTAGAAATAGTAAAAGGTTTAATAGGCGTATTAAATTTGTGATTGTCAATAATGTTGAAAAGTTTTTTGTGAAACCGGAATACTGGGATAGAGTTGTTGCTGTTTTCACAACTGGTCAGGAATGGCAATTTAAAAATTATAAAATAAATCAACCAAATCTATTATTTCAAAAAACTAAGGGGTTCTATATTAATTTTAATGGTGACACAGTTCCAAATAATGTTAAAAACTGGAATGTTGAAATTATTAGTTTGGATAGAAATCAAAGATTTAAAGACAGACAAATTTCTGAGCATCTTTGGGAGAATCTAGAAAGATTCATGGCTTCAAAGGGTTACAAATAATTTAAATGAAGGAAGAATAGAAAAGATAATTTTTTTTTTTGTTTAATCTAATTTTTGTAATTGTTATTTTTCTTAATTATATTGTTATCGTATTACTTTAAATATTTTGATCGATTTTTCTATTTTACAGTTTACAAAATTAAATTCGAAATATCTGTTAAAATTATATTTAACCAAATTAAAGGTATCATGTAAATATTTTTTATAAAAATAAAAACAAAGCAAGTTAATACAAAAAAAGAATGTAATAAAAGTAAAGAGATTCGTTACTAATTGGAGTTTCAATATTTGAAATAAAACCATTTTTATATCCCAATGATGAAACAAACGTGAATAAGAGAAAACAAAAATAGAAGAGAAAAAAATGGGACAAGTGAAAACAATCAATGGTTTGATGTTTAAGTCAAAATAGAAATAAAAAAAGGCAAAAAAAAATAGTAGAATAAAACGAATGAAATATTATTAAGCTAATAGTGACACTTTTTCATTTCAACAATTATAATACAAAAATTGATAAGGGTAACGTGATTGCTGATAATTTTGTTGAAAACAAAAAATAAAAATAAATAAATAAAAAAAATTTGAATGAAGTTGGAGTTGATGTTGATGTTGAAGTTAAAAGAGTGACTAAACCTCGGGGTAAATGATAAATGATAAATGATAAATGAAAAACCAAAACTTTAAAAAGCACAATAATAACAATTATGGTTAAATAATTGTTTTTTGTTATAAATTTTTTCTTCCTTTATAATTTTATTTAAACTTGGGACATGGTTGGAACACCAGTTCTTGGAGTTTTTGGAGATGAACCAGCAAAGAAACCGTTCTTTAAAACGTTCAAAGATTGCATAACCAAAGAGAATAAGAAAAGGAAGACACAGAAGTATAAGAAAGCAACGGAAGCTTGAGCTTTTCTACATCTGTCTTTTGAACCTTGGGTAACCTTGTTGTTATCAACGTATTCTGCATTAGTACATGGATGACATCTAATTGCAACAGCTAAAGCGGTAGCACCGGCAAAAGTGAAGACGAAGTTTGTGAAATCCAAAATAGCTAAAAAGATTGGAGACGCTAGGAAACCGATAAAGAATGCAACAATACCGTAGAAAGATGAGGATAAGACACCCCAAGCACCAGCGAAAACACAGAAACTAACCTGTGGGTTGTGATGGGTAACTGTAGTTGCAGCAAGGGAACCAGTTAAACCCAAAATAACAACTAAGAACATAAAGTTAATGACTCTAAGAGTGATATCACCGTAAGACAACATTTTTGATAATTATATTTGTAAGAGTATTATTAATTGATAATCAGATAGTATTTGAACGATCAATTGAAATTAATAAAAGAGAAAGTAAAAAGAAGAGTAGAGGAGAAGAAAAGAACAGAAAAGGGGAAAAAAAAAGGGAAATTGCTAGATAATAAACAACAACACTAGTTTTTTGAAGGGCAACATATTAAGTAATAAGCTCACTACAAAAAATGTGGAAAAGCAACTGGGAACATCGGGGCCAAAAGAAGAAAAAGGTAAATATTTCACCTTTGTTAACAGGATTTCACGCATAATTATAGCGGAAGTAACGATTCTGATTTTAATGTTCTGGTTGGCGATACTGAGAGGGTGGATATTGACTAAATTCACTATATCCAATAGGCATATACCACATGTGGGTATATTTGTGCATGGCTTGGGTATGGTTTATCCAGTACGCTACAGTGTGCTTTTGCTACCGTTTAAGCTATCGAATACAAGCATTGTTATTGTCTCCGAGAATTGGCATTTATATCGCTACCCTTGAGATATTTTCGTTTTTTTTTTTTCATTCCACCTCATGGGGAAATTTTAGTTTTACCTTTTGAGATGATTTAGTATTTTTGTTCTGGTTCATCGATTAATCGTATATTATCATGTTGTTAACATACAAACATACAGATATACAAACATACAATCATACAATCATACAATCATACAATCATACAATCATACAATCATACAATCATACAATCATACAAACATACAACCTACTGATGTTTTACGAGGAAATAAATCTCCTTCTGTACCAGGGCAGTAAACAAACATGATATTAATATTAATGTTAATATAATACATCAATCTGTAACGATAATTTTCAAAATATCCTGTAATTCACAACTAATAGCCCTAAACCACTTCGCACTGCTTACTATAACCATTTTTCCTTAATAGTCATAACCAAATAACATCGATAATCACTAACTCCTTGAATGGTAATCTTTATTTCCCAAATTATCGTTATCAGTGCTTGTGCAAACAAAACAACCCTAAATTTCACTTCCTTTATTGTATTCATATGGTGTTTACATAATAGAAATTTCCACCATTAAAAAATTTCCACTTGCCTAATTGGGTAAATTACTGAAAAGCCCTTGAATACCGGGACATTCTGTATGTTTTGCTCTTGTCCAAATGCGGAAAATATTCGTTGCCCACTTAGGCAATAAGCCCGTGCACCTGAACAAAGAGAATGTTCTCACCCGAATTCATCCATAGCCTATGCGTGCTATTAAAGCACCACCATATTGATCATGTTAGTGAATATTAGTAATATCGTTACTCAATATATTGCTATCAGTCTATTGTAAAATGATGTAGTCTCTTAAAGGTGTTGTTTAACTTATTACGAAGCAAATATTCGGCTCACGTTTATCTTTTGGATTGTGGATTGTGGATTGTGGATTGTGGATCCCGTTTACATATATTCTCATAGACTACTGAGAATGAAAGGGAAAATAAAGAAAAACGACACGCGTGTACTGTTTTGTTAACTGGAATTAAGCTGTCGGATAATGATTTATCAATACCGATACCAGTATCAGTACCAGTACCAACGCCAATAATTTACATACTTGACCATTGGTTGGTTACACGTAAGCCAGACATTAGTTTTATATTTATCTGTAGGCACAGATACTGTATTGTGCCAGGCCTTGCCTGGTAGTCCCGCAAACCGACCGTTAATGTTATTCGGTTTACGGGGCCGTCTGTGTTTTTTATGTCTTACTTTTATACTGTTGTCATTGGCCTGTTTATTGTGATCTAACTGTTAGCAAAGAAAACACCAACAAGGATCGAGATTCTTTTTCACTCATTTGTCATTATTTCAATCCACTCCGAACTGATTCCATGAATGTATTGTTTCCGTAAAAAATATTCCACGTATGGCTTCTGCCGTTCTTCTGTACACGTTAAAAACAATTATAAGAATGTTTGGACGTGGTGTATAAATTACTACTAAATTCCTGATACACGCTCAAAAATAAAACGCACCACGTCTACACGTATTCTTAAATTCGGATTCTGTGCTTATTATTGGATTGTTTTAACTTAGTATTTTTGTTCGTCCAATTGTCGAAGACTAGACACAAAAACGAGATAGGTAGGGTCTTTATTATTCACCAGATTCTTTATTATTTTGATTCGACAAGAAATAGCTCACATTTACTGATTTTATTCCTTGGATCTTTTGTGGTTTGCTTTGTTTGAGCGTGTTTGTTGTTTTGTCATAAACCATATTCCAACCTGAATATTTTTTTTTTGTTTTTCTATTCCTCCAGCAGATATCGTAACCAGATTTTATAGTAGATCTTTTTAGCTTACTCTGTCTTCATGGCATTAATGCCCTAGTCTTCAATTGCCTTGAGACTCATTATTCTTCATCGATCTTGAAGATACGCGTCTCGTCTTGAAAAAGAATACACCGCTGTTTTATTTGTCAATCTGAGATCTTAATCATCCAAGCCAATGTGCCTTAGCAAACAACAACCAAATTACGGTTTTGGAGTATATTCGTATCAACAACATCAAAACTTAATTGGCTTAGTTTGAATATATGGTCTATCTTAATGACACGGGTTGGTTTTTCTTGTAGTATACAAGCAATGTTTTATCTTATATTAAATATAGAGAAACGGGACTTTTCCTGCTCGAGAAGACTGAAATTTAGGTTTTCTAATAATGTTTCCTTTTCAGTCATAGTCTGAACTTTCTATAGACGTTTATGCTTCTTCTCTAGTACGTTTTTTATCGTTGAGACTACTGGACGCATAACATAAATTTCTTTACATCCTTACATCGCAAAAAACACTACGCAATGCGACATCAGCCAAGTTGCTGTAAATTATTAGTAAGATTCCTAATGATTTTTTATCCATCTGATTGATCTTTGAATTTCAAACATTGAAATTATATTATTAGCTTTAGTTCATATTTTAGTTGATGCTAACTATATAATTTTAAATATTTTAATTTTAGATTTTGTAGTTTTTAAAGAATATAGCCGTTAATTATATTTTACTATTCACTTCTACGCTTTTTAGAATATTAAGATCCATTCGTTTTCTCTTAATGTGCTTTTAGATTTTGAAAGTTAATTTAGTTTTCACCAACATTTCATAACCTAAGTACCTCCTACAAATATAAATGCTCAATTTCGTTTTTACGTGAGCTCACAATAACTGAAAGGGTAGCGAAATGTGTTGGAAGATGCTGCATTTTCAAGCGTGAATTTGTCACACCATGCGTCAGACAATAAAACTATGAATAAAAAAAATTAACGGTGACCATCATTAAAGCATGTGGGTAAATGTAATTATAATAAGCATACCTTCAGAATGCCGTTCTCTAGAGTATAAAACATTTTGCTTAACGAATACATTAAGTAGAATTAAATAGAAGGTAAGCCAAAATTTATTACTCAAATCTACTAGGCTGCCTTTACCATCTTAATACGTAACCGTTTTTCATTTCTCCTCAACCAAATTATATAATTTTAAGTCGAAAGTAGATTACCGACACCAAACAGTATCAGGCATTGAACAGCATTAATTATAAACTATGCCTTTCCTTTCAAATACCGTGGCATATTATGTTGATGACCACTCCTACCTTGGCTGTGCGTTCTCGTGGAAGACAATAAGTTTTATGGATCAATTTTCGCACAAGTCAGGCTTCTGGTCCATATGGCGAGATTATGTCTAGATTACTCCTTCAATCCGAGCCTTACGTCCAGGCCGGTATGTAGCAGCCATACTCAATGTAAAAGGATCATCAATGGAAGTCATTTTTTTTTATTAAATGTCAAATCAGCTGATAAGAATCAGCCTATCATAAGCTAGGTATTAGCATCGGTATTATACACATAATTAAGTTCGAAACATGATTCAATAGATATGTTGACTTGACTTTTTTTTTTTTTTTTTTGATTACTATAAAAACAACATTGATACTTATTCTTAACTATATTTCTTTTATCCTTAGTATTACTATTTGTTATCATTAGTTCCATACTGTAAATTGTAAACACAACATGTCAGCTGCAAAACAAGTTTTCAAGATCCAACCGTTGACTACATCTGAAATTAAATATCTGCAATCTTTGTTACCTGTTATCAAAGATAAGGGTGTCGATGTTACCTCAACGATGTACCAATACATGTTCAAGACCTATCCTAATGTGAGACCTTATTTCAACATGACAAATCAATTCACTAAAAGACAGCCAAAAGTCTTAGCATTTTCTCTATATGCTTACATTTCAAACTTGTCCGATTTGACTCCAATCAACGGATTCGTTGAACAAATTGTGGTTAAACATTGCGGATTAAATATTAAACCAGATCAATATGTCGTTGTGGGTACATCTTTAGTCCATGCGTTTAAAGAAGTCTTAGCCGATGCGGCAGATGAACAATTTGTTAATACTATTACAAAAGCATATGGTAATTTGGCTCAAACATTAATCAATGCAGAAGAAAAATATTATCAAGGCCTACAATGGAGAGATGCCAAACAATTTAGAGTTACCAAGCTAGTTAAAGAATGTAGTAATGTTACCTCAGTTTATGCTACTCCTATTGATGGTACAGTTTTAGAAAATGTTGTTCCTGGTCAATATCTAGGTATTAGATGGAAAGTTCCTGGTAAAGAAGAAGAATCCCGTGAATATTCTATTTCCAAACATGTTGATCATAACGAATATAGAATTTCTGTTAGATTGATTGAAAAAGGTAAAATATCAACTTTTGTTAACAAGGATCTAAAGGTTGGCGATGTCTTAGATATTCATGCTCCAGTTGGAACTTTTGTCTATGATAAAGACTCCAAGAATGAAAAAGTTGCTGTTTTTGCCGGCGGTATTGGTATCACTCCTTTAATAACTATTACTGAAACAGCACTTAAAAATGGTAAAGATGTTGAATTTTATTATTCGAATCAATCTAAAGAAACTGAACCTTTTGAAGGTTGGGTTAAAGGGTTGGCAGAACAATACCCTTCCAAATTCAAAGCAAGCGAATACTTTTCAAAAGAAGGTCATAAGATTCAGACTAAAGATTTTGATCATATTAACGATAAGTATGACGTTTACCTCTTGGGTCCTGTTGGTTATATGAACTTCATCAAGTCTTTCTTACAAGAAAAAGGTGTTGACAAAATAAATTTGGAATACTTCGGTCCAATCGTCGTTTAAATGTTTAGATACTTGCTTAAAGGTCCTTCCCCTGTAAATATTAGTTAGTTTTTATTTCATTTTAATTCTAGAGATTACTCGTAAAAGTGAATTAAATTTCCTTAAATTAATTACATTAATAAAAATAATTTTCTATAACAAAATCAAGATTCTTCATCATCATGAGGAATTTCCTTCATATGGTCAATAAATCCTTCTTCAACTTCAGCAACATTAACTTCCTCTTCCAATTCTTCAACCGTTGGGGTATGTTGTTGACCGTCATCTTTCAATAACTTAGTAATAGAATCTAAATCTGAATTAGAAATAAATTCCATAAATTTACCAATATCAGTATTTTCTCTATTACCACCCAGATACTCTCTTAATAAATACTTGCCATGTTCAGTGTTCGAATGTCCATAAATGTTAACATCAACTGCTGTGTGGCCATGAGTAGACCAACCAATTTGTGCTCTAATTGAAACCATGTTATTTAAGTAATCTTGAGCTTGATCCTTCAATTTTGCAACCTCCTTAACATCATCTTCAGAATAATCTAAGATGCCTAAATCTTTTTCAAAAATTTGATTACGAATAAAATCCGTTAAGTTTGAATCACCCTCGGATAAAACATAAGAATTTAATTTATGAACTAAGTACTCACCAGACTTTTTTGCGTTTAATAACGAATCTGGCTTCCATAAATATTCTGGATATCCAGGTGTGACCTGTCTACCAACTGCTAATCCACCAGTTTCATGATCAGATGTTGAAATAATAAAAGTTTCAACATCTGTTGAATCTGCGAAATCAATAACTGCTTTGAATGCTTTATCATAAGCCAAAACTTCTCTAACTTGTGCTGCAGGATCATTCTGATGGCCTGCATGATCGATTCTTGAGCCTTCAATCATTAGGAAAAAACCCTCGTCAGAATCTTTTGTTGATTCCGATAAAACATTCAACGCAGTCACTGCTTCCTCATACAAACTTGGATGTTCATCTGAATTTCTATCAATTTCATACGGGATATTATAATATGCTAAGACTGATAGCATTGGTAATGTAACGTTCTTGCCCAATTGCCATTGATCGAATTCTTCCTTATTGGTTGCAACATTATAGCCTTTACTCTTGGCAATTTCAATTAAATTTGTTTCATCATCTCTACAACCATGAATATCACTACCAGGTAAATAAAAACACCTACCACCACCAATCATTAAATCTGTAACCTCTCCTAATGTATTATTAAAACCTAATTGTTGATTTGCAATCAACGATTGCATAAATCTGTAATCGACATGAGAATTAAATGCTGCAGGTGTTGCATCCGTTAGAGATGTTGTAACGACTAAACCTGTTTTATAACCTTTTAATTTTAGTGCCTCTAAAATTGTACCACAAGGATTTTTATCTGCATCGACACCAATTGCACCATTATAACTTTTTAAGGCACATGAAAATGCGGTTGCACCAGCTGCAGAATCCGTGATCAGTGAAGAACTTGATCTTGTACGGGATGAACCAATAAAATATTTATCCAAGGTCAAAATATCACCATATGGCAAATCATCTTGATATTGCTTGAAGTATCTAGCCATATTAATTGCCGCTGGTCCAGTTCCATCTGTGACCATCATAATAATATTTTTTTTCTTATGTGCACTTTTGGAAAGAGAATCCTCTGACTTTAAAGTTTGTTGATCATCAAAGACATGTATGAATGGATTAGAAAGCTTTTCTGCACGTGCAATATAAGAGAATAAAAAAATAGTCGAAATGGCTAACAAGACGAATAAGTTAAGCTTAAGACCACGACGTCTTGAAGAGGAGCCACTTAATGAGGCTACTTTTTCCAACATGATATGAATGTTCTATATTAATTGTGTGTGTAATATCTATATAAGTTGGATAAGAAAAGGAAGAATCAAGCATGAAGCAAGAGAAAGAAAAAATTAATTACATAAGGAGTAGATTACTGTGGGCATTGGTGAGGGATCCGTCAATCAACAATCTCCGAGGATATAGATAAGAGGTCATGCGCCACATTAATTGCAACGAAAAAACTTGAAAACGTGGGAACGTGAATGTAATTTGTGGCTGGTAAGTTCATTTTATAATGGGTTTATGGATATGTTGCCCTAAAAGACCAGTTTCGATGCTTGATCCTGAATCAGTATCTGTTTCAATGTCTGTTCGGGTCTCTGCAGCACTTCCAGATGCTTCTTCGTCGTCATCTGGTAATCGCACGTGGTGTAGTCGTAGACGCTTGTTAGATTGATAGTACTCCGGACTTTGAATAATATTGTCCACCATGTAATATTGAAATGTATTCATAATTAGAGGAAACACTAGCAATACAAAACTCATCTGTATATTAGGGAATTTATCGGACCAACTTAGTACCCACACAGCAATTTGTACCAGTAATGGGAAAAATTCCATCATTTCATAAATAATAATCTTCATAAAGGCAAGCCCAATAATATAGAGGCCTAGTTGTTTAAAATAATATGAATACTTGGGAGGAGTACTATATTCACCACTTTCAATACCTTTCATTCCAACTTTATGAGCCAAATTGTAAACTATGTATAACGATAACCATAATATAGGAATACCAATTGTAGTATCAAACAAAATATTCAAAAAATAGTAATCACAGGGATTATCACAAATTTCTTTGGGGTTTTTCTTTTCAATTCCAATGGCATTGGCAATGCTTATACTTAAAAGGAATAAATTCGTCTTACCGCTTATTATACTCAAGAAAACATTTAAAATATGTATTCCAAAGGCACCGAAAACTTGTTTTGAAACATCAAAAAACCAAACTTCCCATGGTCTACGGTTCGGATATTCATGGTATCTTTTCCAAACTAGTGAAGATAATGCCAGGAGACCTAAGAATGATTGAATTAAAAGAGCAAACGGTCCTAATAGTTCGCAAGAGTTATTGGATGTCATTAGTATAAAAATCAGTTTATAGGCAAATGTTAAAAAAAAAAAGATTTGGATCAATTGCTGTTTATAGGTAAAAAAATTTGAGATTCCTAAGCGATGAATGTTATCTCTTTAGTTTGACGTATTTTCATGAAAGTTTCTTCTTCTCTATTTTTAAATATTACATCAAACTGAAATACGGCTATGAAAGTATATACATACTTAGTATTGAAATCAATGGGTTGAATTGCTACGAGCAATTTACCACAGCAAATAATGTCGATCGAGATTTAATTCAATTAGGCATAAATTCAAGGCAGAAACCTATACAGCTCCACCATTATCTTGTCCGATCCGAGCATATCCATTACTATCATATATCTTCCTTAAATTTCTATTAGCTTTCCCATAGCTTTCTGTTTTCCCTCTCTATCCCACAAACCATTATTATAGTGTGGATTGCTGACGTTATATCACATGACCGATGCGACTGGATTACTAATTTTCCCAAGGTCATTTGGTGCTACTTAAGTTTCTTTAGTTAACTAACTTTTTTTACAGTTCTACTATTACTTTTTTTGAACCAATCAAACATACAAAACGAATAAAAAAATGCCAGCAGAGAACACTGAACAACAATGTATGTAACTTAAAATGAATATGTTGGAGTTGTACTTGGAGCATTATTATTATTATCAACTACTACTATTGTGGGATACTAGGATTTGTTTCAATTTATTCAGTAAAGAACCACCATCAGAACTGACAACAACTTATCGGTACTATTTATAACAATCTTACTGTTCAGTTGGAATTGTATTTAATTAAAGTTTTTTAACTCTATTCCTAAACCCAAATCAAGTTTTATCCCCGAAATGTCAAATTACTAACATTTTTTCTTTTTGCTTTAGCTAAACCAAAGCCATGCTGTGTTTGCAAACCAGAAAAGGCAACAAGAGATGAATGTTTGTTGCTCAATGGTACTGATTCTCCAAAATGTGAAAGTTTAATTACAGCATACAAGGAATGTATGAAAGGTTATGGCTTCCAAATTTAGTTTTACCTTACATTTTATGTGTAACTATTCTTGTAAATAACTATAGAAACTTTTCAAAATTTATATTACTTTTCTATTTTATTTTTATAAATACGGAAAATCGATAAAAAGCTACTGCGTTTCAATAGAAAGTATGATTAGATATTAAAATAAAATGTAAAAAGTAAAACAAAATTTATTTAAAAAAAAAATACAAATAAACAAATAAATAAATACTTAAATTTATGATAACTATTCCAAATGGTTTGCAATCAATTCACATAATGTTTCATCAGTTGATTTAACGACATTTTTCATCATAACACCCTTAGAACTAACGGCAAATTTAATTAATGCTGCAACTCTATCGCCCTGAATACTTTTACCAAATAATTTCAAAGTATGATTATTACCACCTGAAACAATTTCAGTGTTCTCCACTGGCATCATGGACATGCTGATAATTAATTTATTCACAACATCTTGTAGGTTTGTTTTTTCTTCACTACCTAAATTATAAATAGCACTGTCTTCATAGTTTAGTTCATCCCAAACATGTGTAAATGAACCAGTAAATGTAGGAACAACAAAATCACCAGGTGTGACTGACAAATCTTCAATTTGGTATTCATCTGGGAAACCTTCATCATCTTCTGGTGCTTCACCTGTTGATGGGTCAACATCCTTTGAAGTATATGATAAAGTATTGGACATTGAACACATAGTAAATGCGGAATCTGCAGGTCTACGTAAAGAAACATAAATTGAACCTTTACTTTCGGGTTTTAGTGACTCAATTGGTAATGTTAATTCTTCAAAATATTCTTCACCATCTAGTTGAATAATAACGTTAACATCATCCAATTGGATATCAGTCAATGTATTTTCAACATTAAACTGTATAACTAAATGCTCATTAAAAACATGTTTGATTGCGCTGACAACGAATTCTGTCTCCTTTTCCGTCAATTCAATAATTGATGATGAATGTAGCAAAGATCCATAACTATCAATTTCTGGAAGTGCAGCAAGTTCAGATTGATATTGCTGTTGTAATAATGTGTACTTAGTAACATCAGACATATGCTCAATGTCGCCATTTTTACTATTCTCAAATTCATCAACTGGTGTTGAAACACCGTTTGAATCACTTCCTGAAATAATTGGTTCTTCAAAAACAGTCAACCTTTCCTTATATTCAGCGGCCTTAAATTCTTCATCTGTCATCGTTGGAATCGATTTAATATCAAATGGGTGTTGAAATGACGATTTATCGTTATTACTGACATACATTGATAACTGCTGTTCTAAAACTGGGAGAGAATATTTGAAAGTTGGTGAAATAAATTTTTTAGCTTCTTCAATATTTTTAGATGATAATAACTTTAATGAAAGTGCAGCTCTATCTCTGACTTCATCATCAACATCCTGTAAGCATCTTTCTAATAAAATTTTAATACTTTTAGTTAATTCTGGATCACCAATTAATGCAAATTTTGAAAGCGCAATAACAGCAGATGATCTAACAATTGAATTCTCTAAAACAACTCTATTGTAAATATATCTAACATAAGTTGTTGGGTTGGATGTTTTAGAACCTTCATCACCTAACAAATGTAAAACTCTAACCGATAATTCAGTATATTCACAATCTTCAATAAATTCACATAACATCTCTAATGCAGAGTCTCTTGATTCGGGAATAAATTTAATAATATCAAAGATTGCTTCAATAATAGAATTTTTAAAAAGAAATCCACCTTCATCTCTTAAAACATCATTTAAAAATTCTAGCATTGGTTTGTATTTGGCAGGGAACTTTAAAGATAATGTTCTAATAGCATCAACAACAATAACTTTAAATTCATCTGATATGTCATTCATAAATCCAGAAATCGTTTTAACTAATCTATCAACATTTTCAGAACTGCCCGTCTTTAATAAAGTTGTAATTGCATAGGTTGAAATTGATCTACTTGAATCACTAATTAAACGTTCTAATTCCAGATTACAAACTCTGATTTTTTCTGGCTCCTTCATAGCAACTCTATTTAAAATTCTGACAGCCGCAAATCTAGTGACAGTTCTAGGAACACTTAATAAAGTTTGTAAGACTGATATTGCATGCATTTGTCTTTCGGAAGAAAACTTAGTTGGATGGTTTAAAATCATTTTAGCCGATTCTAATTCAACCATATCAGATTTATTAGCTAACCAGTTTTGAAATAATGGCCATAAAGTATTTGCAGTGCTAGAATCATCTTCAATTAATTTACCAACAAATCTAATCATTTGTAAGTGTGCAAAAGAACTTGTTAAAGTCTTACGTTCGGTCAATTGTTGGATCATTTTCATTAACGACATTTTATCGTGATTTCTAAATTGATATAATAAACCTAAAGCATGATATTGATGAATATATGTTGTGGTTGGAACTTTATTATAACCTGAAATCTCGTGTAAAGTATAAGGAGAAGATGGAATACTCTTTGCTGCTGAAATAGATTCCTGAGTTTCATTTGCCCATCTTTTGACAATATCTTTAGCAACTGGCAGCAAATGATATGATGAAACCAAAGCGGCAGATGAAATATTTTGGTTTGAATCAACAATACAATTTCTAAATAATCTTTCCGCAGCATGGATTGTTGAACCATCTAAAACCCTTGATAAAGTTCTAACAGCATTTGGTTTATAAACTTGTTCACCAGATTGAATATCCTTCATGATTGAAGCAGTGATCATCAAAATATCGTCAGAAACTGCACATAATTCTTTGATTGATAAATATGCCAATTGACGTAAAGATGGATCATTATTGTGAAATAATTTTGAAATTGAAAAAAACATATTTGTTGATTCAACTTTTGGAAATCCTTCGCCAGCATATAATAACCTCAAAAGTCTTGACAACAATTGACGACATTTCTTTGCTTGAATAGGACTAGCATTGAAGGCTTGAAGACATTCTTGATAGACCGTCATTTTATCCGGCAAGGTTGAAGAATCACCATCTTCAAGTTTCTTGTAAGTGTGAGTTGACATTTTTTTGTATTAACTCAAACTAATTGACTGTGTAACCGCTTATTAAACTTGAAAGCTTACTATGGTTAACTTCCGTGAAAAGGCCAGCTGTATTGCATTTGTTTGTTACTTGGTTGTTTTTCTGAACTCAGCGAAAAATCAAAGGAACGCGATTGATCTGAAACCAGTTTGTGTCCGGGTAAGTAAAACATTTGTGCACATAAGTTTTCTGTCACTACTGAAAATAATTAAATTTAAACATATTATTTATTACATTGGTGATATATACACACGTAACTAAAAAAAAGAGGATAATACAGAAGGAAATATGTGAAACTAAAAGGGAAGGATTGGAAGAAATAAATTAAAGTTGAAATTAGAATCAAGATCAAACTTACGCTTGCAAGTTTTGAAGCAATTGAGCCAAACCAGTTTTTGAAGGTGGATCTTCCTTCATCACATTTGCAAAAGTTTCATCCTTTAAAGCCTGCGGTAATTTTTCCTTTAATGCATTTCTTGCTTCAGGATTGTCGGACAATCTTAAGTAACATCTAATAACATGTCTTAACAACCTAGCAGTAGGGGCAGTTACTAATTGTTCAATCATAATATTCAACACTTTTGAAACGGCTTCAAATCTATCATAAGTCTGACAAACGTATGCTAAACCAGCATCATCTATTAAAATTTTTTGAACGATGAAAATAGCAACGGTTTTATTTAATTCAGACGAAGTTTCCATGATTTTTAAGCATAATGGAATTATTTCTGTCGTCAATAAAAATTGAATAACGTCAGGAGTATCATTTTTAACTAACGCACCTATGACTCCTAAACTTGTTAATCTCAAATATTCATAAGGCCTTTGCTTGGAACTAGTATTCAAAAATGGGTATAAAAATAATGGAATTTGAGTATGTAAAAATGCTGTTCTTGTATCTGGATGCGATGCGACACATTGAAGCAGAGCCAAAGCATTGCAAACACGATTTGAAGCATGGGTAGTTAAATTTGGAGGTGATAAAACTGGATACACTGAAACTATTTCAGATAATAAACTAGACATCACACCAAAAGAATTCCATAAGACTAATGCCAAATCGTCATAAAATTCCCGTTTTTTACCTAATTCTAGTAATGCTTCTTCTTTGTTTGGGCCATAAGCAAGCTCAACAATCCATGAATAAACCATTTCATCATTTAAGGCCTTATTGTTTGTTGTATTTTGTGTATTACCCCCCGTAATACCTGCGGCATTTGTTGAGCTTGTTGCAGTAGTGACAGTTGGAATATCAGGTGTTTGAGTTAATGAATGATTAACAGAACTAGAAGTTGTAGTGCTTGTAACCGGCACAGATCCTGAAACTAAACTAATAGGAGTGATTGATCTACCTTGTGGATTATTTAACTGTGTAGCTTGCTGTAATGGCGTACCGTTGGCACCCAGAACGGGCTGCTGTTGCTGTTGCTGTTGCTTGTGTTGGTTTGCAACAGCAGCTGCAGCATGAATTTGCTGAGCAAGAAGTGAAGCATTTGAAGCTTGCTGTGGTTGTAATTGTGACTGTGATTGCTGTTGCTGTTGTTGCGACATGTTAGGTTGTTGAGATTGAAATCCTCTCTGTTGGTTTAGTTGATTTTGTAACATTGCTAGATCATTATAAGCCTGACGGGGATACATTATTACTGTGTTTCTTATGAACAGTAAGTTATTAAACGGAAATGTATCACTTGAATATACGTGTGTGTGGTATGAACAGCTTAAGAGCTTGAAGGTGAGGAATATTTTCAGTTTTTTTTTTGTCCGCTTGAGGTCAAACTTAGTTCAAATAAGTTTTTCTTTTTTTTAGAACCATCTCCTAACGTATAAAAGATAACATTTTTTACAAAATTAATAACAATTTTTATAATATCCCATTTAAAATCATCTATATATATTATGTTTGTCTTACACAATAATCCCAAGGTTTGATTATTTCAATACAGATTGTTCAGGAACTTGATAATTCCAATTTTTCCTAACTTCATCAATATATTTCCATGCTTCACCGTTTGGACCTCTAATCATAACATCCATTCTGGCTTTATCGACAGGATCATTTTTATCACCTAACCAAATATCAGCCACAGCTCTGAAACCAAATTTTTCATATATTGGGAAATTCCTTAAGGAAGAACTTTCTAAATACGTGATAGAATTATGTGGGTCAATATAATTAGCAAACATTGAATCGAATAATGCTCTGACATTACCTTTACCTCTTGCTTCTGGTGAAGAACCTAAGTAAACTAATGTCCAGGTATTCTTATGTTGTGGATCAATACTTATAATTTTGTCATAGCTATCATGTAAAACTCTAAACATAACTGCAAAAACTCTTCTACGGCCTTCTGAACCTGTATTCCAAGCAAATTTCGCAAACCCCGATCTAATAAGAGTCAAATAATCGTCCGTAGAACCAGAATCTGGTCTAGTCCATATTGAAACAGTTTCATAAGTATCTTTATTTTCATGGTCATCACCTTTAATTCCAACAACTAAACCTTTCAGTATATGAGAATACAAATATGCTTCATATAATTCTAAGTCAACTTGTTTTCTGAACTCTGGTCGATTTTCTAAATGACGTGAAGAATATCTAGCAACGTCATCATCATCAAATGCCTTATATAATGTTCTAGCTGCCTTTTTAACATCGCTAAAATCGAAAACTTCAACTCTTGATTGTTGTGTTTTAGACATTTGAAATATTTTTTCTTTTAAAAAGTAATGTGTATATACCAAAACGTTGAAAATATATGATAAACCCAAATAGTTAAACTAGAACCAAAAAAATAGACGGAAGATATTGCGTATTTATATATATTGTAGTTTTATTGTTCCTATATTGCCATAGTCAAGTCTATCATGACAACCCAATTTCTGTATCTCCTCAACGACCTTCTCAATTCGGTATATCAATGGGTCAGCTTATTCGCGTTCTCGGAATATTTACTGTCTGTTCCTACACCATATGTATCCATTTATTACGATTACTTCGAATATTGAAAACTTGGATATGTTCACGAATTAATTAAAAGCGTATTACTTATCCACTTTTATTTGCTCTAACCCTTGAAATTCTTAACGGTTATGTCTTGAGTCCTATTGATTCAGACTTCGAAAATAAGTGTTAGGAATGGCACCGCGGATAAGCCCGCTGATTCAGGAAGTTGGTTACTGAGAAAAATTGCGCTCGGACTGCCTGCTCAGCCACGTGAATTTGTTTCTGTTGAACCTTCTTCTTTCGTACTTCAACTACTAAGTGTTCCTCAAAAAATTTTTTTATAACAAACGTCAGTTTACTATAATATTTAACAATGTTATATAATGAATAAAAAAAGCGAGAAAAATTATATCTATTGAAACAAATTGTAAAAAAGGGGAGAAAAAAAAAGATCTGTGGTGGTAAAATAATTCCTCAACGGATTGTCATTATTTTACCCATATCTTTACCACTGCCAGCTGAAAGCTCGTCGTTATTTTTAATTTCAGGAACTAAATCAAATAGTTTCCAAAATTTTAGGTTTTCATCTGCTGCAACAGTTGCTAATGTTGTACCATCTGGGGATAAACAACTATTTAAAACTCTTGATTCATGTGAATCCATAATTATACCTGTTTTTTGTAGACTAGGATAACTATATACACTAATTTCATTATTTGGGAAGCCATGAGTTGATGCAATTTCTTTGCCAATCCCATTTGCATAACCCCATTGTAATGATGAAACTTGAGATCCCGTTTCAATTGTATTAACTCTTGAACCAGTAGTTGAATTCCAAAAATGAATCTTTTTACATGCAGATCCACCACCTGTTGCCAACAAATTTGTTTGCGTTGGGCACCACGATAATGCTTTAACGGCTGCACTGTGGGCCGTTTTGGTAAATTGTGGTAGTGAACTTCTGCAATCCCAGATATTTACAATGTTATCATTACCGCCTGAAGCCAACTGTAAACCATCCGATCTCCATTCCAGCCCACAAACTTCCGCAGAATGGTTATTTAAATTCATCACAACATGATTTGAGATCCTAACATCATGGTTAACTATGTTACCATTTCTCGAACCTGAAGTTAATAAGTGGTCATTCCAACAATGTGAACCGATCCTTGAATCACTACCTTCCATTGTTCTTAATTTCAGGTTTGTTTCAATATCCCAAATTTCAATATTACCGTTATCTAAACCAATTGATAAATAAAACCCGTCAGGTGACCACTTGATTGATGTAACCAAACAATCGCACTCGGCAACTAAATCAACTGTGCCTGATGTTGCATTCCAACAGTAAACTGAATTACTTAATGCAATTGCCAAAATATTTTCATTTGACCATGATAGTAAATTCAAATAAAAATCATCTATCAGTCCAGGTGCATCTAAAACTTTTTCTGGACATGTTGGTATGCGTTTCATTCTTGATTGGGCAGCATTTGTAGAAATTAATGGTCTAATTTTGAATTTGTTATTTATTGAGCTTATATTCAATGAATTCATTCTTTTTAAGTTATTTTTATTTTCTGGTGGTAAAGGTTGAAACTGTAAAATTCTCTGGCCTACTTCCAACCCGCAGGCTTCAGCAACAGTATTTTGATAAATTTTTGATGCCTGTGATTCAATATGTTCATAAGGTAATGCAAACGATGGCAAGGATTTTGTTTTTTCAACTGATAATTTACCAGATGTTGTTTGGCGTGATGGTATAAACCTGTCCAGTAATTCATTTGTATTTGTTCTACGTAATTTTCTGGGTGAGCCTGAGTTACTTTTTGTTGTGAAAGTTATGTCTTCTTTATTTTCATTATCGTTATTACTGTTGAATTTTTCTGTGAAAAGATCGCTTAATTTATGATTTTTAAAGTTCAAGCCTGAAGTTGACGTTTTCCTGCTTAGTTTATTTGGTGATCTGTTTTGTTTTTTCTTTAAAGTTGCTTGAGTTGAACTTGAAATGGAGTTTGAATAACTTGACCAGTCCGAATTTACAACATTGAAATTTGGCGATAGAATGTTATTGCCATTGAATATTGAATTTGTGCTCTGGCTAACTAAATTTGGGCTTTGATTACCAAATACTGTTCTATGATATTTGGGTGTTGTAATGGGTGTTTTTCTATTTGGTGATGTCATGATATCCTATCAATCAATTTTCAACTAATTTTCAACTAACTTTCAACTAATTTTCAATTAGAACTACTCTTACTAGAACTTAATTAAACAGTATGAATAAATATATCTTTCTTTAGCTATTAAGTTGTAATAATTTTAATTGAATGATGAAAATATACAGCGTAGCTCCCAGTTAAAATGACAGGCTACTTATTTCCGTTCCTAGCTGTGAATTAATTTAGAAATGTTAAAACTAATAAAAAATTATAATAGTAGTGGAGGTTACAACTTTTCAGTTAAGGGCTAAAACCATTTGTAACCTGGACAAGTTCTGAAATCTCACAGATTTATCGTCAAAATTTAAAACAAAAAAAAACGGTAGGTAAAAATGTGCAAAAAAGGGAAAAAAGTAATGTTTATGTTTACCCCAAAAAGGAAATGTGATTAACAAAAAAATAATAACACTGGCTGTGCCAGCATTTCGTGAAAACTCCCAATAGCATTACTGGTCTGTCACTAAAACCCAATGGCTTTTAAGAAGCTGGTGTACAGAGTAGCTGATTACTTGATAAATCGACCCTCGTTTAATGAAAGTAAATGTAACAAAGTTGAAACCGCCTTTTTTTGGTCTGAAGTAATTCCATCGGTTCTATTTCCGCTTGTGAAGTAAATAGAATCGTTGTTAAACAGTTTCAATGGTTATACTACCGAAACTAAAGTAAAACAAATTTTCAAATGATCCAATTGACAGCATAGACTAGGGTTTATACATTATATACATCAATATTTCACTGTTAAATCTAGATGGAAGGAAAGATCATGAAATAAAATATTCTCATAGGAATGAGAAGGGGGGGATCTGGTTATTGGCACTCTGGAATGATGACAGTCACTATTTGATTTTGAACTATCGGCAATCACGTCATTATTTAGACAAGTCTATATAAAACTTCAAAAATCTAATAATAGTATATATGTGTAAACGTATATTTTATGCTGTCGATTAGTAAAACCCAGATGTGTGGCCATGGGTGATTGTGTCCCTTAGTAAGCCCAGAATTCATCTACTGAATTTCTAAATTGTGCTGAAATTGTTCCTTTCCTTCCATGCGCTTTGTGCGTGTCGGTATTCCAACTGGGAATGAAGCGTGAAACGTGAAATATGAAATTTCTGCTTCAAATACTATATATTGTGTATTTATTCAGTCAAAAATTCGTTAAACAATCGGAGTACCTCGTTAGCAATTGCTTAGCTAGCTGCGAATCGATTGATATGGAGGACTCATGGTCACTTGTGGGACTATTAACATTGGTTATTATCTATTGCTTTAATATTTTTGGCCAATAAATTCAAGGCACCTATTGCATGGCCATATATCGGGCGCGGAAAAATAAAGAATCCTCTTAACTTTCTTTGGTGATAGGTTCCATGCCAAGCGACGGTCCAACAAGTTGTAGGATTAGATGCTAGAAATAGGAGCATCTGATAGTATATTGGCGGTATACAGCTGAGTATGATGTATATCCATTGGCAATTAAACACTAGGAGAAGTCCGTGGACGTTGAACTAAGAAGCAATACGTAACCCAGATCAAGAAGTAATATAAATCACATTGTTATTTCTGCCACGCGCAAACCGAATTCTTATATTTTTATTCGTTTTGCTAGCTCGGTCATTAATTAACAGGTGTCCAAATGCCACACATGTGGTGGTGGTGTATAAATAATAGTAATAATCCGTCGATTGGCTCAGCTTTATTTTCCTCTGGTTCTTCTACTTCTTTCTATTCTTTTTAAATTTCTTTTAATTAGATCTATTAAATAGTAATTATCACACCACAAATAACAAATTTCAAAATGGGTTTATTCAACAACTTAAAACAATCTTACGAAGACAACAAGGATACCATTGACCAATATGGTCAACAGGCCAAGGATGCTTATTCTAAGTATAACTCAAACAAGAACTCAAATAACTCCAACTCAAACTCTGACTCGTACGGTAACGATAACTCCAATTCAAACTCTTACGGCAATGACAACTCAAATTCTTACGGTAACGATAGCTCCAACTCCAACTCTTACGGTAACGACAACTCCAACTCCAACTCTTACGGTAACGACAACTCCAACTCCAACTCTTACGGTAACGACAACTCCAACTCCAACTCTTACGGTAACGATAACGATAACTCCAACTCTTACGGTAATGACAACTCTAACTCTGATTCTTACGGTTCATCCAACAGAAGAGGTGGCGACAACAATAACTCAAGCTCATACGGTAACGATAACTCTAACTCCGACTCTTACGGTAACGATAACTCCAACTCCAACTCTTATGGTAACAACAACTCCAACTCTGATTCTTACAGTTCATCCAATAAGAGAGGTGGTAATGATTCTTACGGTAACGACGACAACTCCAACTCCAACTCTTACGGTAACGATAACGATAACTCCAACTCTTACGGTAATGACAACTCTAACTCTGATTCTTACGGTTCTTCAAACAGAAGAGGCGGTAATGACAATTCCAACTCTTACGGTAACGATAACGATAACTCTTACGGTAACGACAACTCTAATTCCGACTCTTACGGCTCTTCAAACGGAAGAGGTGGTAACGACAACGGTAACAACAACAACTGGTAAACAATTTGAAAATTGTTCTTTGCCATTGCTTTATTTATTACTTTAATGTCGATTTGTTTTTAGGCTCTTTACTGAATTTGTTTAAATCTTTATATTTATTTTTTCAAGCTTTCTAAGTGAAAAATTGATAACTCAAAAAGCGTCCTTGTAAAAAAAAATTAACATGTAAATCTACTAAACCAAGGATAAAAGTTGAAATTCGCTGATTGTTTTCTTGGTAGAAAAATTAACTTATCATTTTTTATTCCATAAAAAAATAAAATCCCACTTCATTACTTTGATGATGCTTTCAAGACTGGTTAATTTGAATAAACGAGTTACTGTTAATAAAATCAATAAACTAAATATGTCAACAGCGATTGGAAAAAACGATGAAAAACCATGTAATTGTACACCAAGTGAGAATTTAAGTGATGAAAAAGTTGGTCCTATTGAAGAATCGATTGCTGAAGTTATTAAACATGAACTAAAACCAAGTTATCTTAAAATTAGAAATGACTCTTGGAAGCATTCACACCATAATGCAATGAGAGATGCAGATAACATCAAAGAATCGCATTTCTATTTAACGATTATTAGTAATGATTTCAAGGATTGTAAAGGGTTACCTGCAAGGCATAGACTAGTTTATAAACTATTAGATAAGCAAATAAACGAGATGGGTGTTCATGCAATTCAGCTTAAAACTAAAACACCTGAAGAATGGGAAATTGAACAGAGCAGAAAGTCAACGAAATAGTCAGGTAATAAAGTAATAAAGTAATAAAGTAATATTAATGATATATAAAGATAATAATAATTATTTTATACCAAGTTTTTATATTAAATAGATAATCATTAATCAGTGATCGGATTCTTTAACAAATTTTTCATATGATTCTTGATTCAATAAAGAGCCTAAGTCATAATTGTCACTTAATTTAATTTTAGCAATCCAACCATCACCCATTGGATCCGAATTAATCAGAGAAGGATCGTGGTCCAAGTTTTCGTTTGCACCTAAAACTGTACCATCCACAGGTGAGTAAATATCTGAAGCACTTTTAACTGATTCAACAGAACCAATTGCTTCACCATGGGTAATTTCTTCACCAATTCTATCAGTTGGCGTTTCAACAAATGTTGCATCACCTAAAGCTTCTGAGGCGTAGTTTGTAATTCCAACAAATGATGTACCATCTGGATGAATTGAAATCCATTCGTGTTCTTCAGTGAATTTTAAATTAATCGGGCCTTTAGAATATGTTGAAACAATCGAAGTTGGGTTTAACTTGAACGTTGATGAAAATCTAACCGAATTAATTTTGGTATAGATGGTTGGTAATCTGAACGATTTACTTATTAGTGTTTTAGCAAACATTTTTGGTATTTAATATGATATACAGAGTTATCAAAGAAAGAAAAATCTTGTCAAAGTTGTTTAACTTATGGGATAAATATTCTTGATGGTAAAATTGATTTTGATTTATTCTACAAAACAGAATAATGGGGATATGAAGTTAGCGGAGTCAGAAGAAGTCCTTAAGAGTCTAATAAAATTGAAAGAAGTCCAAAGAAGTCTCACAAAGAGTCAATATATCACGTGACTAGTTTCCATTTATTGACTTCTGCTTGACTTGTAACATAGTCACGTGATCGATGGATGAAGCATCAGATAATACATGTAATATATGTCCATTTACCCATAGTTCTTACGTTTTTTTTGCAGAAAATTTGTGTAGAATTATCACAATCTTATATATATATATATATATATATATATATATATATATATAAACAAATAAAAAAATGTTTTAGTTTAATAAATAGTGATATTTAGTCCTTTCTTCTCTTCTCTATATCAGCAAGCCAAAAAATTGTGTTTTCATTCAACTGGTTGATTAAAAAATCCAAATCCGGTAAACTATCACTAATTTTCTGAAAAAACTCTTTTGCAAACCTATTAATAAAAAACATCTGTGAATTTGATAAGCCGCTAACCAAATTAACAGCTTCATTAATATTAATATTCTTGATCAAAAAATTGAATTTCTTTAAATTTAACTCTTTTGATTCATTATTAAGTAATTTTTCTAACAATGCAACTTCCTTGAATTCTTCACCCAGTGATAACCCCCATTTGCAACTGGTGCTTAATGGTCTGCAGACATTTGAAATATCGGCACATTTTAATAACAACGACGCTAACAAAATGAAATCTCCATTGGTTTTATTGACTTCATCAATCTTACTAACAAAAGAATCATGTCTTGCCATATCAGTTGCCAAAATTGAACTAAAAATAATTTCGTTAAAATAATTCAATTGTGAACTACTCAAGTTTTCCAAAATATTTTTTTTATAGAATGGCTCAAGTATTTTCTTGAATTGAAAATAGTGGAAATTTTCTAATATTGATTGATTATTAAAATTCTTAGCAATTTGTGTTTTAAAAGTTATTAAAAAGTTATTTGTAATACCTGGATGACCAATATCATGGCCTAATGAAGCTAATAACAATGAATAAATCTTGTAACTGTTTTCCTCATTATGAATATTGTTCTTTTCAACGTTTGATTTTGAAAGAAAAAAGTTTGTTGCTTGTAAAACATCCACCGCATGTCTAAAATTATGAAATGGATTACCTAATCTATAGTTATCCCTTATAAAGAATAAAAATGAATATAAATCATTTGATAAAAATTTATATTCGAATTCTGCATTTGATAAAATTAAATAACTAATATACAATAATTCATCAATTGAAAATTCATACGCTTGGAAGTTCCATTGGTTTAACGATTTCAAATAATAATCATCTGATCTTTTAATGTCTAGTAATGTTCTGAATTCTATAGTCGAAATTAAATCTATTATTAACTCATAATTTTCATCGTTATTTTCAGCATTATTAATAAAAGCTGTCATTGAGTTTATGGTTGAATAGGAATTTTTGCTAAAATATTTATTTATCTTTTCATCATTTAGTCCAATCCATGTTTCAATTCTAATTAATCGATCATTGATGAGACCGTTGATAATTTCAAAATCTTTGCCGATTTTTGACTCAAATTTCAAATCCCTATCGATTTCATCATCAAAATTAAAACCATAAATTAAGAGATTTAAATGGTAGAATCTAATTTTCAACAATTTAATTAACGAATTTATGTTAATTTTTTTGTGTCCATTTCCATTTTCATTATTGAAACCGTTTGTATTAATCAAAATTATAAATGGATAATTAATTTCAACTTCATCCTCATTTATAACTCTTTTAAGTTCATTATTATTTGCTAAGTTTAGTTTGAATTTGACAGAAACCAACAGATATTCCAAAAGCGAAATAACGCTATTAAACTTTGTAACATGTGTCGTCGTGTTCGAACTTAATTGCTCTGGTAAGTTGAAATCTTTCTGTTCAACAGAATAATCCAATACGAGCACCTCCGATAACATTTAGAATCTCTTATTAATAATAGGAAAGACAATAGAAGTGTTTATGTATATATCTATGTGTGCCAATACAAGAAAACAAAACTGTTGTAGATGAGTAAATGGGAATAAAAGGAGAAAAGTAGTACCGATCAAATCGCTAATTGAAAGAATTAAGAAGGAGAAAGCGAAATTTGCTTAGATGTAACGCCTATTGAAATTTGAGCCTCACTCGGGAAGGTTAACGGTAATAATTACTTATTTCCACGCTGAGTGTCCGCCTATTGAGAGCATCACAGCATGTTTTTGCATGTGGAAATGAAGTTGTGATTTGTTGCTTGGCTGAGGTATGGCCAAGAATGCTAGGAGTGAATTAAAATGTCAACTAGGTGTACTAATATCATTACTTTTACAGGTAGATAGTATGCTACAAGGTGATTAACTGTTAATGCAGACATTAAAGTCTGGTGTAAATGAAAATAAATTAAGGTAGTTTATAAAAGTAAGTAACATGAATCAAACAATTAATCACTCAATCAATCAATCAGTCAATCAATCAATCAATCATGTAGGTTTTCTTTAACAAATGTGAAACTTTTCAACAATTTATTTCTGGCACCAACGGTACTGACACCTAGTTCACTTAATTGGTTATCATTTAACTCAATCATATCTTGCCAATTAATATTCTTTAGGTTTTCAGTATATTTATGTAGCCTTAAAGTTTTTAGCCATGCAGGGATATTATTTAGTAGGGTAATTGATGCAATGTCTTTTGGCATTGAGTTAACCGATTTTTTAGCACCATCAGAATTATAATCACTATCAGTTGATAAGGTGTGGTGATGATGATTGGTAATAGTAACGGTATTCTTAATATTGCCATTGCCAGTGCCATTACTGCTACTATTAATATTCATATTACTACCGGTGTTGCTATTACGGATTCTATTGTTGGGTGGAACAGATAACGATTGCTGACTATTAAATTCCAACGAATTTTTATTTTGTAGAAAATTATGTCTACCCCTGTCATCCTTCATTGATTTATTTGAATCCATTTTCGATCTGTTTGTGATTGTATTTAGTGAATGATTTAGTTTAATTATATTCTGGCCTGCAAAATTACTTAAGTTATGGTTTAAATCTTCAGAAACAACCTTAATTAATGGCTGAGAAGCTAATGGTTGGTTCTGATATGACATAAAAGTGGTTTGGTTATTGGGATTGACGTTTTGATTAGCCATGTTATTCATGTTGCTATTAAAAGATGATTGAAACTCTCCATAGACTGATGGACCAGCAGATCTTGGTCTAATAATTGGCTCAGTTAAGTTTGAAAAACCTGTTTTCATAACTTGCGGTGATAAAATTTTTTTTGGAGTTGGTAAATACATTTCAGGTTGATTTAAAATTGAATCCAATGTTGTTGGTTCAGAGCTGTTTAACGATAAAATTGGAGATACCGGTCTCAAATTTTGGTTTTTGATCGCTGTTGATGATGAAGTTGAACTTAAATTCAAATTCATATTGTTATTTGAAGGTGAAAACAGTAAATTTTTTTCATTATAATTATTCAACTTACTTTTCATATAATCTATTACATCACTACTTAAATTTTCTAAAAAGCAGTTCATAACTGTCTTTTGTTCTTCATTGTTTAAATTTTGGATCCAATTATTAAACATTTTTAAATCGTTTGTAAAATTTTGTAAATTAATTTCTGTTTTCGGTTCAAATGCCGGGACATCATTTTCATTGCCATATCCAATGGGTGATAATTGATTTTCCATACTAGTACAATTAATATTATTAATGTTATTAAGATTATTCAGATTGTTGATATTGCTACCATTGAATGAAGGTATTGGAGATGTTACTCTATTGCCATTCATTGTTGGTGATGATAAAATGGAATTAATTGGTGGTATGGCAGAAGTTGTAATTGATGGTTCAAATGCATATCTTGAAGATGGGGGCGATAAAACTGCCAATGAATTATCTGTTAAAGTTGGAGAGAACAGCTGAAGTGGTTGGGGTTTTTGTGATTGAGACTGAGCTTTTGACTGTGATTGTAATTGTGATTGTGATTCGGATGGTGTATGAGAGTGGTTCAAGTGACAATGTTGAGAATCCATGGCTTGCATTTCAATATTACAATATCCTGCACTGAAAGTGGAATGTTATTAACAGAAAAAAAAGGTTTTAATACTGTGAATAACAAACAAGTAAGCTGTTGATTAATTACTGAACTGGAGATCTCAGCTGGCATTAATTTTATTGACACTTTGTTCATTGACAGAATTAACTGACGTCTGCTATTTGTACATTATCAGGGTTACTTATTGTTATTCCCACTGTTAGTGTTACTTTTATTACAGTTTCTTCTATATTATATAGATTAGCAGTATAAGTTTACTTGAGTTATATTAACATTTATTGCATATACAACCATGTCAAGTCAATCAGGTATTACAGGTATGTTCTTACTCGAATATCACTTGATAAAATAAATATTCTAATACTAATAACTAAATACGTTTTTAATAGCATCACCCGAATTAATTGATTCTTTTAAAGAATTTGTTACATCGGGTAATAGAGCATTAATAATAAAGATTATCGGCGAGGATTTGAAACCAATTGAACAAATTAAAGGTAATTCAACATTAGATATGGATTTAGATTTGATAAACACGCAATTTTTAAATGATTATGAACCATTATATTTAATTATTAAGCATGATTTACCATCAAAGAAGTATATTTTTGTTTCCTTCGTGCCAGATTTATCAAAAGTTAAGGAAAAAATGTTGTATGCAAGTACAAAAAATAATTTATTAAGACAACTAGGTGGTGACTTTTTTAATCCAATTTTGTTTATCAATGAAAGGGAAGAAATTTCAAGTTTTGGTTGGCAAAAAATGATAGATTCAGAAAATTCAATCAATCCATTAACACCTGAAGAAAGAAATTTTAAAAATTTTAAAAATTCTGAAATTTTAGATGTTTCTTTAAATTCGAAATCTCAAACTTTAGTTAATGATATTAAAAAGAATTTAACGTTTAAAATTGACGATGAATTAATTTCGCATTTGCAGGACATTAAAGATTCTGAATTAATTAAAATTTTAATTAGAGATGAAACTTTAATTAAGCTTGAGAATTTAAATAATATTTTTACATCAAATATTATACAAAATTTGAACACTGATCAACCAAGTTATAATATTGTTAAAATTGACGATAAGTTATATTTTATCTACACATGCCCATCAGGCTCAAAAGTTAAAGACAGAATGTTATATGCGTCAAATAAACAAGGATTTATTAGTGAACTGAAAAACTTAGGTTTACATATGAAAAAGATTATTGAAATTGGAGATCCAGAAGAAATCGAATTGACTGAATTTGATGATGGTGATAATGATAACAAGACTGATGCTAATGATAATAACAGGAAGGGTAGTGCTCCAAATAATCTAAGATTTTCAAAACCTAAGGGACCAAGAAGAAGATAATTGTTATAATTAATTTTACTTTGTTTACTTTATTTTATGTCGTTATTTTAAATATATATATTTTATAAACCCAAAAAGTACGAATAGAAAGTAAAAGAAATTAAAAAAAAGCTAACTATACATTTAAAGAAAAACCGAAAGAAGATGAAAGAAAGGAGAAGAAAAAGAATAAAAAAAAAAGAATGAAAAAGAGAGGATTGAAAGAGAAGGGAACTGAAAAGAATGGATATGGAAATTGTAACAAAAAACTAATGTTTATCTAATTCCAGTAAATCATCAAACTCACTGTTGATTAAATTATTTTCGTTGATTTTCCAATGGCTGTCACTTTTTATATCATGTTTAATATTGAAAACATTATTGCTATTTTTTAAAGTATTGTTATTATTGATATTATTATACTTTGAAGTTGGAAGAGTAGTTTTTTTAATTGGCGATCTATTATTAACAATATTTGTTGAGTTTTTTAATGGCTGTAGTTTTTTATTTGAAGTAATTGATTTATTTAATTTTCTTTGTCTCTTGTTACCTCTCAGTTGATCAGGATCTGCCATTATAAAGTGAATTTCACCTGGGATATTATTATTTGAACGGCCACGTTTTTTTGAAGTAAAACCGTTGTTGACATGCATTATTGAATATGGCGACTTGCTTGAACCTTTGTTACTGTTATTATTATTATTATTATTACTATTATCATTATTGTTATTATTGTTATTCATGAAAAATTTTACATCTGACTGCTTAGAGTTTGATATCGACGGCTGGGTCCTTGATTTTTTCAATGTTTTTTGTTTGACATTTTTATTATCAAATATACCCATTGCAGGTTCTAGATTTGATTTTGATTTAATTAACTGGCATGGGACCTTGATTAAACAAGATTTTGTAATCGGAGTTGGAGAGGCCTCGATATTGAGTTTAATAATTGAGTCCTTAATATCTGGCTTACTTGCTGATGACATGATGATTGTTGAAGCGGAAGAATCTGAATTTTTAGATGAAATTGATTGTTTCAACGGGGTTTTATACTGTAGTTTTTGAGCCTTTGAGTATCTAATTTTGAGTTTAATCTTGTCATCAGCGTCCAGCTCATCATTGACGGTATCGTTAATCTGATATTCCTTTTTCATCTTAAAGGTGCTTTTATTCGTCGGTGACGAGGTTTTAACTTGTAGCAATTCTTGGTCTAGATTTTTCGATTTGATTTGAAGATTTGACTGCTGGGTTAATTTTTTGATTGTGTTTGTGCCAATTACGAATTTTGAATTAAACTCATTATTATTTGGTGTTCGGAATATCTTTGAAATGATCTTATTATTAATGGGGGTCTGTAGATTAAGATCGAAATTGCTCAGAATACTTTCAGAGTTATTGCCTTTGCCATTGATGCTATTAGTATTGGTGTTATTGATAAGTTCTTGGTTTGAATTGTACAATCCGTTTATATATGGCGTATCGAACCAATAATCCATCATTGTGGATTTGTCAGCCAACGGCGTGTCCAGGTTGGAGGTAATATTGTCATTGAATATTTGTTGCTGCTGCTGCTGTGAGCCACCATTGGCTGAGTTCGTAGTCTGGAATTGTTGGATGTGCTGCTGATACTGAAGATGAGTTGGAGTATAGCTTGCAAATGACACTAAATTTGCAGGTGAATTTAGTTTTTGGAACATCAAGATATCTTGTTGTGACTGCTGCTGCTGCTGCTGCTGTTGCTGTTGCTGGTGATATTGGTTTAACTGAAATATAGGTAACTTTGGAATCGAGTCTTGCCGTGTCTGTGGACAGCTCTGGATCTGGTTCTGCTCCTGCTGCTGGGACGGGCTAATCATCCTAGTCAAATTATTGGAAACTAACGAGTTAATCAAGGTACTTAAATCCGGGTCTGGCGTGTTCTCGCTATCCGGATTGAACAACGGTAGATAGACATCTCTTGTTGGTGAAGAATCGAACGGGAACTTTGTTTCTTTGTTCGAAGACATTCTAAATGTTGGTGAGCAATATCAGTTACAGATGGTGGTAGTAGCAATAGTAAAAGTATGGGCGATAATAATAGTAATAGTAATAGTATAGTTATAGTTATAGTAATAGTAATAGTAACAGTTGTAGGTATAGCAGTGATAGTAATAGCAATGATAATAATAGCAGCAATTGAGGTCGTAGCAATATTTTTGTGTAGAAGATAACAAACACAACTTCCAATAAGCAGACACCGTCAATAATTTCGAATGATTATTTATTTTCTTTGTTTACCTATTGTTTGTTTGTTGTTGTTTTTGTGCAGCGAAACAAAATAAAAGCCGATTTCTCGTGCCACAGAATTCTTGTCGTATTTCTACCACTTAAAATTCCACGTCCGACGTTCGACTTTCGATGGGCATAACAGGTGATTATTTAATCAGATACTGTGTAATGGTAATAGCAATGGTAATAATGCCGTAACACAGTAGCAGTGATCAGCAGCAGTAGTCGTGTAATATACACGATCAGTATCTACTACACTTCAGCTACAGCTACAGTTACAGCTGCAGTTACAGCTACAGCCACCAATACAGCTACAATCAGTCCCGTGCTAGCCCTCAAAGCCTCCTCGGCTTAACGATTCTGTGGAAACAAAGTAGTGCACAGGCGTTTAAAAACGTTATTTTACCATATCAACGTTTAAATTTTGGCAGATTGGTGAAACATTCGGGACAATAAACGGTTCTGGCACAGTAACCAGTAATATGAGCGATATAAAAGTGATAGTCTATATATATACATATATATACAAACATATATAAATATATATACATAAATAGATATATGTAGATATATGTAGCTATATAAGATAACACCTTCTGATGGATTGTATTGGCAATAACAAAGAAATGAAACGTTGAGCAGGTTCACAGATTTGGGAAATGGAGTAGGAAAAGGGAAAAAAAAAAGGAATTTATGCACAGCAAGTCATCAATAAAAAATGATTTACACAGTTATTTGAGTTGTTTAGCTTGTTTAACTTGTTTAACTTGTTTATTTTGAATTAATCATTAATCATTAATCTGGTTGTTATTACTAGTGTTTTCTTTTGCTGCTTAATATTGATCGTGTTGGTTTGTTTGTGTTAGTTGATGTCTGCTATTGCTTAGTATTGTGATCTTATATTAAATTAACCTTGTCATACATTTGCCTTTCATTTATATACTGATACTTGTTACAGACGACACTTAAGTACGTTGAGTCTTCAATTAATATTATCAACAAAATAGAATAGGAAGCAAAATATACCAAAAGCAAAAGAAAAAACAATCGAATTTATACGTTTTACATTACATTACATTTTACAGCTTGGTCATGTCGGAAGATAAAGATAAAGATAAAAACATGGATAAGTCACCCACTAAAGAAGTCGTTTCACCTCTTTTATCCCATGCTGCAGCATCCCTAAGCTCAGCGAAATCTAACCAGAGCAGCCTAACGTTGCCAATGCTACCCATCAAAGAGTCGATTATACCTATCATTTTCACGAGAATCGATACGCTGTTGCCCTACAAATCAGGTTTCACAATCCCACAGGTTGAATGTGACCCGTTCTATATTAAGACAAAGTCTCATATTATCAAGTTGGCTTCTATACCTTCATTCCTGGATGATCTATTATCATGCTGTTACAACATCCTGATTTCAATTTTAGATGATTCGGGCACCACTACTAACTCAGCCAATAAATCAAACAGCAATCCAAATTTGGTTAACATTAACGTTAACAACAAGCTGTATTCATTGTCGAATAAAAACGCAATAACGTTGTCTTCAATATTTTTAGTATTGTCCTTGATGGCAAGTATTCTAAATACTGTTAGATCCAATGATTTATCGGATCACCCGACTGGTTCGATACTGAAATTGGTCGGCATGAAAGTTACCCCAAACTATTTTGCTGGCAAGGATTATTCTTTCATACCTTCAACTTCCATCAATCCAATGATTGCCAAAAAAATCTTGCTCATCTTGGCAAACTTTAAATCTAACAATGAAACTCTTTCTTGCCTTTTAAAGTTAACAAGCAACGAAAATACAAATCATTCTTTTGAGTCTCGAACAATGTTGGAAGATTACAAAGAATTAAAAAGAATTATTAATACCAGAGAAAAAAATCAGCTAACTAATTTAATCGATGAAAATATTAGTTCAATTATAATGTATATTTCTTCAACAAATCCAGGTGACTATTTGGAGTTTCTGAAGGTTATTTTTAAAAGAATCAATGTTGACGCACTATTTATACCACATTCAGATTTTCTGAATTATATTTTTTTGACTTCTTCAAACGTTAATTCTCATGTCAATTTAATTAAAGATATAATTCATATAACGAAAAGACACTCACAGCAATGTTCGATTCTATTCCTATTTTCAAACGCAATTTTATCTTGGGCCACTTATAGAACTGAAGACTTTTTGAAAGCGACAGAGGCTCCAACTTCCTCAAAGAATTTTGAAGTTTTATTTGATTCAGTGCATAAATTATTAGATAATAAATCTTATTCAAAAGTTTATTACAGAATCTTGAGTTGTTTGATGCTATTTCAACCGAAACAATTTACTAGGTTTATTGAGGATAAGTCCTTAAAATCAACCACTTATTCCATCAAAAGGTCTGTTATTAAACTGAATTCTAAACAGAAATTTTTAAATGATTTTGTTCAATTAATTTCTAAAAATCCTGAATGTGCCGATTCATTAACAAAAATCTTGTTTGTCGGATGTGCAACAGAAATCATAGATCCATCCAATCCTTTGGTCTTATTTATTCATTTTGTCTATAATTCAGTTTATAAGGAATTACAAATGGACAATCCGGAATTTATCTTAAAGAAAAATTCTTCAAGTTCTACGACTGATTCTTCAAGTTCTTCAATTTCTACAATATCAAGTATTTCAACTAATTCCAACTCAAATAATGCACCATTATCTTTATCACAAAGTTATTTCATTCAATTGATGGAAAGTTTAAGAACCAATTTATTTGCAATTTCAATTATGATTAATACAAATGAAATGATTCAAAGGGTCAATGACGTGTTCAGTGATTCTTATTCTCCTTTAAATTTATTACTAGGAATTTCTGGTGGTATTAAACAAATTATGGAAGTTCCTTCGATGGCGGAAAAAATATTTCTTTATATTCAAGAGATTTCTCCAACTTTTTTGAATACAATGACTGAAATGGCAATTTTTTTAAAAGAAAATGAAAATATTGGTAAAAATAATGATACAGATAGTAGTAGCAGCAGTGGCAATACTACCAACGTAAACAATAGCGGTAATAATACTGACATTGATTTATCTCGTCAAAATAATGCATCAAATTCTTCACCTTCAACTCCATCAACTCCATCAACTCCATCTTCAGCGGTTTCTAAAAAATCATTAGTTAACTATAAAAATGGCGCTTTGGGTATTCCAAGTGTTTCTCGTGCTCCTTCGGTTAAACTTTCGTATACCAAAGCATTAACCAATAAAATGAAAACTTCATTCAGGACATCCTCAAATCATTCTTCAACTTCGTCATCCGCATCGTCATCGTCAAATTTTATTACCAGTCCGATTCATAATCCAGTTTCAAATTCAAACGCAAACTCAGGCTCAAATTCACATGCAAATTATGTGCCTTATAAGATTTCAACTAAACCGGTTTCAGAAAAATCAAATATTTCAGTTAGTAGTTTAACTTCCAATAATGAGTTAAATAACAATTCATCAGAATCTAGTGAAGATTTAAATTATTTCAGAATTAAAGTTTCGAATGGAGGTGATCTTAAAAAGCCAACAAATATTTTAACGAAATCGAAATTTTCAAATAAAACATTTGAAATTTCTAACAATGTTAAAACTAAAGTTAAAAAAATTTTAATTAATATGATGACAATTTATAAAATATATCCGTTTTTATGTTATATTGATGTTGGTGAGTATCCAAATTTAGATTTTGGAAAATTTGAAAGATGTTTTAAAAAATTTATTGACCCAATTGTCTCACTGTTAATTGACGATGACAAAAAATTAGTTAAAGCCACAGAAGATTTTTTATTGACTTTTGCATCTTCTCTGGCAAATAGGAAAATTTTAAGAGTGTTTGTTGCTTATTTTGCAACAACAATTTTAATTGATTCCATTTCTCAAGTTACAATTTCACCTGATATAAACCATCAAAGAAGAGAGTATTTAATTAAATTTATTGCAAGACTTTTGGATGATCGTAAAGATTATTCGGATTTGGATTTAATGTATAAAAATAGAAAAATAATCGATACAATTCATGATAGTGGAATTTGTAGCAGATTAGTTAAAAATTTTGAAAGAGTTGTGTTTTTAGGATTGTTTTCGGATAATTTAGATACAGTTAGAACTTCACGCCGTTTATTACAAGCTTATGTTTCTTCGTTAACGAGTAAACATCATTATAATACTTGTTTTGAAAAAAGTAATTTAGTATTAGCACAATCCATATTAGCTGAAAAATTACCTGTCGGTGCAGTTGCAATTAGGAAGAAACTAAGAGATCATCTCTGTGAATTAAAGGATCCAACAGAATTAATGTTGGACGTTTGGTCAATCATGTATGAAAAATTATCAATTGCTCATTGCTATTCCGAAATGCCAAATACTGATGATCAAGAAACTGTTAATAATTACCTGATGAATCATAATCCAATAGAATCTGTTGATGTTTATGGTGAATATATGGCATCACTTGGTGGTATTATAATGTCACCGTCATTTGCAAATGATATGAGACAACCATTCATGCAGCAAAGTCTGGAAACATTCTTGAATTATAAAATGGTTAACCTTTTCGGTACTGACCCTAGAAAAAGAGAACATTGCCGTGAAATTCTATCAGTTTGTGTTCATCCATATTTATGTGGCCTATTATTAAATTTGGTCAAAAAATTTTTACCAAAATTTGAAACGAGTTTGAATAGTAAAGAATATAATGTTTGTGAAATGTTTTTGAGTGTTATTAGATCATTATCACAAATTGAATGGGATTCTTTATTTTTCAATGCAGTTGAAATGTGGGAAGTCAATTACAAATTATTAAAAATGTTAAATGTTAATAATATTGATCCAATATTTTTGAGGTTAAAGTTGAAATTCTGTAAAATGGAGGTTTTATTTCTAGGTAAAATGGATAAATTGTCGATGCATGGTAATATTTTAAAGAAAAATGAATATGCTAGAATTGCAGCTGATTATTTAGAAAATTCGTTTAATTTTGAATCCAGTGAATCTACCACTATTAAACCAACGAAAGTTTTATCTTTTGGCACACCCTCAAATCAAAAAATTTCATCAAAATTAGAAGAATTAAAAAGGTCTGAATTGAAAGATTTACATTTAGATATTAAAGTTGAAACCTCTTTTATGCTTAAAACGATTTTTTTTAAACTACCTTTAGATACTCCAAGACATAATTATGGTCAATCAGAAGATGACAAATCTGTTGCAGGTGTTGTTTTTTCAAACTATTTTAATTTGTTTGTTCGTATTTTAGAGAGATTGAATGTGATGAAGAATGAACTGGATCAAAGTATGGCAAATAAACATCGTTCATCAAGTATTATTAAAGATATTATTCAGGCTTTAATAAATTTATTAAGTGCAAATTCAGATATTGGTTTAAAATATTCCTTGCCATTAGGTTATCATGACGATAAATTAATCAGAGTTTCATTTATTAATGTTTTTTCCAAAATTATTAAAGAGATATATTCAGATTCGAATAAAAAAGATTTGCCGTTATTATATTCCACAATTACAAATTTATTAATTTCAGATACACCGTTATTACTATCAACCGCATTCAGTTGTCCCAAATCTGATATTGAAGCATTCGCAAATGCACTGTTAGAAATTTCAACCAAAAAAACCGTTCAGTTAAATATGATTACATCTTTAATTAAATTTGATGTCATGAACACCTCTGATAGTAATGAAATTTTAAGATCAAATACTGTTGGCACACGACTTGTTGCATTATACTCTCGTCACAGTGCAGCAGATTATTTAGTAGATCTTTTCAGACCAGTTTTTAAAGAAATGGTTGAAAATGATGAATTTTTTGAGATTGAGAAAGTTACAAATAAATCGACTGATGACAAAGAACTGAATGTTAAACTATTTCTTAAATATTTGAATTTGATTACTGATCGTATTTGTGACTCCTTAGAAAATATTCCTTCTGGTATTAGACTGATTTCTAAAACAATCTTTGAGGCAACTGCAGAAACTTTTCCTGATTTAAAGTTTACTGCATTGAGCGCATACCTTTTTTTACGTCTCTATAATCCTGCAATTGTTGCTCCGGAACGTGTTGATATTATAGATTGTGAAGAAATTCAATTTAAAAGGTCCTTAATTCAACTTGCTCGTGTTATCCAAATGATTGTTAATGAATCTTCTTTGCGTTTTCCATTAATTGAATCTAAATCTGAAGAAATCGAGGGTATTAGAAAGAAGTTATTTGATTTCATGCGTGATGTTGTTTCCTTTAATGCCAATGAAGAATTAAAAAAATTGGAAAATACAGCTTCTCTTCAATTATCAAATTCTGGTACAATAATTGATTCTGAAAATTTTGATAAAGTTATAGTTGAGTCTAGTTCTAAAAACTGTGCAATTTATTTTCATTCTTTCTTTTATGATAACTGGATGAATATTCGGGAAAACTATTGCAATAATAGCTATTCAAATGATGATGATAAGCTGAAAAACATTAGAATAGTTGATAATGTCTTATTAACATTAGGGCTGCCATCAAGGATTAAAGGTTACCAAATTCCAGAATCGGTTAAAAGCGATAAATCTGAGAAAGGCTTGTTACTATATGATTTTATGTCACAGACTTCTTTAAATCAAGATGATTATTCATTTATTAAAGTTTTAATTACAAAAGATGGTTTACCATTAATTCTTTTTGCCTCTGGGGATATACCTGAGGATATTTCACCGGAAACTTTTGTCTACGGATTAATTCAAACACTGACAAAATATTGGGAATCTCCATATTGTTTCTTATTTGACTGTACATCTTATAGTGGTGATGAATTCCTTTATCTTTGCAGGAAATTATATACTAATATGGTTCCCGTTAAATATAGATTAAATTGTAAGAGAATGTATTTTGTCAATTTGTCACCAAGATTTTTTCAGACTTTGAAAGATTTCAATAAGGAATTCTCTGAAGCTCCCGAAGTGAAACCTGAATATATCCTCCTATCTACTAACGATGATATTAAATCCTTGAATAAAAATGGTTTACTTGGTTATTCTAATGAAATTTCAAATGATGCTAGGGTTATATTTCATGATGTTAGTATGTATCAAATGGATGCTAAAAGATTTATTCCCGTCAAACTTAAGATTGGTAATGAATTTATTCAAATTTATTCAGGTCTACCACAAAGGGTTAAGCTTGCAGGTAAAATGCATGTCGTAAATCTAGTTGATTGTCATAAAATTAAAGATTTGGAAGATATTGGTGCATCCACTTATACTGGTGTTTCAAATGAGATTTCAATGGTTGACACAAAATCTAATGATAGACTAATTTTAGCATCACCGAAAAAAATTGAAATTATGAGAACATTATATTTTTCTAGAGCCAGATTAAATAGTAACACTATTCAAAGTGTTGATGATTTTGGAAACGGAAATGGAAATTTAAATCCAAAATATGCTGTCGGTCAATTATTGAATATCAGTTTATCTGGTTTAATATCTCGTGAAGATGACATTAGAAATTCTTCTTATTCATTATTAGCTTCAGTTACAGATTGTGTTGGTTTGCAAACCGGCAAGCACATTGATAGTGTTGAAGGCGTTGTTTTCCCTTTTGGTGATGTCCAATATATTTGCTCCATTTCGGCTGAAATTGCTATTCATCATCCTGATTTAGCATATCCATTTCTTTATGGATTTTTTCAAGCCTTTGAAGACGCAAACTCAGATAATAAAAATATTATTGTCGTTTATGCCTCACCGTGGATTAAAAATATTTACAAACATGTTTATCTTTCTGATTCAATTAAAGGACCAGGTCGAACCAAAGATTTAATTAGAAAATTTGTTAGAGCAAGTAGAATGTCATTGAATAATACACAAGCTTTTTCGTTATTTATTTGGCCACAACTATCAAGAGAAGACCTTTTGATTGAAATGACAATTGATGAAATTGTGGCTGCTGCTATCGATCATGAAGCAGAAGGTCATGATTGGCAAGAAATTACAAAATATTGGCCGCTAAGTCCAACTATTGAAATTTGTAGCTTATTAATCAAGAGGTTACGTGACAAATCTTATGTTATGCCAATCATTGAATCAGAAATTGAAGCACATACAAGATGGATTGAAACTACTGTTTTAGCAAAATTTTTGGCATATTTGATTTTCGATTCTTTATTATTCGTCGAAAGGTTTCTAAGTGATATTTTCTATATTGTTACAATTTATATGGATAATGGCCCATTAGAATTAAGAATTACTTTGCTGAAATTATTAACCAGGACTTTCCACTCATATTTATCGAAATCTAAATTGACCAAAACACAACATTTACTAATTAAAGAACAAATTGAATTATTAAATGGTGCGAGGTTTAGAATGTTATTTGGCCTAACTAGAGATGATGATGATGATAGATACAAAACCCCGAGTATTGTTTTAGGAACTGATATGACAAATAAAGCCAATTCCGTTTCTACATTATGTGAGTTACTTACCTCATTTTTAAAGAAATTTTCCGAACCTGAAGATTATGACTTACAAATGGTGAAGTGGAATTCTTATATTATGAATGTTGCATTTAATAGTAATGCACAATTACAAACAAGAGGGATTTTAGTTATGGGTAGTTTAACTAAACAAGGTATAAGTAATGTTTTAGTTTCTAAATTTGTGGAATTATTAGAACAAACATCTACCGGTTATGCGTATTCAACGCCGGACGCAATTGCAAGGAATTTAAACTTGCATATTTGTACGCTTCATGCATTTGGTGATGCAATTGAAGGTGTTTCAGCTAGTTCGTTATTCCATCCATTAGTTTTTTGGTTGGGTTTTGCCATTACATTATTAGATAATGTTAGTTTTTATCAATATGGTGCACAGTATATTCGTTCAGTATTAATTAAAATTAGTAGCCACCTAAAGGATAAAGGTATAACCCTGATTGAATATTTGTTTAAATATAAAAAGATATTTGGAACTATCATAACTGATTTTGAAAAGATGTTTTACATTGAAGTAGATGAAGAAAATTTTGATGCAGTTATGGTTGCTGTTTGTGGTAAAGGACTAGAAGAACCTTTTGCTTATCAGGCTTCCATTGAAGCATTGGAAACATTTTTAACTGTTAGATATTCAGAAAGCATTAAATTTGATACTGTTAATAAGGATTACTGTTGTTACTTGTATTACATTTATTTGCTTGCGGCAGATAATAATGAATTAGTTAAAACATTGAAAAATTGTGGTTTAGGAGACGTTGAAATGGTCATGAGTGTTAATAATTGCATGGTTCCAAAAATATTATTAGAATGGCTAACTGCGCCAAGATTAAACGTTTTTTCAACCTGCTTGTCAACAACTAATTATTTCATGAATCAAAAACTTGATGAACTAGCATCCTCAAGAATGGTTGCAGTTTTTGTTGAGATTTATAAAATTAATCCGAAATTAACTCTGGGGTTATTTAAGCACGTTCGTGAAATTTTACAAAAATTTGTTGGCACGGCTTCAACAGCGTATTTATTAGAAACAGTCTTGAATATGATTGTTAATATGATGGATACTCCTGAATTTAAAGTACGTGGTGAATATGAGAGAGAATGGCTGCAGAAGCTGCAGGAAAGTAAGATTTCTGGAATTAGAGGTTTAGTGTTCGGTTGTAAGGATGTTTATAGTGATGGCATAGTATCGGAAGAAGTCAAGAAGATTAGGTATGAATACATAAAGAATATGATGGAAAGAGTTAGATCAGTATATGCAGATGAAATGTGATTTCTGATTTCAATGGTGATTTCTAGAACATTGTTACAAGCCACAATTCTACTGTTTATTATGCTCCTGATTGTTATTCTTTTGTTTGATTTGTCTTTCTTTTTAGGTGTTGCATTGGTTTTAAGTTGAAGATTTTTGTTTTTAGTTTCTTTCTTATGAGTTATAAAGTTGAATTTTTGTTTGTTTATTTTAATGTTTTATAATTTTTTTTTACCACTGTATTTTGTATTCAATAAGATTATTTTGATTATTATAGAAAATATACATGAGTTATGTAGAGAAATGAAAATAATTTTATACAACAGAAATTGATTTATCTGTTAACCTTTTTAAGTTTTAAATTATGCAGTCTTTCAAACTCTTTTTTATCGCTTTTATATATCAACATTGTGGCTTTTGCATCTTCAACAGATGAATGTTGGCCTGTTTGAATTTCCATCCCCAAAATTTTTTCAGTTAACTTTTTCAAAGATGGAGTCTTACCAGCAGCATATTTTTTTCTAAAGGCTGGATGTCTAGAAGTGTCTCTAATCAATGATTTTGGGTGTGATAACATTAAAGACTCGAGATCGTGTTTGATTGCATGACCTACTAAGATTTTGTTCTCTATTAGTTTTGAAACTGTTTCCTGTGCTTCTTTAAACGATATTGCGTTTTTCATATCTGACGGTTTGACACCACTAACCCAAGTTCGCCAGTCTGTAACTTTGTCTCTTGGCTGAACAAATGAATCAAAAATCAAATGCCCATGGTAATTAACAATTGAAACTCTGGCCAATTCCGACTGAATGCCTTCAGGGCCAACGCCAACAAACTCACAATCTATCGCCAAATATTTCCCTATCTGCTGTTGTCTATTTGACAGGCCATCACTTTTTGATAAGGGTTTTAGTTTGTCTGCATTAGAATTTGTAATGTCCTCATTAGCTGTATTACTACTTGTTGTAATATTATTAGCACTTATTTTAAAAGTTTTTGGTTTGGCATTTTTCGAAGCGACCACACTTTGTTTCTTTCGGAGTTTCAACCAATTTGAAGAGGACGAAGACATGATAATTCCCAATAATTCTGTCAGATATCTGATCATGAAGATATCCATCCAACTGTAAAAATTTCTGAAACTTTTTTTTTCTCAATCACAGTTCCAAATTAGGCAACCAGTTAGACCGAGCCTTCTTATGGAATTATTGTTCAACTTCCTAAGGATACAGATATGGTACCAACAATAAATCACGGACTTGAGGATCAGCCCATATGTTTCATTAACAAAACCTTGCCCTGGATACGAATACTCTATTGAATTACCACTGAAAACTGCTGGTAGTAACATAACTTCCAAATAGAATATCCTGACCCGGTCTAGTTTTTTTTCCCGTTGAGATAGGTCTTTATTTTCACTTATTTAGTTTCCACTTGCACTACAAGAAAACAGTTAAGCTAGTAGTTACAATGACATAATATATATATATACATAAAAACATAGCATAACTAACAAGCAAGCAAGCAAACGCTAATGTAGAGAAATTCTCGGTGTTGAAATCCGTTAAAAATCCATTATTCAATTTATCCGAATCCTGAACCCGGGGGGAACAAAAAAAGGATTTTTTCCGCAAGCTCGACTTTTTCCCCATTTTTAAATGATCATGTTTTAGTTAAAGAGTATTTATCATACGTTTCTACATTTCTAATAGTTACAGATTTGCATATTTATACCCATCATGTTTGGATACATGATATTTAATAGTTCTGGTGACCAGCATTTCCAGACGCCGGAAGAGTTCCAGGAAAAGGCCAGGCAGGATATTCAGAACCATATTCAGAAACTTAAATCAAATAACGGCAGTAGTGACGGAATATCTCAAAGTTCTCAACAGCAACAAATACAACCAATTCAACCGGCACAGCAAGTTGGTCAGAGTCGTACGTCTCCTCTACTTCGAAAGTTCCATAGAAAGAAAAACTCAAGCCCTCTCAGGGTCTTACAACAACAACAGGCAAAAGAACAACGGCTTCAAAAACTGCATCCATTTTCTCCCTTAGCGGATAATAACAGTGGTAATAATAATAATAATAATAGTAAGGGCGATAATCACTTAAGTCTGGCGTATGTTGGGTCGCCACTTCGAAAATCAATAACAGTGTCCACAATAGAGTCTTCCGACGACTGTTCTTCCATCGATTCAGGAAAGTCGGGATGTAGCCTATCAGCTGCTTCAGCTCAATATTTGTTTCAACAGCAACAAGAGAGTTTAAGTAGGATAAATACAAATTCGACATTTGAGTCTTCAATATTCAGCAATCAATTGTCAACAATATATACAAATTCTACAATACCTTCAGCTAATACAAGTAATAACCAAGAAAATAATATTCCAGATAATGGTTATTTATCTTTGAATGATGCTCTTCCACATGATTTTCAAGACTATTATTCACCTGATTTAGATGTTGAAAAGTTTTCAAACGGTAGGCCAGTTTTCACAAAAAGAAATTTAAAAAACTGGGAGTTAAATGATTTAAGATCACTTTTAATTTATACAGATTTAAAGCCAGACTGGCACCATAAAATTCCCACAGTGCAGTCGCCTTATCCAAATACCAATTTTAAAATTCAAATAATACCAAATTATATTGAAGATGCGCAGTTTGTTGAATGTCTAGCATATTCGGATATTTATAAAGAAGCTAAATTTGACATGGAATTTAAATTAAAAACCGCAAATTTTATTGTTGAAAGAGCAAGATTAAGGCATAAACATTTATTAATTGATTCATTTAATCTCAACGAAAATTTATTCGACCCAATGTCGAATCTAATAGGTAATATTCAATATGACGCTTATTTTAAATTTGAATGGAGAAATATAATAGAAAACTATTTATTAAATTTGGCAATTGAATATCAATGTCGTTATGAATTCAAATCACGAATTAGTAGATTAAAAAAAATTAACCTTCAAAAAAAGCAAAATATTGATCAATCACCTTCTGATAGTTTCCGTAAAAAGGTTTTGATTGATAACAACAACTTACAATTAAATGATGATTTAAAATTGAATGTTTGGAAAGAAGTCCAAAATCAGGTGTATAAAAATTTGGATTTAAATGGTTGGACCACATAGCGGATATGTTTTCACATATATTATTTATATATAATAAAGATTAACTTTTTTTAGTTTTCTTTATGTTTCTTTATTCTACTTTTTTATTTTATTTTTTTGGGATAGGCTTCTTAGTCTTCATACTTTATTCTTTTAGTTCATTTCGGTTGGCGTGGGTTTGCTTTAATGGCCTTTTTACTTTTCTATTCCTTACTACATAGTTAAATAAATAAATTTTTAATTTATTATTAAAATTATTTTTTAAATAAGTTTTTAAAATCTTGTGTACAATTTAGTAGTTGGTATAATTTAAAAATTTCAAAAATCATATCATTATCTTTTTCATTTTCTTTCAAATGATTTAAATAATCGTCTAATAAACTTTTGAATTCTAATTTTAATCCATTCATTTTTTTGTTTAAATTTATCAAAACTCCTGAATTTATAAAAATTTCAAGATTATCCTTTTTAGACTGCTTAATTAATTCATAAAATGATTTATTAATTCCAAAATATAACCCGACTAGTTCTTTTAGTAGATTTTTATTACTTTCTCTCAAATTATTATCAAATTGTGAACATAATTTATCAAAACACTCTATCATTTCATTTAATATAATCACTCTATTCACTAGATTTTTAATGATTGATATCTTAAGTCGATATTGTTTCATTTTTTCAATCGAATTTAAGTCTTTATCAATTGATTCATTATTAGCCTTCAAATTTTTTAAATAATCAACTAAATCTATTTTTATATCATGAATTAAATCTAAAGATCCATCAACAGATTTTCCTAAGTTGATAAAACTCAAATAATTTTGATTGACTAATTCAATCAAATCATTATCAATATTCTCCAGTAATTTTCCCAATGATAATGACAAATCACTTAATGACCAATATTTATAATGATTCAATAAAAATTTTGCAACCTCAAAATCTTCCTCTGTTTGTATTTGAGACAATAATTTATCCCTTGTAATTGTATCTTGATAAAATTCAAATGAAAGATTTGAATCTGCATCATCATCCTCGAAGTTCTCACCGTCTGCTTCCTTCTCTTCCTCATCCGTTTTAGTTATCTCCGAGCTTTGCGATATTTGTGGAGTTATCTGTAATGGTGCTAGTGGATCATCCATTTGTAAAGTGCTATGAGAAACATCAGGATTGTTAATAGTATAATTATGAAACGTAGACATAGTTTTTATTCACTACTGAATATTTATACTACTTTATTTATTATGTTAGTAAGACTGGAAATATCGCATCGCGGTCATGAATCTGTAAAATACTTTTTCCCTCTATTATTTTTCATCTTGAAAGATAGATATATCCGATATCAGCAAATTGATAATTTATATATCGCAACTTGTCACTTTCTTGATGTTTACTTTATATTATATATTAATTTTGTATTTGACTTGATTTAATCAGTAGCAAATGGACATTTTTATACCGGAAATATACGATCAAATAGCAATCTTATTACCACAGTTTGATTTAGTCAACTTATGTCGAGTTAATAAGCTGTTCAATCAATTGACAACAAGTCGATTATATAATTCTGTTACCATAGATTATAATTTCACGCAATTTGATGCTGAATACCAAAATGATGCAACCACTTATATCAAATCAAAATTTAATTTTATATCGTTGGTTAAGTCGTGTAACGAAAATCCAAATTTGATTAATTATATTGTTGAATTTAATGTTAAAAATTTACCATTGGAGTTCTATGATTTTGAAAACTATTTAATTGAAGATAATGCTGACCAGAATGATAATAAATTCAGCGATAAAAATTTATGTATTTTAAAAATGGGTCAAAACTTACAAAAAATTGATATTCATAAAGAAGTAAGCTTTAACTTTTTAAACGAAATAATTTTAAATAAATTTTCATTGAATAATTTAAAAATACTACAACTTAATATAAATATCTATTCAACATTTAAATCATTAGAGAATATAATTAAATCTAAAAAAAAATTTAAACAATTGGAAACTTTCTCAATCGGACCGTTCACAAGTAACGAACAATTGAAACATTTCTTGGACCTAGTTGAAGAAAGTAGCAAAGTAATGAAAAATTTAAAAATCAGAGGTCAGGGTAAGTTTATAAGTTTGAGTGATTTAATTGGAGCTAATATTACTCATTTGAATGTGAAATCGAATGAAGTTTTATTTACCAAAATTAATAAATTTGAAAATTTGACTAGTTTAAGCCTTGTCCAGATAAATATTGATCTTGATAAATTGATTACCACAGCATTTAATGTGGATTTGTTCAAAAATTTAAAATTTCTAGAATTATCAGAAATTTCGGTCATATCTTCTGGCCTTTTGGGTAAATCTATTTTACACGTTTTGTTTGATAATTGTGAAAAGATCTCTTTGGAAGTGTTGAAGTTGGACATCAGACAAACTAACCAGGATCAAGTTCCTGAATTTTTTGTTGAAAGGATTCTGGTTAATTCAATTAAGCAACTAGACATAGTGGTTAGATGTAATAATTTACAAAATGAATCTGTGGATTCATTGGTGGATAGATATATCAATAAAGCATTACTTAGTCAGACCAAATCATTAGTTAAATTATCCCTTGAAATAAAATCAGAGCGCACTTCTCTCAATATTGATGAACGTTCACTTTCAAAAATATTAAACAAAAAGTTTTCTAAAATTGAATCGTTGAGAATAGAAGCTCATTTTACTAATATTTTGAAGAATAAACACCTATTGGTTCAAAACTTTCCACGTTTAGATAAGTTATGGATTGTGGGCTCGAAAGCCGTCCCAATGCATTTTGGACTCGGTAGCATGTTCCCTGGTGTTTACGATAAATGGTGGAGAATTATTCATTTTCCTGCGAATTTAATGGAAAATATTGATAAGAATTATTCTTTGCAATATATTAAAGTTGATGACTGTTTATTTCAAATTCAAACTGGTAACTCCGAAAATGATAGTAATAATAGCGTTCATCCAAAGGACTCAATTGATGATTGGTTTGATGACATGTCCAGGGTTAAATTCAAAGTTTGAAAGTTCTAACTGATATTTAAATATTTACTAATTACATATATATACATTAAATCAAAATAAAATAGATATCCCCTATACACAAATATATATATTAAAGAGTTCTTTTGACTTCTTTAACTGTATTTTTCTTTGGTCTGTTCATTATTTGTTCGTCTTCACCGCTTTCGTCGTTCCTCTTAGTGCTTATTTGTGATCTACTAACTAATTTTTCTAACAGTTTAAATTGTTCAAGAACTTCTTTATCTTTATTTGTGCTTGTACTAAGATTAGATTTTTTCTCTTTCAAATGTTCTTTTGCCATTTCAGTTTTGGTTGTTGCAACCCAATTATCTGCAACAATCATTAATTTTTGCTTTGACTTTTTTGTTTTTGGATCTATCACATTATTCATAGTGACTTTATGCGTTGGTAAATCAATTAATCCAGAGTCAACTAATTTCTTAAAAATGTTTAAATTTTCTTCATTGACTTCCATTTCTCTACAGCTCTTTTTCAATTTGCTATCACCTTCAACTTTATAATAAATCATTAAATCAGTTAACCTTCTGGAATCAATTAATCCAAATAAATTTTTAGCCTTCTTCTTGGGTTTTGGATTCATTATGTCTTGCTTTTGTTCCTCGGATAAAAATCTTGCAGGAATATTTGGTTCTTCGGGGTGTTCCGGTTCATATAAACCATCATATTGTTTTTCCATTTCAGCTCTATTTTTGAGGAGTTTTAATGAGCCATGATTAGGATTGTATCCTTTAATATCTTCAATTTTAGTCTCTTTAACATCTACAACACCGATTGAAGCTGCCTTGTTCAAAAAATTTGAATCATAATCTCCTTTTTCCAATTCTTCTGGTGGCCTCTCAGAATATACCTTTTTATTGGAATCAATCTCATGAGGTTTTTCGCCACCAAATGATCTCAAATGATCATTCTGTAATTGTTTTTTGACATGGATAACATTTGACTCTAAATTCTTTTTAACACTCTTGCCAACTTCTGGTATGGTTTTATTTAAAGTTCTTGCCGACTTAGAACTGCTGTTACCCATTGCGTTATTTTTTCCTTCAAAAAAACTTAAAATATTATTACAAACTGTGAAAATTGGTATAATTTGATGTATAATGATTAGAAGCGGATATTAATATGATATTTGATGCACAACTGGGCTTTCAGAACGGTTAAAAATTAACACCCCGATATTGGTAATTGAAAAAAAAAATTATTAGTTAACTAATTATTTAGTTATGGACGAGACCGGAGTCGAACCGATGACCTCCTGCTTGCAAGGCAGGCGCGCTACCAACTACGCCACACGCCCATTAATTAAACTTTAAGGAACCCAGACGAACTCACTTCTCTGTGACTTCGATTCTTTGATAGGCAGCACACGTGACTCTAGCGGAGTCAGTGAAACTCCGAAATATATCTATCAGAGGATGGGATAGCTAACCTGGATATCTTCTGCCTTAGGCACGGTTATAAAATAACCAATACAGATAGATTTGCCACATGACATCCCCTCTAGCCTCGGTTACGAGGTCTTCAACCGTTAATAAAGAAACAGTACTTACCGTTGTTTTTGTTTTGACTAGTGTTTTATTCCTAAGATCTAATTGTTGGTGTTCAATATAACTTAATATATCAAGCTGGGTCTATACTCATAGTTATTACTCAACTAATCTATATTGTAATTGATAAATTAATTCTCTTTTTAAAAGTATTTTGATTGTATTTTAATTATTAGATTTAATCTATGAGTGTTTAGTGTGCTGAATTAGATATTCAACTATTCTGGATTAGAATTGATAATTTATATAATCTATTTAGTTCATAAATCAGATAGAAGAAAAGCTATCCTGTTTATGTTATTTAATTATATAAATTTTATAATATAAATTATCACGTTATTACTAATTTTAGTAATAGCATGACTATTAGAACACTTCTTATTATTCTAGTATATTCTTTTTCATATCACATCATAATTCTTATCATCATATGATTAATATTTTCTAATTATAACTTCTGTAAAATTCTTTCTAATTTTCACAAAAAGAAGCTATAAAAGATATACATATATTAGAACAAGTAGAATGGAATTTACTTATTCTTATAGACAAAGATTTTGACACAATAATTGATAATAAACATGAAACATAAGCTTTTTGATAGATTAATGTTTTAGATAAGATGAAACCACTTTAATGTTTGAGATGAGCTGAAACCACCCTAGTGTTTCATTTTATGTTCTGACACAAACATTTGCTAGTATTACCCTTAAATTATAACATAATTTTCACAGTTTTGGTATTAGGTAATTTGAATATGTGTGTGGCTTAGGTCTGATGAACTACTTACTTAGTTGTATTATTTCTAATAATGAATCCTTAATTAAAAGAAACTAAACAAGATATAAAATTATACAAAATAAGTGGGAAAATACGTATTCTTATATACAGCAACTTAACACAATAACTGTGGAATTTAATTGTGCTGACACTGATAAACATGAAATTAATTTCATGTGTAATAGCAGTATTAATTTTATTATTAACACTTGTCAATTTTATTTTTAAGTTTACTGACAAGATGAAATAATATCTTTTCTTTTGATTACTCTGATAAGATGAAACAATATCTTAGATATCAAATAATATGTTCTTGTAATTATTTATGCCATGGAACAAAATTTATGTCATAATGTGTCTATTAACTCATGACATATAATTTATGTTCTGACAATATCAAGGAACTGTTTTGTCAGAACATCAACATAAATTGTATGTCATAATTCAATATATATTATGTCACAGAATTGTGTTGTGTTGATTAGCTAATCCAAGAACATAAATACAAGACTCGGCATTACATTTGCATAA